>VZTR01015049.1:64718-113238 GCA_013400775.1 Chaetops frenatus | reverse complement strand
CACACCTTGAATCCTGTGCTCATTTTTGGACCTCTCACTTTAAAAAGGACATTGAGGTTCTACAGCATGTCCAGATAAGAGCCCTGGAGATGGGGAAGGGTCTGGAGCTCGTCTGATGAGGAGCAGCTGAGTCAGATGAGGCTGTTTAGCCTGGAGAGAAAGGCTCAGGGGGAACTTTGCTGCTCTCTACAACTGGAGGGGCTCAATCTCTTCTCTCAGGTCTCAAGTGACAGGACAAGAGGAAATGGGTTCAAGTTGTCCCAGGGGAGGCTGAGATTAGAAATTTGCAATTTTTTTCACTGAGAGAGTGGTCAGGTATTAGAATAAGCTGGCCAGGGAATTGGTGGGGTCACCCTCTCTGGCAATGTTCAAGAAGTATCTGGATCTATCACTTGAGGATCTAATTTAGGGGTGAGTATGGTGCTGCTGGGTTGGTGGTTGGACTAGATTGTCTTGAAGGTCTCTCCCAACCTTCGTGTATTCTGTGTGACCTTTTCTCCAGTTTTACTGCTTTGGAATGGTGTTCCCAGCACTAAACAGAAATAGCTCTGTCTGTGTGTGTCCTTCCTTCTAGCTTTGGGGCTTGAAGATATGTGTCCTACAGCAATTTTTGCTTGATCAGAACTGAATTAAAAATCCTTCAGGACACAGATGGCAGATGAGGTGGTCCTGCAGTTCCTGGCTCTACAGTCTGATATTGTTTACAATCCATCCAGTTCCATATTCTATGGGAAACCCAAAACACAGAATGACAGAATGGTTTGGCTTGGAAGTGACCTTTAAAGGTCATTTAGTCCAACACCCCTGCCATGGGCAGGGACATCTTCAATTCAGTCAGGTTCCTCAGAGTCCCTTCCAATTTGACCTTGAACATTCCCAGGGGTGGGGCATCTACTGCCTCTCTGGGCAACTGGATTGTGTTTTACCACCCCCACGGTAAAAAACTTATTCCTTATATCTAATCTAAATTATATCTAATCTGAATTATATTTTATCTAATATTCTTTTACCCCTGTGAATATTTGAGTAGTTTGCAGAAACTGAATCAAAGTATAAGTGGGTTTGGTTTTCTATTCAACCCTTTTTTTGAAAGTGTTCCTCTTTGAGGGCATTACCTTTTTGACCCTCCCCACACTATAAATTCCCTATAGTACAAAAATAGCTTTTTAAGGGAATGACTGTATGATTTCAGAAGAGACAGAGCAGAACCTGCTCTCTTTGTATGCTCATGGCACCATCATGCCCCATTATGTTCCAATTTCTATTATCTTCTAAGGCAGCTTTGGGGCCTTCTATTTGAGGTGGTTTTGAGTGTATTTAAACAGAGTGAGCAAAGTAACATTATAATTTGATGGACACTGTACAGATTCATTATGGTCTGCTGTTTGTTAACATGCTTGTATTTCTGCATCTGCCTCTGTTTTTAACTTCAAATTCATTAGTTTCTGTGTGGTTATCCATTCCCATGTTGGAAATGTCTTTCATGTTATTTTGTTGTAATTTTTTCCCCCTCTTTAGAAAATGCAATTGTTGGGGAAAATCTCATTGGAAAATTTATAAAAGAGATTAAGGATGGTGTTTTTCTGCTGCATTTGGATTCCAAGCAGTTCCTAGCAGATTCTGTCATTGATTTTCCCCGGGATGAAGAGTTTGATCTGTCTCCACGTGTGCAGCTTGGATGCAGAAGCGGGTTTCGAAGAATTTCATCTCCTGGGAAAGCAGGCCTTAATTCTCAAGGATGTGGTATGTCTTATTTTAGCTTTCCATTCTCAGATGTTGCCAGGAATCAGTATAAAGCTGAAATTAGAAAGTCATCACAGAACTTGTGTTTAAGTTTCATATCTGAAAGGTGTGAGGTACCAATGTGAATGGGAGAAATGGGAATTAGTTCTTTGCTTACTGTTGTGTGTCCCTGTATTGAACCAATGGTTTGGAAATAAGCATCATGGCATTGATATCGTATAGAAAATTTTGTAAACATTTTTGGGGATAATTTTAGATCTGTCTGGTAAGACAAGGTCATTCTGTAATGGACATGATCCTTAATAAGAGGGTTTCACAAAGATAATGTAGCCAGAGCTTCAGATAATGATACATTACCTGGAATAGAAACCTAGATGCAGAAATGGCAAAAGTACTGAGATTGTGACTTCCTGGGCCAAGCCCAGCCAGCTCAGATGGAAGCTTTTTTGATGCTGGCCAATGCCCAAACCTAACTGCACTTCTGCCCTTTATTCTTCTTCTTTTCTTCTGTTTAGTCTGCTTCCCTGGAACAGACTGCCTTTCTGCCAGCATCCTGCTTAGGGCTGCCAAAGCTGCCTTTTCCAAACCTCCCCATGGCTGTGCCAACCTATTCTTGGTACCAGGTCATGCTGCCAAAATCCCTTTGCCTTAACAGCCCCATTCTTGTTTCTATCAACACTAAACTTCCCTCAGTTCCTGATTGTTCTTGTTGGCCCAGTTGTCCTCAAAGAGTCCACGTCCCATTTATGCCAGTTTGGGATGTATTCACTATATCTAGCCTTTTTTTTTGTCTAAGGAATAAAGGAGAGATGTTCCACTTGTAGGTATAACAGAAGCAGGTATTGGATAAGTTTTCCAGTGTTGGGAATATTTTCAGGTATTCATCAGTTCATCACTATGAAGCAAATCAGAATATGTGAAAAAAACTCATCTTCCTGCTTGGAGTGGTGTTTCTCTTTAAGTTCAAAGAGTTCCCCAATGCCTGGGTAAGCTAATCAAGTGATGAACAACTTTTGAACTGCTGCAGTTTCCAGCCTGGACCTTCAAGGGGAAATTGACTGCAGGTTCAGTTGATCTCCACAGTTTGAAACACTTCAGATCTGGCTTATTTAAATACATGCAGAAAAAAATACTTATTCCTGCTGAGTCCAGGGTCCATAACAACTTGCAGCTACTTAAGAAGATGTAGTGTTGTATTGCTGAAAGGTATCGTTATCTTTTAAGTAGAATCCATCACTTCGAGCAGAACTTACAAAGAATTGGATCTTTCTGCCAGGTACTGACTGCCAGCCATAACGGCCTCTAGGAAGCAGTGAACTGACTTGCCTTTGAGTTAATTCATACATATTTGAACCAGGTAGCTGTGGAAAATGCCACTCAGTAAAACAGACATTATAGAGATGTGGAAAAGAGACAGTTTCTGCTCCAGCCTTTGACAGAGATTTCATACTCTGAGCTGTCATGGTGTACCTGCTGCTGGACACTGGTTTGTGTAGCAGGACTGCATACAGGGAATGTAGGAATTCAGATTCTGGTTCCTCTAATATATATCTATATATATGTATATATACATATATCCTCCTCATTCATCCTGTCTGGGTCTGTTTCCCTACTAATAATAAGGACAATTAGTAAGAAGCATCACCTGTAACTACAGAAAACAAAGTTGTGTGAGGGTGACAGATTCTTTCTTCTCTTCTCTTCCCTGTTCTGGCTTGTTCTTAAAATACAAGTTGTGTTTTCAGTTCATGATCTTTTTGATCTGTTTGGTTTTATTTCACTGTTGATGCCATTTTCCTTTCCTTTAGGAAATGTGGTCAGCTCAGTAGCAACAGATTTCTGATGTTCTCATGAAGTTTAATATTTTCATCTATGAACATGCAACTTGCATAAATCTGCCTCTTCATCTCTTGTACTTTCTTTACAGTCATCTGTTTATTTAGGTTTGCATCTATTGTAGCTTTATTTCATGTTTTCCTGCCTGTAAAATGGGTAACATTTATGTTAGTTTTTCTTATGGGACATTTTTTCTTAGTCTCAGTCTTACATTGAGTTATGTTAAGCCACAGGTATCTATGAATATAATTCCTTTAGAGTTGGGGCTAATAGTTTTATTTTAGCTAAATTTTAATAGTAGAAAAGGCACTTTCTTTTGCTAACGTATGAGTCAAAATGAAGAGAGTTGGAAAATGTCCAGAAGGACTTTTGGGACATAACCCTTCTCCCCCATTTATTTCAGGAGAAAACCTAAAAGCTGTTTGTAAATTAGATTTGTCTTATAAATTTTTATGCTGATTCTTTTTATGTAAAATGCTTGACAATTCTATCACAGTTACTTTCAGCATAACATAACTCAAATGAAAGAAAGGGCTAGATTTACAGCTGACTGGCAGCTCAATTCTTCATTTCTAATAATCTATATCAAGAATCTGATATCCCAAAGTTCTCCAGTATCCCTGGAGGGAAAAAGTAGCAGTGCAAGTGTTGGGCAATGATCAGCTGAGACAGTTTTTGGGCTTGCCCAGTGTAGTGAGAGCTGAGGCTCCTGTCAAGGGTGGTACCCCTGTGGAATCACTTCAGTGGGTTGCTCCTTAGCCTGGATTTTGCAGCTTGTTCCCCTGGTACACAGAGGCCTGAGTCCAGTTAGAAGTGAGTGCAGGTTCCAGATTTCATGTGCAGGAGCAAAGGATTTTTTCTTTTAATATTTTAATTTTTTTTTCCTGTTTTAGGGCTACACAGTTTGGTCCCAGTGGTAACACTTAGCTCTGAGATTTTGGTTGAAAGCTGTTCTCTAGTTTCTTATGTTGTTAAAATGTGTTAATGTTAGTGCTTGAAAGAAGTACAATATGGTGATTTGTCTCACTTGTAGGATCAAACTGAACCTCTATGTGATTATGTCAGTGTGGCTGTAGTTGAAGTCACAAGTCCCTCCAACAGTTATAGAGTGTATAAAATGTGATGCTGCACCAATATTTTTTACTGATCTGTGCCCTTTTGTCAATCCAATGTGTGAAAGGAAAGGCAATCTTTCTGGCTCAAAATGTGATAGGAGACACAGATGTTTCTTTCACATTGTGACTAAAACTAAAAAAAACAGGATAACTCTTTGAAAAGCTAAATTTGTTTATTTAAAAACTTTAATTGCTTAATTAGCCTCCTCATTCATTCCATTTTGTCTTCAATGTAAGCATGGATTGCTCATTTCACTTTAATTTCTTCTGTTGTTCAATGAGTAATATGCTTTTTGCATCTGTTGGAAACTGTCTTTAAAATGTATTAGACACTCTTGTGTATTAAATTATGTGCTTTTGAAAGGAGAATTCTGACTGATCCAGGATTTTTTTACATTCTGTAATTGATTTTAGATATGTGTCTTACCCAGAGTAATTGCCCTGATGAGTACTTGGAGGAAAATTTCAGGCTCACAGTTGTATCTTCCCAGACCTTCCCACTGGACTATTTACAAAAGATGAAGGAAGACATGAAAATTTTTCTACTAGCTTTCTTTTCAGTCTATTATGATTTAGGTGGTCCTATGAGTTAAAGTCATTTACATTCTGGTGTGTTTGCCAGAACAGCAGTTAATCATATGGGTTGTAGTGAGAGTGGCCAATATTCCATTGCTGTTTCTCTCTTGTGGAAGCTCAAACTTCAGTCAAGATGCAGGGCAAGAACAGAAATAAAGTTTTGCACCTTGTCAAAGTCCCAAAATATACATTTGATAGTGTTTAGAAGGAAATCTACATGTGGAAAGCAGCTGTGAAATAACAAGCAGAGGTATTGTCCTGCAAATATGTCTGTGACTCTTCTGCTTTAATGTTCATTTGAATGCTCTGGAGGGAAAGACAGTATTCCATGACATCTCAGAAGACAAATAATTTTCTTTGTAAAATGCAACAGGTCAGCTGGAAATATTGCTCTTGGTTGTTTTGAAAATTATATAGATACAGATTAAGAATATCACTAAGAACTTCTTTTTGTCTTGTGTTTGGGTTGTCATGTGCACAACCAATGATTTTTAATCCAGCCATTACTGTTTATTTTGGAAGTGCTTAACAAAAATTTCTTTACTGGGAATTCTGAATAAAAGTGTTACCGTATGGTAGATTTCTGTTTGATGATTTTGGTGTTTCTCCTCCTGAGAGCCTTCCTGTCTCTGTTTGTGGTGTTAGAAGTTACTCTTTTTGTAGCTTGTCTTCCTTTGTTTTCTTTCACATCTCATCCACCTGCATTATCTTATTCCAATTGGGTTTGACAGTTGGAAATCAGGCCTGGACTTGGCCTTTTCAAAGAGCTTCGTGTGCACTGTAGGTTTAGGTGTTCTTATAAAACAGATCACAGCCTATATTCCTGTCGTTTATGCATTTAATAATCACTTAAAGAGTGTTTACTTTGTTATACCACTTAAAAATACATACATGAAGAGCTTGAAGCATTATAAATATATATAGATATAGATATATACACACATGTATACTCACACATATGTTTGCAAATGCCAGAACTGGTTGAATTCCAAATGAGTAATGAGGTGATTGTTCTCTTTGCAGTTGTTTGTCCTCCAGGCAGTTATTTCCAGCAGGATGAATGCATTCCCTGCCCTCTTGGCTACTATCAGTATCAGACAGGACATTCCTTCTGTATCAAGTGTCCTGTGGGCAAAACTACCAACTCCCATGGGGCAATCAGTGCTGATCACTGTAAGTTGAACTAATTTTTTCCATATCATCTATATTCTGGCTTCAAATAACTGATGATTTTTTTTCCCATTCATTTCTAGGTTTTTTTTTAAAAATTAAATCCTCCTTTTGGGGGTTTTTGGTTGGATGTGGTCCCTTCTGCATACATTCAAAAGCATTTTACAAAGTACAAACTGTCTGGTGTTTTGACCAAAAATGCATAAGAAACAAGTGGTCAGTCTCATCCAGGATGTTGTGGTTCCTCTAGACATGTTCATTGTACTCAGGAATGATATCTGGGTGTTCAGTATCAGTAAGAAATTTCTTATGCAGTTCATTTATTGTCACTTTCATAAACACTAAAACAGTCTTGTTTTGTGCAGCTATTTCCCCTACAAATAAAAAAACTTCTCACAAAGCAACTATTGAAATGTTCACTTAAGCTGGTAAATTCAGCTTAAATGATTTGGTTTTTTGATGCAGTTCCATGCAGAAAAATCAGTCATTAGGCCCAAATTCAGTTTTGTCTACAGAATTATTTTATATAAAAATAAGATAAAAATAACAGTACCAAGAATGGACTTCTTGGATGTGTCATTGAGTATATGATCTACTTCGTTCTCTTCCAACCTATTTGTTCTCTTAGGTGGGATAAACTGCCCATTTTTCCTGTAATGTATCCCAACATCAATTGGCTTTTGCCTAGAGTTGTCATTCTTCTTTTCCATGTGTGTTCCCAGGGTGGGTATTGGATTATTGTCCTTAAGAGTTGGCTCCTTAGGGTTTAAAAACTCTTACTTGCAATTTTCTTTACTAAACCTGCTCCCTGCCTGGTTTCTGCTTTACCTTTGTGCTGCTCCTCAGCACCAGCCCTCTCCAAAAGGCCAGGTTATACATTACCTTCCTACTTTCTTTTATTCCCTGCTGTCTCCTTGCAGAGTCTGAAGAGTTTTTCCAAATTAATTGCTGTGATGGCTCTTCTGGTTGCTCACAACATTCCACAGATCCACTGCAGCAGTCACTGAAGAAACCTGTATGAAAATACAGTTCTTTCTCTGTACTTTGCTTTACAGTACTGGAAATACATCAACAGAGATTTGATGCATGATGGAGAATACAAAAAAAAGTTCGAAACACAAATTGAAGTAGCAACAAAGCAGTGAGACTGCCATGCTTCATGGCATGAAACACTGCAAATCTTAGCTTAATTTTCAGTGAAGTCTGTGCTGTGCTAGGGAGACTTTGGTCCCCCAGCACTGAAACATTGTCCTGCTGCATTGACGGGACCAGTGGCTGCACAGGAGGTTCCCTCTGAACATCAGAAAATGTTTTTGCTGTGAGGACAACCAAGCACTGGCTCAGGTTGCCCAGGGAGGTTGTGGAGTCCTTGGAGATGGGTAAAAGCCATCTGGAGAGGGTCCTGGGCAGCCAGCTCTGGGTGGTCCTACCTGAGCAGTGGGCTTTGACCTTCTGACCTCCAGAGGTCCTGTCCAGCCTCTGCCATTCTGTGAAACCCAGTGACAGCATTACCAAAACACCTTTGTTCCTTCCCTTGCTCACTTGTACCAGGTGTCACACCCTGCCAGAGCAATGAGCAGGGCCTGCAGTGTGATGGAGATGGCCAGTACAGACCTTCCCAGCAAGACCCTGACCCCAAGAAATCCCTCTGTGTCGACAGCTTTGGAGCAGCCCTGGACTGGACTGAAACAGAGGATCTCCTTACTGATGACCAGTGCTTGGGTAAGTGGGAGAGGGATGTTTTGGATATGTTTTGACCCCACATAGGTGAAACCTCCTTATGGAGAGACCAGTCACTCCACAGCTTATGGGGATCCACTGTCCTGTAGTTATTCATTTTCCCATACTTGTGGCCTCTGCCTTAAGCCACATTCCTCCTTAGTTTTGTATTTCTTGACTACACTGGGGAAGTTATTTCTGGTAAGGGAAGAGAGAGAAGCAGGTTTCCTACACTCTCAGATGGTTGCCAGCTTTTGATATGTGCTGACCTTGTGCTCTCTGCTTGGAAACCCAAATGAATAATGAGAAAGAAGCAGAATTATTAATTTCTTTGTAAAAATTATCCCTCATCTGTGTATTAATGGGAAATAGACTATTTTCAGCAATGACCTCATAGCTACAACATAACATCACCCTCCGGGCCCCTGCTGTAAGGTATCTGACTCAGGGAACACATCTTTGCAGGCTGGAGAAGGTTACTTCTGCTTGAACACAGATGCAAAACGCTGGTTTTCAAGGATGAAAAACTTGAAAAAACAAAGAAAGCCATCTGTCAAACAGTCCCCAGACTGCCTGCAGTATGGTCTAATTATGACTCTCAGCCTCTAATCTTTTGCTTTTTCCCAGAAGTTTTTATATGCTCATCATATGATTGGTATTGAATTTAGTGGAATATTCTGTTTAGAAACTGATGTCGTGGTGTGCTTTGAATTAGACAGTGTCTTATGACAAGTGTGCTCAGTGGAAGGAGTGTGAAACGTAAAGCCCTCAGTTGTGAAGAGGTTGTAAAACTGTCTTCAGTTAAAATAGCCCTTTTTTCCTCTGAGCATACTCAGAGACTGATCACAGTTATGAACATGAGGTGAAAGCCTCTGTTGCTCCCAGCCATGGGGTAGTTGGGATGTTTCTCTGTGGAGAGGACTCAGATTCTTCTGTTACCATGAGCCTCCAGCTTGGGCATTTCTGACTCTGTCCAGGATGGAACAGTTATAGATATTTGTGCTTGGTTTTGTAGATCATGCTAGAAGATATCACTACAAATATTTGTGGCTGTTGAAGATTCATTTATGACTGTTTAAAAACACAGAAACAATGTGCCATAGAATCACAGAATGGTTTGTGATGGAAGGGACCTTAAAGACCATCTCGTTCCAGCACCTCTGCCATGGGCAAGGATTCCACCTAAAATATCAGGTTGCTCAAGGCCCCTTGAACACCTAAGAAATCTGTTTACTTGCTTGGGTTTTTTAGTAATAATTTGCTGGACTTTTTTCTTTCTTTTATTTTTTTTTTCCTTTAAAGATCATGCTGCATTTCCAGAAAGCATAATGTGAAGTAAAGCTGTTTATTTTTGCTTTTTTCCCTGGCTCTACTATTTCCCTCAATTGAATTCAGCACAGCAAGACAGTACAGCTGATCTTGCTTTGACAAGGGGCAGGCAGTTGGGAAGGGTCACCAAAACCCAGCTGGTCTTTGGTTTTTGAGTATTCAGACAGAAGAATTGCCTTGTATGGATGTAGAGGAATTAGCTGTAACAACCATTGCTTGTTATTATCGTTCTCTCTCTTGTTATATTTTAGACCACTTAACATTTACATTTCACATTTATTACTTAATGTTTATTTTATGGGGGTTGGGACTGGGTGATCTTGAAGGTCCTTTCCAACCTAATCCATTCTATAATTCTGTAATTACAGCAACAGAAGGATCTAGAGCTTTACTCTAGTAATAAGTGAGATAGAGAATTTCTTCTCTCCACTAAGCTGGTGAAATAACTTTATGACTGCAATTTTTTAAACTTTCTTTGTACTAAAAGGTACAATTCAAGAATTTTTTAAAAACCAGCTTTTCTATTATTTTTTCAATGTTTTCAGTTTACTGTTTCATTAAACTTTCTATCTTCTCTCTACTTTTCTCCCATATTATTGTATTCGATACATACTGTGTTCAATAATATTGTATTCAATAATATGGGAGAAATATAGAGAAAAATATTTTCTCTTGAAAATGGAGGGGTGGCATGAAGCCAGAATTAGGGGCAAAAATCAGAGGAAAATAAAAATATTTGAGAATGTAATTTTTAAAATTTGAATATTGGAATAGAAATGAGGGCAGCTTTAACCAGGCATCACTGCCAGTTGCAGATGCAGAAGGGATTCAGTTTCATGCAGAAGTTAGCTGATGCTTGTATTTTGGTGCCGTGTGTTTCTAGGAAGGAGAAAATTTTCACTTTTGCTTGCACCATATTTCTTCCCTGTCCCCATCCTAAATGGAGTGCAAGGATTTTCTTGTGCTAAGCATTTGACAAACCCATGTGGATTTTTTTCTGAGCGAAAATGATGGTTTTATCAAAAGCACCTGCTGAGAGCCCTGACAGCAGTGGACATTTGCTTCTGATTTAGCCCTGACTGTTCTGCTGTAAGAGTACAAATGATTATTTTAAGAACTTATGCCTGACTTTTATTTTGTGGTTTATCCAGACATTTCAGGGAGAGAGGGCTGTGATCCTCCGGCCGACTGCTGCGCCCATGAACCCAGGGGACAGAGGGGCTGAGCTTCCAGCTCTTCCATGCGCAGACATCTCACATCCACAGCTGGGATCACACCAGGGCTCCTGCTTTTACCTCTTTTAGGTCTAGGCCAGGTGTTGACTGCCAGGAGCCTGAGGTCTGCCTTCACTTGGGACCTTTAGAGTAGTTTGGTCACCAAGAGATGACGCTGTCATGACGTTCTTCTCTTAATCACAGAATGCCTTGCGTTGGAAGGGATCTTAAAGCTCCTCTACGTCCAACTCCCCTGCCATGGGCAGGGATAATGTGCTGTGCTCACTCAGATGTACTGGTGTATCAGCCTGTGGGCACACTGTGCCCAACCCCTTGGTAATACAGGTAGTAGCAACCTCAGCAGGGTGGTGGTGGCACTGTGTGTCGTTTCACAATCCTCTTCAGGGCACAACCAGGGCCAAACCCTCTGGAGCCTGGATTAGATTCCTCATCCCATTTAGTGATGGGTTTGCATCTCTAAACTCCACGAGCTTTTCCCAATGTGTGAAGGGTGCTGCTTGTCAGAGTTCTCACACACAGGTGAGGGTTCAGTGCAGAGGGAGCAGATAAAAGGGTTTAGTCAGTAAAGTGTCAGTCAGGCGTTAAAAGTGGAATGCAGGAGTAATAAAGCAGCACGTAGGACATACTGCCTTGGACATAACCCTGGGCCTGAAGTCAGTGGAGCTCAGGCTGTTGTGTTTCTGGATTTCCTCTCTACCTAAGTGCTGTTGGAGCTGGCTCTTCTTTCTGAGACTGATTTGTACAGCACTGGTTCCCCCTTTGGCTTCAAAATTGGTTCAATGCCATGAACAAATAATGAAAGATGGCAGGTTTGCTGCTGGAAGAGAAGTCTCACTGGAAAGTAAAATCCCAGCCCACTCCTGGCTAAATGGTCTTTAAAACATCTTGTGATGCTCTACTTTTTCCAAAGCAGAAATTCTACCCTCACGCCAGCTGTCTCCTGCATTATCTGTGAGGTTATGGTACATCATTTACTGAGCAAACCTCTCTCCCCACAAAATTCTTCAAGCCTAATTTCCATCTAAAGTCTTTGTCTTTTTGCAGCATGGAAACTGATAATACTACCTGGTTGGGTTTTTATGTTGGTTTTTTTTTTTTTTTTAGTGCTCAGAAAATTTGAAAGAGTTTCTGCCTCCAGCCTGATTTATGAATCACAAGAAGCTCAGATTCTTCAGTCTCAGTCATTTGGGGGAGACCTGCAAAGTACATATTTTCAGTGCATTTCAGGTGAGAAAACAGAGAAAAATTGTAGAGACAACATGAACCATAGTGGAAAATAATAATCTTTTCATCTGATTAGTTTCTAGTTAAGTTCCTAGGTGAACTATATGTTCTGCAGTCTGGCACCAGTTCACTGCAAGATATTTACAACTTTTGGTGACCTTGGTTCAGGGAAGAGATTGATGTTTCTTTCAGAAAGAAGTCTTTTGACTTTACCTACCACCTCAGAAAAGCCATCTGAATTTAAAGCCAGTTGGTGTAGTTTGCAGTATGAATGAGAACTGAGATTGAAACCAGGACACATTCATCAGACTATGCAGATGTGCAGACAAAAGAAGGATTAGGTGTTCAGGACATGTGGAAAGCAAGCTTATACCTCTTCACAAATGACCTGATTGGCACATAAAACAGAAATAATCATCCTTGCTTACATCAGAAGGATATTATAAGGAATTCAGAGATATTCCTCTGCCAAGTCTTGTAGTTTATATACTATATTGGATTGGAGTCACCACACTGTTTTCAGGGTGCTTTGAATCAGTCTCACCTTGTGTCTCCTAATGCTCAGGCTGTGAAGGAAAGCAGAGGGGAAATGTCCAAAGTAAAAACTCTCTGGCAGTAATAACATAGATGTCCTGTTTGTAAGGCACATATCAAAATTCTGACAAATCAGTGGCTTTGTGTCACATGCCATGATGTAGCTGGAGCAATCACCTCTCATGCTAAGAACTGAACATATGAAGCCTTTTATTAAAATTATTTTCCTGCATGACCTCATCCTGGCTGCATACTGTGAGATTTCTTGCACCTTTCCCTGAAAATGGAAACCTTCAAAAGCAAGACACTGAACTGAGAGAGCCTGAGAACAAACCTGGGCAGGAAGTCATGCCCCTTTTCCAACCAGTCTGGTTCTATCTCATAGCTGTATTTTCTTTATAAGTTGTGTAAATGGCACGTGACTACAAAATATTACTGCTGAAGTTCTTATTGAGGGGTGAGGATTAATCTTTCCCTCCCTAAGTCCCTGTAAGGTCAGATAGCTCAGCTTGCATTTCTGCTGAGGTTTTCATCTAAATAGGTTGATTTTATACTAAAGATGTTTGGAAAGTGTTTCACCTGGGCTAGGAGTAGAGCTGTAGAAATAAGTTAATGGTGAATGTGTAAGGGCAGAAGGATCTTCAGCCACTCCTAAATCTGGAGGGGGTGGCTGTTTCTCCCTTACAGTCTCGGGATTGCTGCAGGGGCAGCCAGCATGACTGAAGAATTTGATGTTTCCCTCCTTCCTGTCACTGATATCTGTCACAACCTCTTTGCCATGGGGTTGCTGTATCAGGCAGATGTGATGTGCTGGCAAAGTGCTTCATGAGAGTCCTGCCTTGGGCAAAATTGCCCAGCAGACTTTAAATATTTGGGTGTGGGGTAAGACCTGTCTCAGCTATTTATATCATCAGGTGATGAGCAACTTTTTGCATGAATTTACTTCAGTTTAAAATCCTTATCCCTCTACTAAAATACTTGAATACTACAGTTCATTTGGCTAATTAAGTTCATGTCTGATAGACATGTAAATCTATGTAAGTGGCAGTAAGCAGTGGAATTTGTAGCAATCATTTTGCATGTGAAGGGATAGGAAACTTAAAATTTCTTTCCTGTTTTTCAGGCTGTGAGAGGGAAGATGCCTGTGGCTTTGCAACTGTGACTCCTGCTGGTACTGAAGTGCTCTGTGACTTATACAGTGCTGCTGAAGTCAACTTCAACTGCACCACCTCTGGACTGGTAAGAATGATCATATTTAAAAATACGTGTTTATCATAATGCTGTGTGTTCAATCTAAGTGGACAGAATCACAGAAGAAAGGCAGGCTGCTACCTCACCCCTTGGACTTTGTTCTTCCCTGTAGCAGTAATAAATCCCTGCAAATTGGTAAAGAAGTTACACCCAGATGTTTCCAAAAATGACATGTGAATACCTCAGTGTTTGGTTGAAACATCACACAGCACTGTTGTTGCTAAAACATGCTGAGCTCCTGCAGATAGGATATCAGGTTGATTTAAAAAGAGATTTTAAATCTGTATTGTCCAAACTAGAAGTAGCCAGGTTGGTAATCAGGTCACCTGAAACAATCATAGTTTCTGAGTCCCTTCCTCTAGCCCAGGATTTGAACTGAGTGCTCCTTATCACTGCGCTATTTTCCTATTCAGTGCTTTAAACAGCAATGTGGCTTTGAGGAGCTGAGGTCTCAGTTTGATAGAGTAAAAAAATGCCTCTGTGAGAGAGAATGAAAAAATGTGCACATAGAGTTGTGCTGTGATAACCATTGTGTGTGCTTATTACTCCCCATGAGTTTCTTAATAAAGAAAATGTATTTTAGGAGAGGAAATCCATTAGGTTGCACTTATTTTGCTTGTCTGTTTTCTGTCTCAGGTGCAAGGTGTCTTGGGGAACCCTGGTGCCACCAGCATCAGTGGCCTCAGCTGCCTGCTCCATGTCAGGAACCCAGAGGGGGATGCACTGATGGTCTATTTGAAGAGAGGTACCAGATGTGAATCACTCACCTAAATCTGCCTCTGTGTCTAAGCTGGTAGTTACTTTTGTAGAGAATCATGACTAAATGTGGGCAACATCTTTGTTTAAGAAGACACAATAATTTAAAGAGCTCAACATTTACTGACAGTCCAGAAACTTCAGTAAATCTTTCTTTCATGTCTTATTCCCTAGAAATTAGGAGTGCTTTTTTAAGCCCTTTTGATGACTTTTGCCAGCAACTGGTCCCATAAAAACTCAAATTCTACCCAGTATATTTTCCTATTGTGTTCTGTTGTGTTATGATTTCTCTTTATTAAAGAGTTTGTTATTTGAATATATAAGGCATTTTTCATGACAAGGCTGTACATAATTTAAGTTCACTTTACTTTTGATTGTGAATTGTTCTAGTAACATACCAGCCAAGGAGTAAACTGCTCTCCATGAATCCCAAAAAATTTCAGCTGAACTAATGAATGCATGAGACAAATTTCTTTTATTTATCTATTTACTTATTTATGGCCTGAGTGTGGCTGATAGCACCACATCCATTGTGTGTCCATCTTTAAGCCTCAAGCCAAACTGGAAACAAGATAATGAGATGCTGCAGGCTTTGAGTCAAAACTCTCTGCTCTTACCATGTTCTTTGTGCTTCTATCCAAACCTCTGAGTCACTCTTTATTAATATTAATTGAAATAAAATGTTTAAATCTCACCTGAAAAAAAGGCAGGTCCCCTGAGCTTGTTGTGAATCAGTATAATCTTATTGATACCAGATTTACTGTAGTTTTCTAGCTCCAAAATTTTATGAATCATGTCCTCCTAGTCAGCAGAAGCCTTAATTGCAGATGCAGTTATGCTGGCCAAATTATACATTTTGCTTTTAAAATGGGATAAATTTGTTGCATTTGTATCTGGGAGTTACTAACAGTGCTTGAAGGTGGACTAATACCAACCTTACTGCATAGATCAGTTTAGGAGCTCTTTTCTAGCAGTACATTATGACCAGCTACTCAGGAATAATGGCACCACACCATTTGATGGTCTTATCTTGCTTCTGAAACTCTAAGTCCAGAAAAGGACTTTTAAAACTGAGCTTTGATTGTAAAACTTTCAGCCAGCTTCAGTCTGCAGGCAATTCAAAAACATTTCTTGAGCTCCCCTTGAGCTCCTTTCCCTTTTTGTCTACCCAGGACAGGAATTCAGCTCCTCTGGACTGAAGGCCTTTGAGAGGACTGGTTTCCAGAACGCGCTGTCGGGCGTGTTCCGCTCCCTGGTGCTCCCAGCAGCCGCCACATCCCAGACTGATGCTCAGCTGCTCTGCAGGCAGGAGTGCAGCCAGGACCCCTGCTGTGATGGATTCATCCTGAGCCAGCTCCCTCTGGATGGAGGTACTGCCTGACTGCACAGGAAAGAGCTCTGCAGCAGGAAACCAAAGCTAAATGAGTAGAAGTCATTGCTGGATGGAGTACGGCCACCTTTACACCATGCCTGTGTCAGCAGCCTGTCCCTGCATCACTGACTTGTTTTTGGTGTTGTCAAAGTTTGAGGAATGCCCAGGACTTGATCTGTAGCAGTAAAGACCTGAGGTAGCCACCTGCTCTTGGAACAAATGGATGTTTTGAAGGGATAAGCCTGACAGAGTCCCAGCAGTGTTTGGGCAATGCTCTTGGGCACGTGGTGCAGCTCCTGGGGCTGTCCTGGGCAGGGCCAGGAATTGGACTCAGCGATCTTTGTGAGATCCAAACTTCCAACTCAGCCTGTTCTCTGTGTGTGTGACATCTGCATCTGGATGAGATAAATTGTTCTGAAAACACCTCTCTCTGTACATAGAAAGGATTGGTTGCCAGAAGCTGGTGCCTTTCAGCTGATGTAGGAACTAAGAAGGTGCCTCCAGACAGAGTTCTTGTGGTGCAAATGAAAATCAGCTCCCTTTTTAACAGCAGGAAAAATAGATGCTAAATAGAATTATGTTATATTTTTGCATGCAGAAATGCTAAACTCTCCCAGGTCTGGATGTCTGTCTAGGAGAGCACATGGGAGTGAGTTGGATGGAGTCTGGCAGAGGTGGGACTTTGGCACAACCAGATTTTTGTCAGCAAGTTTAAGCACTTTATGTCAGTGCTTACTTTTTGTAGTTTAGTTTCAAGCTCACATGGTATTGATTTTCCCCTTGAAAATGCATTTTCTGTAAGAAATGTGAAGTTCTAAATGACATGCCTCAAGAATTTAAAGATGAGCCCTATCAACAGCCAGGAGTTTGACTTGATGATTTTTGTGGGTCCCTCCCAACTCAGAATATTTTATGATTCTGTAAAATCCAGGCACATGCTAGTGGCTGCTATGTGACAAGCATTTCTCCAGTTTGGAGTGGAAACTGGTGCTAGATTTAAAAAAATATGTGAAAATCTGTCACAAATTATCTGTAGAAGTTGTCAAGAAAATATTTCCAGAAAATTATTCTCTGTTTTGGCATCTCTTTTCTTTTTTTTTGTTTTTGCATCACAATATTGTAGATGATCTTGTAAAGTCCATTTCTCTATACATTTACCATCAAATTTTGGGTTTTTTCTGCATTAAGTGTAGAAGGTGAATATCTTTTTGGTTGGGGTGACTATTTGGATCAGTTCTACAGGTAAATGCATTACTTGGATTGGCATTTTGCTTAAAAAGAAAGAAAAAAGAAAATTTAGCATAGTCAATATCTCATGTACCCAGTCCACAAAAACAAGCTAGAGAGGGTATTGCAAAACTTTAGAAATGCCTGAGCTGTGACAGCAAGTGCAAAGCAAGAGCTGAGAATTGTCTAGAAGTTATGGTAACAGATTGATGCCAGAACATGTGGCCTTAAACACCCTGGTCCCCTGACTCACATCACAGTGCTGGGGGAGACTCAGGCCTGGGATGACTCAAATCAAGCACCAGCCCAGGAAAACATTGCAGTAAAAATATATAAGTGCTTTTTTTAGGTTTGGAACCCAAGACTGTAAGACCATCAAAGGATTGGCTGTGTCTCTGTGGTGCTATGAGGTGCTGAGAACATTGTTGGGTATTATAAGATAACAGCAATATTTTACTGGATGATAATAGTATGTGTGTGAAGTCTCTGAAAAACAGGCTACAAATGTTTAGTTTGGGTATGAGTAGCTAAATTTAGTACTCAAATTTGAGCATATGGCTCTGATTTGCTTATTTGGGTTTTTTCTTTTGGTAGTTTTGGAAGGGTATCTCTGTCAGTGACACAGGTTCAGCTGTCAGTTAGAGAAGGAACTGGGGGGCTTGGGTAGGTGCAGAGCATTAGTGCAGTGATGCAGCTGTGTCTTTGCCTGCCCCCAGGTACCATTCTGTGCAGTTTGCTGAGCTCCCCAGACGTGCTGCTCTGCAATGCCCAAGGCTGGAGTTCAACAGCAACCTCAGCCATGGCTGGGATGTGTAATGGTGTGAGCTATGATGAGAAGGAGAAGAGCTTTTCCTTCACCCTGGGAGGACAAGTGTTCAGTGGAAGTATGTTAATGAATTACCTCAATTTGCATTCATCCTCTTTAATTGTTGTATAGACTCTGCCTTATTCACTGGCCTGCTCTCATACTCCAGTGCTTTTTTCAAGTTAATCCATATCACAAGAGAATAAGAATTTTCTGACTGGATGCATTGCTAGATAGATGGACCTCACATTTTGCTACATGAACATTAATGAAAGTCTAGACTCTGTTTAGTAATTCACTCTGTGAGACTTCCAGCATTTAATCCAGGCAGATCCAAGCTAGTAATCTGAAAGAAAGGTGAAGTCTGGAGCAAAGATAAAAAGGGAGAGGCCCAGACCTGTACAGTAAAAGCAATGATGGGAACCTGAGTAAACTTCGACACCCTGGATCCATTCTAGCCCCGTGACACCTTCTTCCTTAGACTTTTGTATTGTAATGAAGGTGATGCATAATCTAATGATGTGTTTTCTATACAATTTCTGAGCATTTAAATATATATTTAATTTAAACAGCTATTCTAACAAAATTTTATCTTTCTTAGCTTCTCAGTTGGTAGAAGAGGCAGAAAGAAATTTCACTACCTTTCAGGAAATTTAATCTAGTGATACAGGAAATTTAATCTAGTGATGCATTTTATATGCAATTTCTGAGTATTTAAAAATGTGTTTAATTAAAACAGCTATTCTAACAAAATTTTATCTTTCTTAGCTTCTCAGTTGGTAGAAGAGGCAGAAAGAAATTTCACTACCTTTCAGGAAATTTACCTGTGGAAAGGTAAGTTATCTCACAGAATTTCTTACAAAAACTTATGATGAACTGTAGGGAGTGGCAGATGTCTATTCTATAATGGAAATGTTATTGTCACTTCATTTTATGCTGTCCAAATTAAGACACATCTCAGAAGTCTATTTTGGCAGGGATGTATAATCTTGAGTAATTCTTCTACTGTCAGTTTCATGAAATTTGGGTAAATTCTTGTGTCTGAGAACATAATTTATAACTTTTAATACCCTTGAAAGTGATACCATGAAGATACCTGCCTTTGTCCCATCAGTGTCCATAATAATTTGGCACTTTATGCATCATTTCAGGGGTTATGTTTATTATCACAATAACTGCATTAATTTTTCTTTCTGAATCTCACTATGTGCATAGCAGGACATGCAGAAATGATTTGTGATAGTGCTTTGTAAGTGCACACAGGCTCCAGAGCACTGATGCTGAATGCAGAGGGACTGTGGATATGGCATTTACTTTTGTCATCCAAAAAATGCCTTTTGGTTTATGTTTTCCCCAGATCTATACAGAGGTGCTTTTACTAATTCTTGACTCAGAGTTGGTGGAACTACCAAAGGAGTTTACCTAAGTAGTGTACTTTATATATTTGTTAAATTTTGCGAGCTGAGGATTATCTTGTCTTGTGAAAGAAAGATAAAGGGAATTACTCTGCTCTTTGATTCCTGTTTCATTCCAGACTCTGATATGGTCACCAGGACTAAAACCCCTGTGTGTGAGGCTGCTGCCTTGAAGACAGAAAATGATCTCGTGCTATCAGGTATTAGAGCAATAGCAGACAGAGAAGGCAGCAGAAGAGAGCAGAGAGCGGGTGCAGAATTTACCCAGAAAATATCTATTACTATATATGTTCATAATGATACAGGTATTGTAAAGGCCAGAGGGTTTCTCTTAAGTAGGCTGTCTGATACAGGTTTTGAGAAAGATGTTCAAAATATAGGCCTGGCTTTATGATTCTTACCTTCCCTGCCAGGCTGGAAATTAAAGTGTTAAAATGTTCAGTGTGAAACTTGTTCTTTCAGACTTACTGAACTGGAGAGACACAGGAAATATTATTTGGCTGAGAAAAAATTTCACATAAACCCAGGAATGAAGTCCTTGGCCTGGGTATCTGGGCATCTTTACTGCTATTGACAGTATGACTGTAAATATGGGACATAGAGAAACCCAGGATGAAACTGCCATCACCAGTGTTTCTTCCATGTGTGATGACAGTGAGGGACCTATGAACTTCTCTTAGCTCCTTTGTTATTCCAGGGCTTGATCTTTGTTATGTGAAGTCATGTATAGGTCCAAAATAATTTGTAGGAAGTTACTGGGGTTCATTTGGGCCTTCAGCACCACAATCCTAAGAGAAAGTGAGCAGTGGAGCCTGCTGAGAGCATCTTGGTTCACCTTTAATGAACTGTAATCCTTGCTAAGGAGTCTTGATGAATGTCTGAGCATGGGATTTAATATGTGCAAAACCCTAAAAGAAATTGAATTTCTGATTTTACATATGGAATTTGAAAGGAAGGTAAACTAAACTAATTTACAAAACTAAAAACTGTCATTTACCTAGCAGAGCTCCTATACAGTTAGGGCTATTTTAAAGTCTAGACTCAAAAAGAGAGAGAAAAAAATGCACCTAATATGGTGGGTGAAATTATTTTGCATTTACCTGCCAAGACATGAGTGCAACCCTCAGGGTTCTTCACTTACCTTGCTGGGGTTGATGAAATCATTAAAACCTGCAGTTATGCAAGGAATGCAGTTTTTACCTCCATGCCTAAGTGTAAGCCTTGACACCAGCTGTTTAAGAGAAACTGAAGATTGAAGTTATGACTTGAGAGGTAACAGGAATTATAGGTTACCTTTTTTAAAGAGGTTGTGAATACATCTGGGAAAATGTCTACAAAGCTATTATGACTTGATAATCATTTATAAAACACAGGGTGACATATCTTTTCTAGTTTCTGATAGAAAATTCAAAGCTGCAGTGCATTTCCAGCATGTCAGTATGTCTTTACTTCTCCTTGTTTTCATTATTGTCTGATTATTTCATTGCATGTATGATTAAATAACACAATGTCTTACAATGCTGGAACTGGGGATGAGACCTGCTGATGGCTTTTGATTAAATAAGAAAGTGTTTATGAAGAAATTTGTAAGAGATCAGTGAAGAGTGTCCATTTCTTTTAATACTGGACCCTTATTTAAGGGGATAAATTTGGAAACAAAAAAATAGCTGTGATTGATTGTTTCAGAGGTAGCTCAGAGATATAAATCATTGCATACATGTCTAAAGGTCACTGGCAGGTGACAGAAAGGAGTTATTTAATGTGGTCTGTGGGAGCATAAATTAGGAGAAATGAGGTTAAGTGACTGAAATAGGTAATAAGCTTGTCAAGAAAACCTTCAGCACTGAGAAACTTCTCAAGGGAATATGAAGAAACTGCTGTATTTTGAATTAACAAAAGTAGATTGATTAAGGAATTGCAAACATCCTCTGAATCCTCATACTTCAATGTTAGGCTGTTGTGTTGCATGACACAATAGAGAGAACCCTCTAATTTCTAGAAGCTGGAATTTTCATCTAGTTTTTGGATGCTATTCTGGCAGTGCTATTTTGTGCAGTGCAGCTCAATGAGGAGGCACTGCCTGCAGGAGAGTCACTGTGGGTGGACAATTCTCTTATTAAAAGCAGGCTTTGGTTTATTCTAACCCTACAAAATGCTTGCAGCTGTTTTACTGTGAAAGGCAGGATTATGTATATAAATAAACTTAATTCATTCCAGACTGTAATTAATTTTTTTTTTGCTGAATTCTTTGTTTGTTTGTTTGTATCTCAGATTCCACAAAGGATCTTTTCTACCTAATGGACAACAGCCAGATAGAAATTGACCAGAACTCTTCTCTCCCTTACCAGCAGTATTGGGTCTTCAGGCAGAAGTACTCAGCTGAGGAAGCTCTGCTTTGGTGTCTCACACGTAAGACCTCATGGAGACTGTTATTCTGTAGGGAATAATAATTAATTAAAATCTTTTAATGGATGTTATAATAACAATGAGTAGAAACTTCAGACTTTGAGACTTCAGTAGACAACTCCTAAAATTTTCATGGAAATTGCCAATGGGGGCACCTGTTTCTTCCTTGCAGTCTTTGCCTGCCATGGTAGAAAGGATGCCATAATTTACCATCAGGGTGCCCCTGTCATGGGCAGAAGAAATCAAACATACAGCTTGGGCAATGCTCTGCTGTTCTTGAAGTGTGGCATAGTGGTAAAAGAAGGTAAAATGCAGATATTTGATGTTAATGATAAAGTATATTTTAATGCAGTAAAGGGGGAAGAGATTTTAGCTCTACCAGGAAGTCAGAACTAAGAGTACTAAGTAGGGCACAAACATCACTGTTAGAGGTTGGCAGAGCTACTCCTGTTTAAAATTGAGCATTGACACACATGTTTACAGGAGCCATTGCCATGGTAGTTAAGAAATGGGTAAAAAAGCTTTGATTATCTTCTGAAGGTGCACTATTACCCCGGGGAAAACTTCAGAACAAACTGCTACAAGCAAATGTCTTGAACAGTTGATTTTGGGAAAGTTTATGTTTAATTTTGTGTGATGTTTGAATGCTGCAGGAATTTTTTTTTTGTGAAAACTTATTAGGACATTGTAGAAATTATTGTCCTTTTTTATTTGTTAGAGACCATGACTAATGCAGAGGTTTTTTTATGATTATACAACTTTTATGTAATATTTAATGAAAAAAGAAAGAGAATCACTATGAATTCAAATATTGAAGAGAGACCAATACAGTGAAGTAATGCTTGCCACAGCTGGGGAATTTATCTTCTCAATTAGCTGTGCTCTAACTCCTTTACTGTGCTGTCCAGGTAAACCTGCTCTTCAGTGCCACTAGAGCCAGAATGTGTCCCTATTTATCTTGCTTTTGAATACTGAAATTAATTATTTTGCACAATTTGTAGGATAATATTGAAATTGTCACTTTTAGTTGTTTGCTGATGGATAGCTTTGCATGCTCTGAAAACAGGAAGAGGAGCAGAGAGGGAAAGGAAGCCTGGTGTGTGTAACTGTTCATGACTTTGCTTCCTAGGCTGTGCCCAAGAGGAAGAGTTTTGTCGAATGGCAGATCTGCAAAATGCCACAGACAAATACTTTGTGTGCAGCCTCTATCCAGAGGCACAGATTTGTGACAGCAGCAATGACCAAACACCAGGAAACTGTGCAACTGTGCTGCCCTGGCAACCACAGACACTGTACCATAAAATAGGCAAGTTTTGCTATTTGGGTGTGTAATTTCTGCTCTAACCCTGGTAATGAAAACCAGTGTTTGGGCTCTTGATTCTGAGATAAAAAGTCTGCATGTGTAAATGAGTCTTGGGATGTGATGGTGCAAGGGCAGGTCAGGCTGTCCAGGGTATGGGTTTTTTTTTTCATTTCAGAATGGAAAGATATTAACCATGAATTTCATTCTGTCTGCCTCAGCTATCCCCAAATCAGGGAGTCCAAGTGGATCTCAAATAACTTGTATACCACTTTTTAGACCTTTTTATTATATGGCTGAAATAGGAATGTCACTGGAATGTCACAATCTACCATTAAAATTTCTATGGTAGCTAAATAATACAAAAATTGAAAGCACTGAGTGTGATTTTTAATTTTTTTAAAAATTATTTTTTTAGCAGGTACAGAGCTATAGATGTGAATTTTAGCCTTTGCTCTTTGAATACTTGGAAAGTTCAATGTTTTTCTCATTGAGTAAATGTAAGAAAGCTGGACAAACAAGCCTGTTAGCACTGTACAGGAACATGTAATTTTGCTGTGACTAATGTAAAGGTCCACTGAAATAAGCTATTCAATCCTGTCATTTTGGGGAACCCAGAGGGCAGCATGGGTTCAATAATGCATGAGCACTCTGGAGTCTTCCAATCTGGAGCTGTACCCCAGTTTAAGGCCTTGTGGAAGATGTAGCATAAATACAGGTCTCACAAACAAAAGGCCTGGCTGGCAGTTTTGCCTTGGTGATGTGCTCTGCTCAGCTTTCACAGCTTTCACTTGGTGAATTTTTATTCATCTTCAGGCTTAACAATCAAAATTTTGCTGTGATAACATAAAGCTATCTTTTAATTGACCAGAGCTCAGCATAGAAGCATAGGCTGGACCCTTACCTATTACTTGGCCAGTATTTGTATATGACAAACTGATTTTCCCAATTTTTTTTTTCTTTTTCCTTCCAGTCACTCTTAAAAGTTCTGTGAAGAGCTTCTACACACGTGTGGCATTCCAGAAAGTAACAGCAATCTCAGTGAGGAATAAGACTGACATGAGCAACAAAGCTGTTTCAGATGGGTAGGACATGACTGTTCCTTTGTTCTCCCTGGAATTTTAACCATGTCTGGAATTCCAAGGCCTTGTTATGCAGATAAAGGAAATCAGAAGCATTGATCCAAGAATTGCATTGTTTGAGTGTATTTAAAGAAGAAAAGATAACATATGGTTGAAAGGAGATTTATAATTGAGTTATAAATAATAATCTATATAATTATTAATTCTGGACATGAAAATTGTTAATTATAATACTACTAATTACTAGTTGGCCAGTTAAATCTCTTCACAATGATACAACAAATCAATTTAGGATGATATTTTTAGGGGAAGATATCAAAATTATCATCTAAATTAATAGATGTAGTCTGGGAGGTGCATGCTAATCAAGCATAATTTCATCTGCATATGGAAAATGTATGGAAGTGTGTATGAAGGACCCTAGTGGTTCTTCAGCCTCGTTGGGAAAGGCATCTCTGCAGGTTATCAGTGTCTAATGTGCCTAATGACACCAACAGTAATGCTTGTCCTTTCCTAGGTTTTTTGAGTGTGAGCGTTGGTGTGATGCTGACCCCTGTTGCGCAGGATTTGGCTTTTTTAATGATTCACAGCTGTCAGGTAATTTCCCCCTGTTTTTATTTGTAAAATAACTTCAGTCTTTCTTCATTATCCAAATTTTACCATTCTTTTGCTCTGAAGAGCACTTTAAAAGCCCTTTCAGATCTCATACAGCTCCCTTCAGCACCTTTTCCAGTAACCATAACCATTTCTAGGAGTTCAGCCTGATGGCACATTCCACATTTCAGAAATTATTATGAAAACTTCATGTGTCCTTAATAGCCTGCAGTTACAACAGCATAAAATTCAAACTGATAAAACTCCAGGTATTTCTCATTCATCAACCTCTCTTCAAAAGTATTGCCTGACTTTTTTTTGTGGTTTTTTCCCCTTTTATATTGCTTCGTTTTTTAAAGACCAAAGGACTCTGAAATCTAAATATTACTGAAATTAGGTGCATGCAAGCACATAATGTCTGTGGATACTCTAGGGCAGTTCAGCCTTTTGGCTTTCTTGATTGTCTGACCTTCTCTGCTCCCAAATTTTAGTCTTCTGTTTGAGGAAGATTGGTTGTGGATAGAGCTTCCCTATCTACTGCTCCGTGGTATTTTAGCTCCTGAAGACATCTCAAGTAGGATTTCTGTTAGTCTGTAGAAATCAGATCTTTTGAAGTATGTGTGACTTGAAAGACATTAGAAAGTCAAGCAGAGATTATTTTATTCCCCTGAGATGTTTCAGTTAAGGGGTGTTGTCACCCTGTGCTCCCTCTCTAGTCAGCAGAGGGATGTATGGACACAGCTATGGGGTCATTATGAGCTTTGGGTGACTGAATCCTGTTCTGCACGTGCTTTTCTTTCTCTCTGCTGGCTGTAAAGGAAGACCCCTGTTTAAAAGAAAGTCTTCAGCTTGTGTTTAAAATTATATATCACCCGGGGCAAAGTCAATGAAATAGATTTTAATATTTCATTCCAACTTCAGATTTAGGCCACTGAAATGTGTAACTTTGTTTTTGGAAGAGTCACGTGCTAATCAGCTCTCCCTGAGGTCATTAGGATGTGCTGTTTTTACAATTTATTTTGGAATTTGAAACACTTCAGAAATGCATATTTTTAATTCCTTTTTTCCTTGAGCAGACAAAATTTTCACTTGGTCAAAAAATGAGTAGCTTCGAAATCCAGTGTAGTTTAGATAAGAATTAAAGTGTAAATAAAAAATGGTTGACAGTTTTCATACATGTTCATATGAAATTTGAAGTCTTAACTGACTATGACTTTGAGTTTCTTTAAATAGTCCTAAAATAAATTTAAAAAAATTAAGGCACCCAACATGCAAAATGGACACCTTTTTAGTTTATCTGATTAAAATTTAGTATCTGTGCTATTTCAGACATCCATTCTTGGTACTCATATAGTCAAGAGAACTTTCACTAGGGATTTTAACATGAATTAAAATCTTGAATGAAACTGTGTTTCAAACCCTCCATATTTTTCAGGAACAAAATTACTCTTAGACTTTGAAAATTTTTATCTTGATGTAAGTAGTGGACATGTTTCAACATACATGCAGATTTTTAATTGCATTAGCATGACAGGGCTGCTTGCTCACAGAGTCCTGATCTTTGCTCAGTGGAAATGCTACTTGACCTTGGATTATAATGGATTTTAACGTTGGTACCCCTGTTCCCTCACAATGAATTCATTGGGAATTTTCAGCACTAGTTTCAATCACTTGGCTCACTTCAGATATTTCCTTCCTTTAATTTCTAACATTCAGTGGAACCATGCTGTGTTCTCTTTCCTCACAGCACTATCTAGAAAAGGAAAGTTTTCCTCCTTATTTCTGTAACCAGGTATGTCCTTGCAGGTGGACAGATCGTGTGCGTGACTCTGGGCAGCCTTGGGATCCAGATGTGTGCTGAGGAAACAACAAGTGCTTGGCACATTTCAAATTGCAGTTCACCAGATGCTGAAGTCAAAATACACCCATTTGGCTGGTATCAAAAGCCTGGTAGGTGACACATGATCTTTCTAATGGGTTCTGCACATTGAAGTTTATTATTTAGCTTCAGTGTATAAAAATTCCAGCTTCCAGATGTAGGACCCATATATAAGGACCACAAATAGACAAGGCAAACAAGTATGTGCAAAGGAAAGAAAGGTGCAATTTAATATCCATTTTAATAGAAAAGGAACGGCCAATACCTCCAAGATGTATAATTTAATTTCTTAGATTCTATGGGAGATTTGTGACCAATGTTGGAATTCAGATATATTTTGCCTCACTGGGCAGTCCTGGTCAGGAAATCATTCTCTGTTTCTTGCTCCTGGGCTTATGGTTTTACCATCCATGTGGATGCATAACCTCAAAAGGTTCTGTTTTGCTACAGAATTTCAAATTCACTTTTGGTTGTTTTGATAAAGAAAGGGCCAAGACCAAATTCCGAGGTAGCCCTGTATTTTTCAAGCAGTGAGAAGCCTTCATGTGTTTAAGCAGAAGAGCAGTTATGAGAGGTTGGGTTGTTTCCTTGGGAGGAGTCAAAACCACTCCTAGTCAAGATGGGTTTTATTTTCCATGGAGAAACAAAAACTTCATTGCTTTGTTGAAAACTTGAAATGGATTTGCCATTTGCCACACTTCTTTTGGGCAGGTCAAGGTCTACTTTGTTAAGCTTTGACTTCACATAACTGAAAGAATAAGGAAAAGCCTTGCCTGCCTGAGTTTGTCTCCCTTTATGGGGGGACAGCCTCTTTCTTGGTCACACAGACACAGCTCCAGAGCAGAGAGCCCCCATGAGGGCAGGTCTGGGGATGTTGACAGAATCAGGGAAAATTTGTAAATAAGGAGTACTTCTTCCTGCTTTTACACTCCCATAGTTCTTGCAGAGTAGAGAAGGGCTGATAGCTGAGAGGCAAGGGGGGCACAAATCATAGATATATATTGTCCAGGGAATGTGAAAGATAATGCAGTTAAAGCTGTGTAGATATTGATCAGGTATTGTGGCAATACATGGTATTTTACAGTGTTGATAAATAAAACCTCCATTCATACTTTAAGTATCTGGAGTATGAACTCAATGTTGAGCTTTTCAAGTCCTCCACTGTCCCTATGCCCACAGAACCATCCATGTCCTCCTCTTGTGGGACAGCCCTTGTTGAAGGCTAGAGACAGCTCAGAGATGGGAAGCTTTCTGGAGGCTGGGAAGGGGTGGGCTGAGGGTCTAGCCCCGAGAGGAAGGGAGCTACAGCCCTGATAAAGCAATGGCAGCATCCTGATGGCAGGGGAAGTTGAGATGCAGACAGGGGCAAGAGTGAAGAAGTGAAGAAAGGTGGAGCTAAGAGGGGACAGCAGAGGTGCAGATACACTTCCATTTCTTGGAATTGTTTTCCCCTTTGTAGCGGTTTCACATTCACCTGCTCGCCTGCTCACACCAGGCGAGAGTGTAGTGTAGTGGTTTTATGAGAATAAGGATTAAGAGAAATGCAAAACAGGCCTAAACTTCAAAGATAAAAATAGTTTATTAACAAAAGACAACAGAATCAAAATCAACCCCCAGGTGGTTTCTTCTTCCTCCCCCCAGCCCCCCACCCATGATGGTTCCTTTCTCCCACCTCATTTATCTTCCTTTACCACCATCCTTCTCACCAACAACACAGAGAAACAAACTTAGAAAACCCGGGGTCAATTTACTTTGCTTTCATCAGTCCAATTGGAAGAAGAGTCTCTCTTGTCTCACCATGGAGATTTTTCCCACAAGAAGCACCAGTCTCTCGTGGAGTTCATGTCACTGTGAACTCCCGCCCAGGAAGGATATTAGTTCACATGTGACACAAGTCTTCCCTTGGTTACAGCTTTTCCCACAACTGTCATCCAAGGGCTCACTCATATACTATGGGGTGGAGTTTTAAGGATGAGTTGTCCTGGTAGGAAAGCAAAGGTCTTCTCTCTCTGGAAGCAAGGTTTCTCATTCCTGGAACAAGGGGTCTTCTTCTATCCCCGAGGGCAAGGGACTCTCATCGCTCATATCTGTAGCCTAGTCCCCATCTTTCTCTCCCTCTGGTCAGGTT
Organism: Chaetops frenatus; assembly: GCA_013400775.1. Classification (NCBI taxonomy): domain Eukaryota; kingdom Metazoa; phylum Chordata; class Aves; order Passeriformes; family Picathartidae; genus Chaetops; species Chaetops frenatus. Next base: position 84,542 of record VZTR01015049.1, on the reverse strand, counting down.
CCTCATTAATCACAACTGCTTCAACACCAAGTGCCTTTGCTCAGGTTACAAGCAGGACATTCACTGCATCTCCCCCAAGGTATTCCGTGAGTTACAAGGAGCAGTTCATCACCATGGCTTTACAAAAGATTTTCAGCTTAAAGGCATCTCTTCTTTCTCCCCTCCTTTAGTCTTTAACTCCTTTCTCATTGACCTAGGAGCTTCTGCAAGCTTCTTCCCTGGCTCAACCTTTTTCTGAATCCATCAGGTACACCCAAAGGGTTAATCCCCTTTCTCAGTGCAGTTGGAACTTCATGCATTCCACAGAGTGGGGGAAGAGCCGCGGGAAAACCAAAACAGCAATCGTAGCTGCAATCCCGGCAACTGCAGGCTGATCTCTCTCTCTCTCACCCCGTTGGGGGGGGGAAGCCCGGCCCGGGAGAGGGGAGGGCCGGGAGCCCCCTCCTGGAGTTCCATACTCCTCTCCCTCAGGCAAGGAGAGGGAGAGCAAAAGCAGCCCCACAGCAGCATCACTGCCAGGGAGGAGGTGGGGGAAGGGGGAGCTGGCGGCAGCCCCGGCACGGCCGCCAGGCCCTGGGGCCCGGAGCAGCCGGCCAGGGCCACGCCGATGTTACCTCCCCCGCGGGCGGAAGTCAAAGAGGGCTTCAAACTTCCCGCTCCTAAAAAATGTAAGCTTCGCAAAGACGCCCCTAATATTCAATGGCTACATGGAGTGCCCATCTTAAAATTAGCCAATCCGTGGGCTCCTCACCTCTGCTGGAAACTGTGCCCCGGTGGAAGTAGGAAAACAAAGAACCCCCCCCAGGAAGGAGAAAAAAAAAAAGTTGTTGTCCTTTAAACCACAACACCCTTGTTGGCAAAGAACCAACAAAAAATAAAGGCTGTTTCTCATGTGACAGACAGAGGGGTGATGAAGAGGAGCCTGGGGTGTATGCAAAGTAGGAAGGGTTAAGAGAGACAGTGACATTTCCTTGTGCATCAAGGGAGCTACAGATGTGTTTCCACCATAACACACAGCAAGGCACAGATGTTTATGCAAATGGAGATATTTACAGACAAAAATTTGTATCGGTTTTGCTGTTGTGTTGAAGGTCTGGGAACCAGGAAAAGGAACAGAAATGTTCTGAGGCTAAAAAGGAAAATGAGTGAAATCTGAAGGAGTGATTTACCGTAGGTATTGGGACATTATCATTACACAGGGTCTTTGGCTTTATTCCTCAGTCTGGTTTGAGGAAGGTACTTCTGTCTCCTTGTTTCATAACAGGCTAAGTTGATGTGTAAGCTGTTTGCTGCACAGATCTGCTCATGATCAATTTGATTTTGTATAGTCAGAGATGCAGCTCAGCCAAAAATGAGCTTAGAGTAGCATTTCAAAGAGTTTTGGATAGGCCCAATCCTTCACTGCTGTGAATGGGAAAACCTCTGAGATTTTAGAAATATCTATTGGTTGCATGTACGGGAAATAAAAAGTGGAAGAAGTTAACAGAAAGTCTAATCCATCTTCAGCTCTGTAGAGATGGTCATTTATTATGTCTTAGTGGAGAATTTATAACTGGTTTGATTAGCCAAAGTGTTATGCAAAATATGAATGCACAGGGGAAACTTCGTTTTTATTATTTGCGATTACAAAATATTTATGGGAAGTATTAACAAATTAGAAGTTTTGTGTCTGGAAACGAAAATGAAGTTTTGTGTATGATGAATTCTTATTTGAGCTTGAATTTGGAAAGTGTTGTGCTGGAAAATGCCTTGTTTCTAATTCTTGTTTGTGAGAATTTCCAGTTTGCTGAAAGAAGAGAGAATCTCATGTCTCTCCTCATGCAGAGACCCAAATAGAGAGAGTGGCATAGAAGAAACCACAGAACTACTGAAATGAGTTGTTTATAACTGCATCCCAAAAAATGTTTGTAGATGTGTTTATAAGTACAGAAATTTACCGAAGTCTAGTTTCATGTACGAGCTCAAAAGGATTAAATAGCAAAGCAGCCTTGTATCCTTGCTCTTGGTGTTTGTGGGGAGAAGATGCAACATCCAGATCCCAGAAGTAATGCTAGAAATATTTAGTATCAATTGCATTTTAAACCTCCAAGTATTTTTGTTTTCAGTTGTGTTGGTTTTTTCTGCTTTTAGCTGACTTGAAGAGCACCATTCCTAACCTGTGTCCAGCTGTTAGTTTACCTCTCAGGCCGGAAAGTGGTAAGTGTATTTATGAATTAAGCCAAAAACCCAACCAATGAAAAAACCCAGGCCACCCCACCAAAAAAAAAAAAAAAAAAAAAAAAAAAAAAAAAAAAAAAAAAAAAAAATCAGTAAAAATTTCATATCCTCTATTTTGTACATATTGCTGAAAGATCACACTATAATGAAAAGTTTGTGTTCCTCGTGAGGTTACTCATTTAGGCTTTTACTCATTTTCACCAGTTGTATAGCATTTAAATACAAATACTGTCACATCCATGATGCTGGTCTAATTTCTCACAGTCACTGACACATGAGGTCACTGAGGCAAAATATTTGGCGGGATTGACGAAGGCATTTATTTACAAGCATGGATATTGCATCAATTTCCAGATACAATGAATCTTATGGAACTCGCATGCGTTATTTTAAAAATGGGTGGGTCCTCTTAGTAAACGAAACTTAACTGCTGTGATTCAGGGCTTTGTTTCTATTGCCCCCTAAAAATATATGCAAATTTTCAGCAGCTACAGGCTTCCCTGAGGTGTCCTTTCCAGAAATACACTGCATAGCTGTGAAATACTGTGTGTAACGGAAAGGAAGCAGGTGGACTGGTTATTAGAAAACTCAATTTAACCCTCCAGTTATACTGAAATTGACAAGTCACTTCCATCTCAGCCCTTGATTTTCTGTTTGATCTGAACAAATATTTAATCTGTTTTTGTCTGTCTTTCCTTAAACCTTATGCACTGAGCATATAGGAGACTTGATATTTGCAAAGAATTTTCAATCCTTAGTTCAGAATTTATTATGATCTGTTTTATCATCATATCTGTAACCACCAGTCACGATCAAGTTCAATCTATTTTTTAGTAGAATTTGTGCTTTCAAATGTAATGTAATAGAAAGAAAGCTCCTATTTTCATAGGTAAGCAGAAATAATTTTTGTGTGTAACACTTTGAGGAGGTGGTGGGTTAGGTCTGGTGTGTATTTTGGGCAATTCAACTCCTTTGCAAACTATTTTTCCCATGGGATGTGGAAAACAACTTCACAAAAGCTTTCTTCCTCCCAGAGTGAAGCTTGGTAGTAATTTTGTAATTTTCCTTTTATGTTTTTCTTGTTTGCTTAAATCTAGGAAGACAGTGACCTAAGCACCATTTAAGAAAATCAGGAAATTAGGTCTTTCTGTTGTTTGCTTTTGACTGTAAAGGCTGCTCAGATCAATAGTCCCAGCAAGTGAGGTGCTGATCTTTAGTGACAACCCTGATCTCTCACACCCTTTTCCAGGGCATCTTTCCAAGTGCAGAGCAACTAGGGATGTCTCTGGTTTGTAGAGATCTGCTTAAGCAACCCAGGCAAGCACAGCCTCCCACAAGTATGCAAGATTCTGGATTAGAGGGGTCCTGGGGACTGGTGGTGGTTAGGAGAAGTCAATTACAGAGAACAGCTAGGGTGGAAGTCAAATTAGCACTGATTTTCTGGACACTTTGGGGATCTGGCACCACTGGAGCAACACATTCAAGATGCAACTGGACACCATCTGTCCTTCTTATGTTCTGCCTCATTTTGATAGAAAAAGTACCAGCCTGGTTATTTAGGTCAGATTGTTATTTGGGCTGTGTTGTCAGAGGTTTTAGAAAATTTTCAAAAACATTGTTTTCAACCACTTTATGATTGCATGTTGTATTAATATGTGCTATAGAAGATTAATTGTTTTAGAGTTGGGTCTCACAGAAAAGCTAACATTTACTGAATTTTTTACATTTTGGTAATGCTTGTACATGGAGATAAAAAATTACTGTGGCTGCTCTGTGGTAGCCAGATGGTGAGTGTGAGAAAATGTCACTATTTAAAGGGCACTGCCATGAGTAGATAGGTGTGCTTCTGCATGTAAGCGTAACTACACGTATAAAAAAATATAAAATTTTCCATTGAAAGATCAGAAAGATACTTACATTTGCATACTTTGCCAGAAGGCTCTGTGAAATCGTGAGGTTAATGTTATGTTAATGTAGAGCCTGGGTTAACTGGAGCTCTGTTAAGGCCTGCATTTCATTGACAATTAATGCATTGACTGCCTCATTTCCTATCAGCCAGTTTGCAATGCTCAGGACACAGTGCCCAGCATTTTGCTTCCTCTCATTTGCAGTCAGGATGCTGCTCTGTTCAAAATCTGTGGTGTTTTCACCCCCAGCATTTTGTGAAGAAACCAAGATGAGCAGATTTATTTTCAGCCTGGTGGGAAGTAGATGCTTTACCTGTTTTACTCATTCTTCTCAGCAGAGAGGGTGGGGCTTTGGAGTACCATAAAACAATAGAAAGATCTCAGCAGAAATCCTTTTTACAAGTACATGGATAACCAAAGGAAGAGTAGGGAAAATGTGGGGCTGTTGAATGGGGCAGGAAACCTGATGACAAAGGAGATGGAGAGGAACAAGGTGCCTTCTTCCCCTCAGTCTTTCCTGGCAAGTCCAGCCTTCAGGATCTCCAGACCAGGGGGAAGACTGCAGCAAGGAAGTTTTAGCCTTAGAGAAGGAGGATCAGGTCAGGGACCTAGCTGGACACACAAATCCAGGAATGCAGAGGGAGCTGGTTAATGTCATTCTGAGGCCACCCTCAAATGCCTTTGAAGGTGATGGGGTAGATACTTGTTTTCCTTCTATTCCCTGGTCTGGGCTTTTGAAGAAGTTCATCAGCAGTAATCATAAAATGTCTAGACCTTTGAATCTGTAATGACAAAAATAATTTTCAAGAGCGACTTCTTTTCATGTCTTGTCATAGAGCAGCCTGCAACCACCAGGGAGATGCAATAAAAGACCCTTCCCTATGTAAGGCTAATGTTGGGAGAGGCACAGCAACAGGAGAGGGTCAGGTTTCTTCCTGTTCCTTGTCTTGTACCAGAACGTTCATCCAGCAGCCCAATGCAGCCATGTGATTTCTCTCAAAAGCCTCAGGTTCCAGCGGGCTTTTCCCAAATTATTGCCCCTACAAACAGCACTGCTGTGTGTTTCTAACATTCACTAGATATCCCATTAGCCTGTGAAAAAGCGGAATTCAATGCTCTGGTTATACCTGAAGGCCACTACTCCCTAGCAGGAGGGAGGTGAGCTGCCCACAGACTTTTACCTGAATTCTTGTTGATTTGTTGTTGCTCCAGCAAGTTTTGCCTACTTGCAAAATCCTTTCTGCTACAAGGCTAAAGTCAGCAAGTCATTTCATCACCAGGCTGTAATGTGTTTAACTGAATGTATGGTTTTCATCTCTAACTGAATGAATACTTCAGTTTACTTTTTACATCTATTGCACGGAGCAGAGCATGCTCCTGCTGGTCTGTTGTGATTTCCACATGGTTTCTGTGATCTGAGAAATGGTGCTTGAAAATGTGATAGCCTGCACTGACTGGGAAAGTCCGACTTGTTACGTTTGGAGCATTTTTTCCCCTGGTGAAGTTCATGTGCTGTGATGACACTGAGTATGGAACCATCTGTGGTGAGTTTCAGGTACAATCTGTGACCTTTAACAATGGGAGAACAGATGTTATTTTAAGGCTGCCCATGCTGAAAATGCTCATTTGTCATCCTGCAGTCTTGGTTTACTTAGGCAGGTATTTAAATAACAACTCTGCTCAGTTATATGAACATAGTAGACTGTTTTATAAAGAGAAAACAGCCAGGTCTCATAATGAGGTTTGAGATGGAACCTCCTGCAGCCAACTGTAAGCTAGAGGAGATAAGAAAATGGGTTTTTTAATTATATATTTTGTATTATTATTTTCCCAATAAGCAGTGTTGTTATTCAAACAGTTTATGCCCAATGGTTTGATTAATGGAAATTTTTATGTGTTTACAAATTAGTCTGAAAGAAATAAAACATAAGACATATTACCTAAATTTATAGAAGGAATACTTGTGCTTAAAGCAGACTGGAGAGCCTGCAAATACTCCTGTGCACGTGACAGAAGGGACTCTGATGATTTTTGACTTTGTTATAAGATTTATTAATTGTATACAGTAATTATTTAAATTTTAATGAATATTTTTGTCTTTAGTTCAAACTAGGAGATGTCTATCTACCTTAGATTTGTCAGCTGTGAGGAGGCAGTGGCCCTTGCAGGGTGGTTCCTGCATGGCCCTGTGGATTGCAAACAGATCATGAGGGCTCTGTTCCCACTCTGTAAATCGAGTAATTAATTGAGGAACCACCGAGGCACATGGATGTAATGATCTATTAGGCCCCTCCTGTTCCTGCCTCCTGTGATCCCCTGATGATTTATAGTTTTCCCTTGAGGCAGAACTGAGCAGAGCAGTGGCTATGGGATATTCCAACATGGGAATAAACTTCCCATCAGGCTTTGTCTGCACATGAGGCATTTCCATTCTCAGGAGAGATGCTGATGGTAGTACAAGTGCTGATGTAACTGACTTTGGTGATTAATGGTATCATTTATCTTCCTGTTTTCCCACAATGTTGAATATTTGTCAGAGACATCTTTGGTGTGAAAACAAAGACAGCCTTTTCTTTTTAATCCATTTTTGAGAACTGATTTACCATGGTCCCTGTGCTCCACAGCAAATTGGATCTCTGGTGTGGAATTACTTTATCTTTGATCTTAAGTTTTATTTTTATTGTTTGTAAATATGTGGATTTTAGCCTTTTGAAAACAGCTTATTTTAAACCTGGATAAATACCTAGTATATTTTTAATATCCCCTTACTATATCATTTGCTATAATTGGCACCCCTAAAGGAGGCAGTTTGCATTTTGCAGGAACATAGCAAAATTACTCCCTGCTAAAGGTCATAAATACACAATTGTTATTTTTGAGACTTGTCTGAGGTGTGATTGCAGTTACTATGCTGCAGTTTAAAGAAAATCACTCATTTTGAATTATATAAATCTCAGTGGATCAACAAAAATAAGAAGTAGTTATATTTTAGGAAGAGTATATTTTCTGCAGGTCCACTCTGAGTTGATGATTTGCTGCCTTTGAACATTGTTGGTATACAGACAAGTTAGCAGTCTGTTGGAAAAAACCTCTGAAAACTAGGAATATAAAGCACTGAGTTCAGTCTGTAAGGATATTTTGGGTTTCAGTCAGGGCTATTAAATATGGCTCACAAATTTCAGCATTAAGATTTTGTCTTATAAACATAAATCAGGCATACTGAACCCAGAGATGTGATTTATGCACCTCCTTAACCTCATGTTGACCTCCCCAACTTCATAAGTTCTCTTTTAAATTTAATTTATTTTGCTGCACTTCTGTATCTCTGTTTCCTTATATCAAGTGTTAAATTTTGCAGCAAACTTGTAATTGATGCCTCTTTTCTTCCACTGAAGTCAGTGATGAAACTTTTGTTGGCTTTATGACAAGGACTTTATAATCTCATTGCCTGTGAAAGTGGAATGCTGAGCTCTGTGTCTCCAGGAAATCTATTCCAGTCTTGTGACTGGAGTGGGAACAGAGTAAGGCCAGCATGGGTCTTTCTGTAAATCCAATCTTAAACCTTGCCTACCCAAACAAGAACATCTGGAAGAGAGAGGCTCTCTATATGGGACATCTATAATTTTGCAATATGAGTTACAGGGATGGCTGGATTCAGAGGGCTGTAATTATCCAATGAAAGCCTTTGCCAAATGTGGGTTGGAAGGTTAGAATTAACCTAAATATAAATCAGAAATGTCTCCCAGCCCATCAGGTGCAGTGTGCATTGCCAGTAGCACAGGGCCAGTCTGTAGCTCTGCCTTGTGAGAGCAGCTTCAATATGAGGCGAGTCTAGATCAGCCATGGAAAGTTGTGTTTTGCTCCTGGAATGAAGTGGATGTGCCTGGCTGTGGATGTGCTGGATCTGCTTCCAGGAGAAGGGAAGAAGCAAATAATATCCAAAATCCCTGTAGCAGCTCACTGCTTACTGTCAATGTCCACAGTGGTACCGTGCATGGCTCTGGATTTAAGAGTTTTACTCTGTTGTTAAAATAAGCATTAATGTTTCTGCATCTCTCTGCATCTGGGGTCAACTGGGCAGGAAAAGAGAAAAGAAAAAAAACTGAGAGTCTCAGCAAATAAATCTGATCTGAAATTATGAATGCTTCATCCACATCCAGAATGAAAAAAAACCCGAAACAACATAAAGTCCAGCCCAAAGAATAACCCCATATGAGAGGTGGCAAGGGTCACTTCTGTGAGATTTGGGGCAATGAATAATCAATTCAGGTAGGAATGTATGATCTGTGGGTGTTTGCATAATGAGTGGTCACTGTTCCATGCCTAGCATGGGCTGCAAAGTGCCCAGTGTGCCTCATTTGTATATAAAAGGCATGCTCCTGACTTGACTTTATCCCACATAAAGGACTAAAATAAATTTCTAATGTAGAAGTAGAAAGTTTAGCTTGTGAAATAGGTATAGGAGACAAAATTCAAGTGTTGGATGTATAAATCCAAAAAGTTAATTTTGTTTTTGTGGATTTGTTTTGAATTTCCTTCCTGAGAGAGCAGGAACCCCTCTGAGTATTTGGCTTGTGGGAAATGGAGGCAAATGAGGATGATGAGACTTACCCGAGGTCACTCAGTGGGTCAGGGAAGCTATGGGAAGAGAGTCTGGGGAAATATCTTCCAAAACCACTGGTGCACCCAGACTCTTTGTGTTACAGTAGAATCCAGACAAGGCTCTCTTCTGAAAGAACCACAGCTGGTAATTTGAAGCTTTGTGTTTGAAACTGGAGAGATTTTGCTTGTTCCTGTAGTAGGACCTCAGCTGCTGGTACTGTAGACAGCACAGGATGGCAACATTGCTCTTAGGTAAAAACAAACTTTGAGTCATATTGATAAAGGAAATCTTGTTCTTCAGAAAAAAACAAACCCAAACTGAAAACATAAATAGGTAAGATTCAATCTGGGAAAGAAAGACCTGGGGGATCTAGTAATGCAGGCAAAAAAATCTCTGGAGAGAATGTAATGATTAATTCCCCATCATTTAAAATTGATGTCTATTTTTAAGTATCTTTCTAAATAAGTACCACAAACTGTCACCCTAGATGTAGAGGCTGACATTTTCTAACATAGGTCATGCAACAGCTCATAGTGGATGCTTTGAAAGAAGAGAAACCATTGGCAGTATAAAAAACAGTCATTTCCACATGACTAAAATCACTCTGTTCCTCTAAAATAATTGAATAATCAGTCCTTAAGGGGAAGAAAAAAATCCAGTGCAGTGAGTCTATTGCACAAGTCAAGCTGTGACTGCAGAGCCACCTCTAATTCAGATCCCCTCTAAATGTAGAGCTGGTGATGACTTTGCCTCTTTGTGACTCAAGTAAGCTTGTGATGTTAACATAAAACAGGGCAACACTGAACTAACCTTCATTTCTACTTAGCTGGAGACCTCCAGCTTCCTTCTTTTAGAAGAGTTGCTCACAAGTGCAACAGGAATGGAATGATTTTGAGGTGGCTGTAAAGGACCAATGGGGCCCAGTGCTGCTTTCCTGTCTCTAGTTCAAAACCTGAGCTCTGGGGAGTTCTGTGGAATACAGGGGGTCAGTTCATCACTCCATCAGATGTTTCCTTCAGCAAGGGGGATGGCAAAGCAACCAAGCCCTGAGGCAACAGCTTTGGCAAGGGTCACTGCACATCAGGTTTTTTCAGCTTGTCCTTCATGAGATAACTTGTGCTTGAGGTTTACACTTCCTAGGAAAGGATTTACCTTGCAAAAGCAAAGACTTTTAGCATCCTTGTAGAGCCCTGAACTGTGGCAGTTACTCTGTGTTGTCATGAATTACACAATAGTTATGAAATACAATTTAGTCACTGCTATTCCCTGCCTATTTGCTCAAGGAAGAATAAAACCAGCCTATTTTGTGCTGTGTTTTTGTGTCTTGGGTGCTCATCAACTGGACAAGTGTGTCAACACCAGGAGTTTAAAGTTGCTTGCATGGACCTTAGACCTCAGTCTCAGGTCTGATATTGAGTGCTATGGTCAAATTGTCTTTCTGTGAGAGGGGAGAAAGGAAACTTCTGCTGTCTTTGCCAGTCACTGGTTTCTCAGTAGAATTAAACAAATGTTTAATGAAATGGCAGGTCATGGCTGTTGCATCTGTGTGGGTCAATGAACTCAAGGGCAAGGCCTGCTCACTAGGAATAGCAAAGGAACAGCTGGCTCTGCTCTGTCCTCACCCTACAATTACATGGAGAGGGCAACACCAACCTACTGTTTAGGAATCAGTGGCCAAATCAGGGCTGCTTACTTTCAAAGCATAATGAGCTGTGGGAAGGGACTAAAATAATTAAAGGCCCTTCTGTCCCAAACCTTCTTTTTGTCTTCTGTGTGCAAAATTGAGAGTTCTAAGATATTTTTATCTGTGTATGAGAAAAGAATGTTTGGAAATTTTGTGGTATTTTTTTAAAATATAGTGTGGGAGAGATGGACAATTCTTGAGGAATACCAGAGTTAGTACACGTGTGTATATGCATGCTCACACAAGGACATGCATGTGAAACGTGTGTATGGGAATATACATGTTTGCATATATGTAATACACATGATTATATTTACACATATGCACCTATTTGTGTATATATGCCTATGGAATTGAGTGAAATCTTAATTATGTAGAAGTTATATGACATTAAAACTGTTCCTAGAATTAAATATAATCTGTACACCAAATCAAATTAAAATTATCAAATTAACCTCTATTTGCTTTCCAAGAAATTAGTGGTTGTACCTGTTCAGGAACTTGCATTATAACCCATGCCCTTTAATGTAATTAGGGGTGTTCAGAAACCTTTTATTTAAATCAGTTGGATTTACATTCAAACCTGGATAAATCTGGTCTGGATTTTCCTATTTCTTAACTGAGTACATTTGTAAACCAAGTAATTCATGGCTTCTGAATATAGGACTGGACCTTCGAGTGAATCAGAGGCCTTTGAATATTTAATTTATTCTCAGTTGATGCAAAGGAAGACGGCACTTGTTCATTGAGGAACTCCCCAATGCTTTTAACTCTATATTATTTTCCTCTAAAATTTTTACTGATCCTTGTAGTCATATTATTTTTTTATGATTCATTTTACAGAGTATTTGGATGCATGGCAACCCTTAAATGTGTCATCTGTTCTCATGGATTCATCCATGTCAAACTTTGAAGTTGTGCATATTAGCAGAGATATATCCAATGCTTTCTCCACTGCCAGAGATTTTTGCCTATCTGGTAAGAAATGGTCATTCCCAGATTTACAGAAAATACTGACTTGTGAGCCTGAAAACCAAGAACAGCTTTCCCACTTCTGGCATTGATACACTGGTTTTACTTGTTTTTAAAGATTATCCCAGCATTTCTTGATCTGTGAGAGAGGAGTAGTTTAGCTAAAGAAAGGTACAATAGATATAAAATGCCATACAGTGATCAGGTAATTTTGACACCTCGAGGGCACCGAGATCTCTTACTTCTCCAGGCGTTGTACAACTGGGAGAATATTGTATCAAATAATGAAAGCAATGATGTCTGGTTTTTCTAAAGAACCACTGCCATTCTCTAAACCCACCTACCATTACCTAAAGCAACCTGTGGCAGTGGCGTGTGAGGGAGGGTTAACTGAGAGCTGGGAGGATGCAGGGATTGAGCTGTAGTAGCAGCAAAGAGAACTGCTTTAATTTACAGCCTGGCTAGACAGGAAAGAGTCCTGCAATTTCACATGACTGGGAAACCCTCAATGCCACAGAGTAAATAAGGGAAAGTCTCCACTTACTCACTGGGGACTGTTGGAATTCAGATGAAGTTATCAGCACTTTACTAGATGATGTTTCTCTCCTTCTAAAACCTGTGATAATAGTTCTTTTGCTGCAGTATTCCATTTTAAAGCCAATATAACCTTCTGTCCTTTGGCTATTTTGGAGAATGTTCTGGGCATTAGAGGACATTTATGTCCCAGTACTCTGAATAACATCATATCCTTGTTGCTTCACTGTTGTAAAACCTCTCCTTTAAGAACAGTGTAACACTGTAGTGCAAAATACTGTGAGAACACATTTTTACCTGCTCTCTTTCTTCACAGCTTGTTCAAAGAACCAGTCATGTACAGTGGTTACACTGGAAATCCAGCCTTCAGCAATAAGGTGCATTTTCTACCCTGATACACAGATATGCACACATGGCCTGCAAGGGCACAGCTGCTGGGTTTTACTCAAAGAACCTGCTACCTACATCTATAGGAGACAAGGTAAGGACAGGTGAAGGCTGTGGAGGAAAGACCTTGACTGTGGTGGCCTGTGCACAATTCCTGTGAATGGAGGAGTGAGGAATTCCTCATTGTACATAAAGCAATATGCACGTCTCCTAGACACTTGTCCATGGCTGTTTCAGTGGAGTTACAGCCAAGAGGATGGGAAAAATGTCCCCAAATACTGTTTTAAAAATGCATTAAATCATAGTGTTTTCTTCTAATGTTGAAGCAGGCATAACAGAGGAAGTCTAGTTTATGAAAGATGTTTTGAAATTGCAAAATAGTAAAACCAAACAAGAACAGTAATAAAAGTCTAGCTCCTTCCTTTTCATCTGCAGAAGATATTTGATATGCTCTTCCTTTTAAGCTTGGAGAATAACACTAGGAGTGTTGAAAAGCCACAGTTTATTGAAGGTATTAAATACAATCGCTAGAAAAAGCAAAAGACCAGATACCTCTGCTCTCTAAACAGAATAAAATAATATTTTAAAGAGTGAAAATTATTTAAGAGAGAAAAAGAAGTTGTGTAGACAATGTAGATAAGTAAGTTTTGTTGTTTGGTTACATACTTATTTAAACTATAAGTTTCATTAGGTTTATTCCCTTTAATTTCTAAAGAGGCTGCTTTCTTTTTATGTAGTACTGATTATTTTATTTCTTAGAGATAATGAGAACCCATGTAACACTGTGGGGGAAGGGAAGAAAATTTTCCTTTTCACCGAAATTTTGTGAAGTCAATGAGAACCTCCTATGTTGAAGCTCAATGAGAGAAATATGGTTTATCATTGCCAAGTGAAACAAAATCCCAAACTGAGACATAGAAGTAAACTTGTGTGTTTATTATCGTTAGAAGTTTGGTTTTAGTCCCATGAGTTTGAATTTTGTTCCTGCCTATCAAATACATTGTTTTAGGTGAGTAATAGCAGGAAGTATCACTTAGCTGTGTTTTAATGAACCATGTTATGGGAAAATAGTAACACAAATTTATCTATGTTCCATTTTAAAAAGTGGACACTTAACAGTTTAAAACTATGGGAAATGGGACTAATTTGCATTTCTGAAGTGGTACTAAGTTGAAAAAACAAATTATTTTTCCTCTGTTCCCCCTATAATAGATTCACTCCTGCCCATTTCCGAATCGGATTCAGCCCCAACAGTGTACATCCCATCCCACGGACATGTGATGGGCAAATCCCAGGCGATCCACATTGGCTCAGGATGGAGAAACATCAGGCAGTTCCTGGGGATCCCTTACGCTGCCCCTCCCCTTGGAGAGAGGCGTTTCCGTCCCCCGGAGCCGTTTGCTTGGCTGGAAACCTGGAATGCCACGGTGGCTCGGTAAGACAGGCCCGGGATCCCCTGCAGGAGTGCTTGTCCAGCCAGGGCTGTGGAAGCTGCTGGACTGATGACCACAATATTCACGTCCTTTCTTGCAAAGCAGCCTGCAGAGTACAGATAGATACAAGCTTGTGATTCTTATTAGCAAAGAGAATAATTTCTCTGGATGTTAAAGCATGCAAGCACCTCAAGAGGAAAGGCAAATTCCTGTACACTCCATTGCCTTGAATCTCTGCATAACTCCCTACCCAGTGTCGGCTGTCAGTCCATTTTCATTCTGAATAGTATTTATACAGGTATTTATTATGTTTATACAAATAAATTTTGCTCCTGCTGAACCATAAATTTGTAAACATTTAATCTAACAGGGGCACTTAAAGATGTATGTAACCAGAAGCTGTGGACCTCATAAATTCTCTGCCTAGTAGAGTCCAGGAAATCAGTCTGAAGGACACAGAAAATCAATCTCTTCTGTCTGAAACCTATTAAAAGCCAAATACTTGGGGAGTTGGAAGTGTATTTGGCCCTTGGTGATCTCGTCCCTCAGGCTGCAGCTGAGCTGTGCAGGTGTGAGCAGCATGGCCACAGCAGCCACAGCCTCAAGTGCATTGCAGGGATCTGGTGGGATGTGGCATTTTGTTTCCTCAGGTGTACAGTGGTGCTCATTCAGCACACACAGCACTGGCCCTTGGTGTCTTGGAGGGCTCAGTTGGACCCCCTGCCTCTGTGATCTCCCCTTGAAGACCTGGGATTTCAATGAGCAGCCCGGCTGAGATTTTCAAAACAATTTGGGGACCTTAGTCAATCTGCTCCTGTCTTGTGAATTCACGGTGCTTCCTTAGTCCAATGGAGATTTTGGGCATTATCTTCTATTATTCATTTAAGGTTTAAAAAATAATTATTTGAGTTTGCACTTGTAGAGACCTCACTTTATGTATAGAAACTGTTGATTTTTTTAGGATTCTATGTTGATGCTGCTCAATATTTGTATATAAGAAATTCACATTAACACATTGAGGTTACTGATGGAAGATAAATATTTATTTATCAGCCTGGACTTGATAAAAGACTTAAAAATTTTTAAAAACCCAACTAAAACCAAATCAAATCAACCCAGCCCAAAACCCCAGCCAGCTAATGAAGTCTCCAGCTGCTAGAAGAGCTGTGGACTTGCTTCAGCAGGTGGCAGCCTTTCTCCTGGGAGCTGAAGAAAAAAAGCCACGATCACAGGTGATGATCCTTGCTGCCCTGTGGAAAGCCATATAATCAATAGTGTAGGACCTATTGCCCTGGCAGTTTCCTACCTGGGATTTTGTATTTTTGTCTGGCTAAAATGGTTTTATAGTTTTGGTTGGAGATGATGTGCTTCACTACATCAGTGTGAAAGTTCTTGAGTTACCATCCTAGGAATTACCCTGATGGAAAAAAAAAAGTGTAGAATTCCATTAAGCCTGGTCCTTTTCTTTGTTTTCCTAGAATTTGCTAATAATTTTTTCACACCTTTAGGACCAAATTTTATGAGGACATTAAAAATGATAATTTAGAAGTAATTCTCTGAAATACTACCACCTTTTCCAAAGCGTCTTTTGGTTTCTTCACTAATAAATTTTGAGTTTTTTCCATAATTAGTTATGTGATATGGATATAGATGTGAAATAGAAGGAACTGGCTTAAAAGTAGCTTGTCACTGAACAGCAAAAATCAAAAAAATTGTGGTGCTTGACATGCTTGAGCAGATGAATGTCATTCAGATTATGGCCAAAAAATTATTTTTTTCTACGTGTTTGGCTGCTGAATTCCTATTGAAAGGATACTTTTAACATTAATTGAAACCTTTAATGAAACCGTTATGGTCTACTATGATGCTTAGAACAAAGATTTTAAAAATGCACTAAAAATTTAAATTTATCATATTTTCCCACAGACCATTAGAAATTAAATTAAACACAAAGAAATGTAGCCCACAGACCACTAGAAAATAAATCAAAATGTATGTAGACCATGGATTATTAGAAGTTTTCATAAATAACCAGAATTTCAGCAAAAGAGTGGATTTTGTCGGTGTGCAGCCAATAGAAGGGGAGACTGTGCCTGTGACCCCCAGCCCTGCTCCCTTTGCAGCTGGTGCTAATTTTATGCAGTTTATGTAAAGTGTGAGTACTTTGAAAGCATGTTTTCAAGTTTTAGGCTTTTTAAAATGGGGCAGGGTTTCTGAGAAGGGGTTTTAGGCACACAAATGCAATGCATTATGTGTGTGCATACAAACCTGTTACTAACCTATAGGTGGGCACAGTTGTCATCGAGATTTACAGGTTTAAAGATTTTATTAATCTAAGGCATCAAAATATAAGGAAGTAGCAGCAGTGGAAGAAGAGTACAAGCCTTTTTTGTTGTAACTCTCTCAATCTGTGTCTTTAGGGCAGCGTGTTGGCAGCCAGGAGATGGAGAGGCCCCATCACAATCTGTCAGTGAAGACTGTCTGTATCTGCACATCTTTGTTCCTGCTACCACTGTAAGTGAGAGATGTAATTAATACCGATTTTTTTTGTATATGAGCATTGTCTCTTTCCAAAGTGCTTTTAATTTGCATGAATGGCTGTTTTTCCTGTGTTGTTCACAAAGGCTGCATTAGGCCTCTGGTGTCTTTACTAGCACAGGAGTTTTCCCTACAGGCTTTGTGTGAGCTGTGTTGGGTGACTAGGAGGACAGCATACTGAAAAGCCAGAAAGAAGAGAGAGACAGAGGGGGAATCAAAACATGAGAAGAAGGTGGCAGCCAAGAGGAGAAATTAAGGACAGAAATGGCAGCGTTCCTGCAAGGAGACCATCTGTCCAGGAGACAATAATGCAATGCAAAACATCAACATTTACCACCAGACAGGGAGCTGCTGATGGTCTCCTTTCACCCTCATCTTTACTGTTCCCCTGTTGACATCTGTGGAAAGTCTGTTGGGAAATGAGGGTGGCAAGCAATGCTAGATTTCTGGCCAGCTCACAGAGCTTAAAAATAGATGTTTCAAAAATGACTGGGCCACTGGTACAATAGGAGGAATTATCATATGAAAGTTCTTGGTTTTCTTATTCTAAACAAGTATAAAAGAAAGCTTCAAGTTAAAGCCAAGCTAAAATGATTGGCCAACCCCTGGGGGCTGGGAATAAAGATGCTGAATAATATGTGAATCCCAATGAAGAGTAGGCCCAGAGACAGGAACTTTTTCTTTCCAAAGTACTGGCAATTTTCAGAAGGTGATGGTAGTTGTAATAGAAATTGATGATTCTGTCATAATGCATGTCTGGAAAGAGCTGGTTTAGCAGTCTGACAGCAGCACAGAGTGTCCCTTGCAGGCCCATCTCAGTCACCAGAGAGAGCAGCAGTCTGTCTTCTCCCTGCAGCATGAGGCTGTCATTTTGCCTTGAGTGCAGCCACCACTTATTGAGAACATCAGGTCACTGTCCCAGGCAGTTTGCCATCTATGCTTAAGAGCTGCTTTCAAGATAATTAATTTGAAAGCATTGTATTTTCCACCAGACTAAATAGGCTTGTCTTTTCTCCTTGTCAGTCCTATGAACTGAATCTCTCCTGTCTTTTGTAGATGTGTAAGGTAGAAGAAGTTGCAATCAAGAAAATCAGTTTCACATGCATAAGTCTAGTCCAAGAGAGAAATAAAATTTCTGGTTATGTAGAATTAGCTGGGAACAGAAGGCATTGCATTTGCCTGTCTCTTTTTTTGGCAAGCTCTATATTTTACTCACATACAGAGAGCAATAGTTATATATTTTCAGCCCATGGAAAGTTAAATTAGCTAGTAAATATGGAATATAAAATCTTCCAGAGAGCAGTGAATGCAGGGGTCATTCAGGAGCATTTTGAGCCTCAAAAAGAGCACAGTGCAGGGACTGCCTTATGTCACCAAAAGACTCTCAAAGTGTCAAGCAGTGAAGAAGGTGAATGACATCATTTTTCTTCCATAGCTACATGTATCACAGTTAAACTGGCACTTCTGACTTTTTTCCACCTGTAATCATCACTGCCTGTCACACTATCAAAGCAAAGCTGTGCTTTGCCTTTATTTATAAAGGGTTCAATTGTAAGATCAAAACTTTAAAATCCCCATTAAATAGGAATAGAAAGCCTCTCTCCTCTTACTCCATTTCCTGCACATTCCCATCCTTAGTGCATCATCCCCATTGCACTCAATTCTTTACAGAGCAATATTGTGCAGTAGTGAAAACACTGGAGATTGCCTGTCTTGGTCAAGTTTAAATCTATTCCTGCCAAGTAGCTCATCAGGTGCTTTACAGAAGGATGAGCAGGGAGGTTGGACCAGATGGCCCCAAGTGTTCCATTTCCAAGGCTGACCATTCTGTCATCCTGTCATGGGGAAGATGCTTGTGAATGTTATGAAGCCTTTCAGACTTCCAGCTGACTTTCAGCTTCCTGGAGGCTGCTGAACTTCATTCCCCCATTAGGGTTTGCACATGGGACCTAAGTCCCTGCAGTCATGAGACCATGGTGGAGCTGCTGGGCTTCCCATTGCTTGGTGCAGCCCAGAAATGGGAATGCTGTGTCCAGTCACTTGGCTCTGTGCACAGTCCCAGTGCTAAATCTTCCCCTGAATTATCTATTAATTAATCTGTTAATNCACTGCCTGTCACACTATCAAAGCAAAGCTGTGCTTTGCCTTTATTTATAAAGGGTTCAATTGTAAGATCAAAACTTTAAAATCCCCATTAAATAGGAATAGAAAGCCTCTCTCCTCTTACTCCATTTCCTGCACATTCCCATCCTTAGTGCATCATCCCCATTGCACTCAATTCTTTACAGAGCAATATTGTGCAGTAGTGAAAACACTGGAGATTGCCTGTCTTGGTCAAGTTTAAATCTATTCCTGCCAAGTAGCTCATCAGGTGCTTTACAGAAGGATGAGCAGGGAGGTTGGACCAGATGGCCCCAAGTGTTCCATTTCCAAGGCTGACCATTCTGTCATCCTGTCATGGGGAAGATGCTTGTGAATGTTATGAAGCCTTTCAGACTTCCAGCTGACTTTCAGCTTCCTGGAGGCTGCTGAACCCCATTAGGGTTTGCACATGGGACCTAAGTCCCTGCAGTCATGAGACCATGGTGGAGCTGCTGGGCTTCCCATTGCTTGGTGCAGCCCAGAAATGGGAATGCTGTGTCCAGTCACTTGGCTCTGTGCACAGTCCCAGTGCTAAATCTTCCCCTGAATTATCTATTAATTAATCTGTTAATTATCTCCTTATCTGTTGCAACTGTCGTAAATGGCTTTGGTTTGCCGTTTCCAAATTTTACTGCCCATCTTTGCCCTCTTAGGTTTTTTATTGTGTAAAGTCATTCAGTATAATGTAATATGTAATTTACAGAGCAGCAGGAGGTCATGGTGCTACGGAAGCTGTGGATGTGTGGGAAATGCTTAGTGTGAGCCTGAGACTTAGCCATGCTAAACTGAGGGGATGGAGCAGTCTCAGTATGATTGTTAATACCATTTTAGCTGACACAACTCGATGTGGTTGTATTTCAAAATGAATTTCCGTGTGAAAACAGATTATTTCATTTTTTTCTTTACCCCTATCTCTCTCTGTGTTGCATGCAGTGCAGAAATAAGAACCAGGGACAAGGCACTGCAAGTTAGGTAGTTTCAGTTCAGGAGAAGTTACTGAGAAAAAACAACTGTCTCAGTGCTTGTCTTTTGTTTTCTTGGCAAAATTGTTATGTTCACAAGAAGCCCCTGAACTGATTCATCAGAGAGATAAGTGAGGAGTGCAAACACTTGTGATAAAATTAAGGGCAGTTGAGGTAGTTTGCCTGCTAGCCTGTAATTTTGCAGAATGCTACAGCCATTGCTATTCTGCAGCTTCTGCCACACAGCCATTTGTGTTTTTGCTGGAGACACTCTGTACCAGAACAGATGGGACTGCTGTGTTTAGCTAAGCTCCATCCAGAGAGTAGCAGCAGCAGAGCCCATTGCCCTCTAGGTGCAGGGAAAACCAACCCCAGATGTACTTTGATGCTGCTACAGGAAAGAAAAAAAAAAAAGAAAAAAACAAAACCAACCTCCCCACTTATG
>VZTR01015049.1:42641-64523 GCA_013400775.1 Chaetops frenatus | reverse complement strand
AGTAGGCGCAACAGAGCCCATTGCCCCTTAGGTTCAGGGAAAACCAACCCCAGATGTACTTTGATGCTGCTACAGGAAAGAAAAAAAAAAAAAAGGAAAAAACCAAACCAACCTCCCCACTTATGTTCACTGAAGAATGTTTCTTTTGAGGGCCATCTGGGCAGACCTATAACCTGCTGGTTAGTGCTGAGGTGTCCTGGGGCTGTTCTGCCTTTTTGCTGCCCATGCAGCTGCAGCCCTGCTGTGTGTGCAGAGGGTCCACACCTGGTGCTGCTTTGGGAGAAAGCCTCTGTTTCTGTGCAAAATCAGGTGGCTCTGCCAGGAGTGTTAAAATGGGTGCAAACTGGGACTTCCTTGCCATCCCAGGAATCCTGCTGGGCTCTTTTGTGGCAGAGTTCATCTGCACTTTGTGAGATGTGAGTTTCCTCTGCAGAGACACAGTCGCCTCTGCAGGATCCCACTATATATGTGATAGGGGGAATTTTCCATGGGGATTTTAGGAGCACAGAGTGTTATCACTATCAATATCAAGTGGCATTTTTGAGACTAGGCAGTGTTTGAGTGCTGAAGACTTGAGAGCAGAAAACAGCTGTGCACAGCTATGTGTTAGTCTTACTCAAGATGGAGCAACCCAACAGGCCTTTTCCTTCTCCTGTTTCCCACTTGTTTGAACTTTTTCTGCATGTTTGTGTAAAGCAGGTGTGCTCTAGCAAAGACAAGTACACCACCTGCTCAGTGGCTGAGGCAGCAGGAGCTGGTCTGGAAATTTTAGCTGGTGGAATACAGTGATTCTGTTAGATCTACTTTATACTGGAGATAATGCCCTCTTTAATGGTATGTAGATAATTGCAGCTAATTTGTGGACAGCTGGGGACAACAATTTAAATTCCAAAAAGATAGGCAGGTATCACTTCTTTATGGTCACTGTTAAAGAGCTAGAAAAGGCTTAAATAATGTTAATGAGGAAGCTGCTTGTGTTCTCATCAGTGACCTACCAAGGCAGTTGGCTACAGGGATAGTAACCTGGTCCTTATCATGGCAGGTCAAAAACATGTCAGTGCTGCTGTTCTTCCACAATGGAGGGAGTTACAACACTGAGGAGGGAAAGACAGCCCTGGATGGGTCATACCTGGCTGCCATTGGCAATGTCATCGTTGTGATGGCAAACTACCGCGTCGGAGTCTTTGGCTTCCTGAGCACTGGTAAGTGATGGATTTCCAGAGCAAACACAATTATGCATTCTCTAACTCTTCTGTTTCTTATTTTTAAATTTATTTTTTAACTTGAGTAATCTATATCTTTCACAAATTTTTGGGTTTTTTAAATTATGGTGGAAAAAAATGGCCGAGAAGTAGTGGAGATTTGATCTGAAGAGAAAGGGGAGAGGTTGGGGGAACAGGGACAGCAAAAAACCAGACCCAAGCATCTATACCAAAGCTCTGTCTAGACTTCTGATTGCAGATGAGATCCTGGATATTGGGTTTTGCAGACATGTGAAGATAGGTTAGTCATCAAAATTCCTGCTAATTCCAGTGGCCTACCATTCTGGATATGGTTTTCAATTACTCCGACTTCCAACTTATTCCATCCATGAAATTTTGCTGATGCTCTCTTGTGCCCATGTCAGAGTGAGGCAGAGGCAGATAACTGCAGGTTCATGGTAAGAAGGATGTGAGAAGATGGAAACTATGGCACAAAGGTCGTTGGTTGGTTCCTTAAAAATTCAGCCTGACTTCTCTGAAGGACCTGCCACTTAATCTGAATTTGTACTGTCCTGGACATGACTGAACATTTGCATGTTCTGTTTGCAACCCTTCCCCATGTTCCAGTGTAAAGGAGTTTTACTCTCCTTTTGCCTTCTAATACTGATTACCATTAAAAATTATACAAATTCCCATTACAAACAGGATTTTGGCTTGTATAAAGAGGCATGTACACATGAAAGCACATATTCAATGTTCCTGAATCTTTGTGGTAGTGCCACCTGCTCTTGGGAATTGTTTTTTTTTTCACTTTGCCATTTTCGGCCTTGCCTT
This sequence comes from Chaetops frenatus, assembly GCA_013400775.1. NCBI lineage: Eukaryota > Metazoa > Chordata > Aves > Passeriformes > Picathartidae > Chaetops > Chaetops frenatus. The sequence goes on along the minus strand of VZTR01015049.1, from coordinate 62,487 downwards.
TTTAAGCAAGTAGGGAACACTTTTCTTTCTACAGTCTTTCACTTCTGGTTGGGGCAAGGGAACTTCAGGTAGAGAGCCATGGAGAGAAAATGCAACAATTACAAGTGGAACTCTGTCTCTTTCAGTTTGGTGGCAATCCTTGGTCTTTTTAGTGAGCATTTTAATACATTTATAACCTTTAGAAGGTCATATTTTCCATGTCTACAAATATCTGACCTACAAACTTTGCCTCATGATCCTTTTGAGTGTTCACTGCTAGTGATGTTGGGTGGATTTTGCCTCATTTGAGGTTATAGCTGCAGTTGTTGGTTGTGTTTTCCCCTCTCTGTTTACTGTCTTGTTCAAAGCTCACTCTCAGAAAAGCCTCTTTCATTCTGTAAATAGAGAGCTGGCACTACGAGCTCCTTACTTATTTAGATAAGAAGTTGGTTATGGGTGTATCTGGAGAAAAAAAAATCACTGTTTTCATCAGTGCAAACACAATGTTTATGAAAGTGATACCATCATTTCATTTTGTCTAGAACCAAATGCAGTGTGGATATGTGCTGTGGGAGCTTCCAGTACACAGCACTGCCCACACATTACCCACCACCCTCCTTCAGCCCTGTGAACCTCACCTAGGTTTCTTAAGTGGAAACTGCTGGCTGGGCTAAATATGATGTAGCAGTATTTATGTGATGATGCATAATTTTGGGATCAGGAAAGTTTTTCTGTCTCTGTTTCAGGGTTCTGTCTGCATGTCCCAAAATGTCAATACATGGGCTTGGTGTGCATGGTTGGCATTCCTGCAAACCTTCAGATAGAAGTGATTCATTACAAGCAGGGAATTTTTGGGGACCTTCTCCTGTTCCTCTGTACTGTGGAGCTGTGGCCAAAGGAAAGTCCAGTCTATCTTGGCCTCTTCCTCTTTGGGAAGTCCTTGGTGTGTATTTGGGAAAATTTTACAGTCCTGGACTCATAAAATATCTTGAGTTGAAAGAGATTCACAAGAATCATTGAAGTCCAACTCCTGGCCCTGCACAGGACACCCCAAAAATTCCACGATGTGCCTGAGAGTGTTGTCCAAACACACCTTGAAGTCTGTCAGGCTTGGTGCTGTGACAAGAAATGGGTGGTTATTTAAGTCCATAACCATTAACATTCTAGTCTCCTGCACCTGGTTCTTTGGAACTTCTGCCATTGGGTTCAGAGAGGGAGGGATTTCACCCTTAGGACTTAGCAGCAGGACTGTTAGAAATAAAATAATGTTAATTGTGAATAATGTTAATTTCATTGTCCAACTAAGCAAAATGCTGAATCCTCTCAAGCTGACCTATTATAAATTGCAAAACTAGAAAGGAAGGATTAGATGGATTTTTAGGGAATCAAAGGGTAGTAAAACGATTTCCTTTTGCTTGGATGGAGTTTTTGTTAGTTTTTATCGTTGTTCTGGTCTCTCAGTGGCAGGGCTTTTGCCAAAAGTGGAAGAGCTCCTTTTTTTCTAAGCCCAAAAGATGCTTAATTTAATTTGCTATCACCCATAATGTTGGAAAAAGTGATGCACATTCTTACTAGAACCTTCACTTCTTGCTTTGCATCCAGAAAAATTAAGGTGAATTGCCAGTCATATGGATGGCAAGAGTGTGGAGAAGACAGTCATGTTTTTAGGTTTTATTCTTTCAAGATTCCATGAAGTCATATAAACCAGAATGATTTTCATGCTTTAATTTAGCACTATTGTTCTCCTGTTTAGTAAGAACAAAAGGAAGCACACAAGGACTCTGGTTTCTTTTCAGCTTCCTGTGGTCCACAGGAATGTGATCTTTTCCTGCAAAAAGGCAGTGGAGAAGATTCCTGGCAGACATATTTCTTTCATTCTAACTCCTATGACTGTCCATGGATGCATCTGTTCTCCAGTGTGATACATGTCACAACTCAGCTGTGGTTTTTGCCAGGGAAAACCCTATTAAGGTTATATTTCCCTCTTAGGTATTTTTGTTTGGCATAGGGGTAGGAAGGCATACCATGTGTCTAAAACATTTACATGGATCTCAACATAAAAATTTCTTCACCAAAGGGATTGTAAAGCATTGGAACAGGCTGCCCAGGGCAGTGGTGGAGTCACCATCCCTGGAAATATTTAAAAGCATGTAGATGTGATACTTGGGGACATAGTTTTGTGGTGGACTTGGCAGTGCTGGGTTAACTGTTGGGCTTGATTATCTTAAGGGTCTCTTCCAACCTGAGTGATTCTATGATTTCACTTCATTTGGAGTGATCTCAGTAGGGATGGAACAAGCCTTAAAATGAGATTTCCTTTTTAAAGAGTGGGTTTATTGCTGGATTGAGCACTTTGGGAAGTGGTCATGGTGTGCAGAACTAACTAAAAAATAGAAAAGAACAAATCACAAAACCAAAAAACTAAGCAGGAAAAATATTTTCTCCACTGCTTCACTGGTGTGACTTGGACTGATCATCTGAAACAATGGTTATAGATCATGTTTTTTTTGGGCCATTCAGTTTTTTTACCCTACTGAAAGGCTGCTCCTACCAATGGCTGTTGTAGTGTGAGCAACTCTATGCCCTGCAAGGTTACCAGCAACCTGTTCTGCTCTGTATTTATTCTGCTTTGTAAACTGATGCGTTTGATACCTCAGTAATTCACTAGGGCTGTGTAAAGGATGTACACTTTTACTGCTCTTTGCCCAAGACCTGACTAAGTGGCATCTTTTTATTCCACTCTCTCTTATTTTTGATTCACTAGTTTCTGAACTTACTCTTATTTTAAACTTGTATTGTTTGGTCTTCGCAATGGAAGAAACAAATAGTTTCAGCTGTTTTTCTATTCAAGGCTTTTCTCTTTTATTCTGTGGGTTTTTGGTTTTTTCCAAGTTTTATATGGGAAGAATTTTAAAACTTTGAAAATGAATAGCTCATTGTGGATTAAAAAGAAATAGACAGTGAATAATCATTTTCTATTCCTTTTTTTACAGACCATGGAGGAATTACTTATTTTTGCATTTGCTGACATAAAATCAAGCTTACCTACAGGGTTGCATCATTAGATGCTTTCAGCATTAGTTTCTTATTAATCAAAGTATCAGGTTACCACTTTTTGACATTGAAAAGGAGTGGTCATACTTAGGCATGAGAAGCACATGATTATTTGTTTCTTTTTGTGTTCATAAATATATTTATATATCTATTTTAGATCTCTAGCAGATAGACCTAGGACAATCTCAAAGGATACAGACAGAAATATTATACATTTTAAAATAACATCTGGAAGAGTGTAAAGAAATTCAAAATATTGTGATTTATAATAATTTGTCAGGCAGGGCAAGTGTAAAAGGGATGTAAAAAGGAAACATACAGTCAGGTGTACTCCAGGGAAACTGTAATTCTTATAGATCCCTTCCAACTTGAGAACTTGGCAAATATACAGGTTTTTTTGTTTGATTTTAATTCATTTTAATTCATTTTAATTCATTTCTACTTATGTAGAAAAAGAATCTTATGGCTAAGTCTATGGATGCTTGTGCCTGGACTTGTCTCTTGCCATGATGTGTCCTAATAAAGCTTAGCAGTTCAAGTGTTCAAGTGTTATTTTTCTATCATTGGGACAAAGCAACACCCCCAGGGCTGCCCTGTGGAGTGGTAAAAACTGAGACAGAGTCAGTGTGTAAAGTGATTATCTTGGAAGAGACCACCTCAGACTTTAAAACTCAGGTATCAGTTTTGTCAAGTTTCAGCTGCAAAAGTTGCTCAAAATGCAACATTTACTCAATACTTCAAATGTTTATGGCTTTGTTTTCAGCCCTGTTCTGTTTCCTACTCCAGGTTCAGCTGAGGCCCGTGGCAACGCTGGCCTTTGGGATCAGCTGGCAGCTTTGAGGTGGCTGCAGCAGAACATCGCCAGCTTCGGGGGCGATCCCAGCCGGCTTTCCCTGGGAGCCGACCGCGGCGGGGCCGATGTCACCAGCACTCACCTGCTCACTGAGACTGCAGGTGCAGGCCTTTTCAGGAGGATGCTGTTGATGGTAAGTTCCATTCCTGCTTTAGCTTCACCTGCATTGTGAAAGGATGTTGCTACAGAGATGAGGATGCTGCAGTGTGTGGGTGCTAGTTTCATTTCATCCGTACCTTGACAGCACTGACAGAGTTGTTTTTGCTGTAGTTATTTTTCATCTCACCTGTGGCTGTTATCTCCAGGAGCTGGATGCTTCACCAGTATGTACAGGAGAGGCAGTTTGGTGTTTGATTTACTCATAGTAAGAATCCAGTTTTCGTCACTGTGGTTTTTTGTGTATTATATAAATAACCTTGTTTCGTAACCTGTAGGTACAACAGCTTCGTTTCCATTCCATAAATACAACTGTTGGTTGGCTTTTAGACCCTGAAACTGATGAGCCAAACTCCCACATGTTAAAGTATCCAGTCTTTTTATCAGATCTTATGACAGATTTCATTTAAAAGAAAAAACAATTTTCAGAGAATAAAAATTGGTTTCCAGATGTGGTTGTTTCCTGTCAGCTTAGACCATTTTCTCAGTCACTCTGAGTGATCCATATCCTTACAGCCTTTCCTGTGTTGAGTCCCAGGACTCTCAGATCAGTTTTGTCAGCATCAATACTGCCATTTATTTTCACAGCCTCAGATAAGCTCAATGTGCTTTGAAATGAGGCTTAATAACTAGAGGAAGTTTCTACATCCAGCAGAAATGGTACTTGGACAAAATGATCTCTGCTAGCAGTGTTGCCTTGGAACAGAGAGCAGTGGGATAGAATTCTTGGTTCAGGAAGCTGAGGGCCCAATTAAATAAAATGTTGCCTTGAAAATAATGACATCTTAATTCAGTACTTAATTTTTCTTCACTGTGCCCTTCCTTCAGGAAACATAACTTGCCTTTTGCATCCCCATGGCTCAGTAAGTTTATTTTAATTGCATCGCTTTAGTGGGGAAGGCAAGGGAAGTTTTTGAAAATTGCTGCTCATTAATTGGGACTTTTTTGTGTCATTATCAGATAATTCTTCACACAGTTCCTAGATTTTTAGTCAGCTCTTAGCATAGAATTTAATTTGCTAGACGACCCAGAGTCCTTTTCTCTTAGTTTCCTCTTACTTTGGAGCCACACAGCCTTTACTGACGTGGCTGAGGATGGGGCCCTGTGAAAGCTGTGGCAGGACACAGCACAATTTAACAGCTGAGCCACTTAGGGAAGGGAAATGCAAGGATGTCTTTGCTTAGTGTTGCTTCTGGAAAGTAATTCCACCTTGTATCTTTTCTTTTGTAAAAAAAAACCAAAAAACGTTTAAAATCATTCTCTCTCCTACAGCAGAACACTGAATAATGGAAAACAGTGGCAAGTGCAATGAGCAAACAGGTGCACCAATTCTTCCCACTTTTCTAGTGTTTCTATCCAGTTTTTTCATGGGACTGTGCAGACCACTGTCTTGGCAAAAGTAGCATCTCCACTGAGTTCAGAGTAGTGTTAATTTCAGATTTCAGAGTAGTGTTCATTATTTATCCTGACAGCCTCCCAGTGGATTTAGTTTTCTTGTGAAATACACTGACAAAATGAAAAGCAAGAAACAATAGCAGTAGCTTGTAGCTTAAAGATATACTTAATCTCTCTTTTTTTTAATGGTGCCAATGTTGGTTTTTCACTTACATCTCTTGTAAAGTGGTGTGTCTTGTTTTTGTTCAAAGACACCAATATCATTAAGTACTTTTAATTTTACTGTAAAAAAGGAGATGCACACAGACTAGAATCATAAAACTGAGAATATATACCAGATATACCTTTCCTGAGGGAAAATCCCACAGTGAAGCAATAGAGCTCTTCTGCAGAAGTCAGCTTTGTGCTCCTTGTTTCTGTATTTATGCTTGATAAAACCACGCTATTCCTGAGCATGCAGAGACATGTGGTGTATGAAACTTTCTTTACTAGAAAATGTGCACCTGAAATAGCAAAATGCTTATGAGTTTCCTGTGTCTGCCCTATAATAGCTTTTGTTTGGAGTAAATCTGAAAACAGATTGTACAAATCAGTGCAAAGCTGTCATGGGGACTTTTTAGAGTGCATTTAATCTTTTGGTAGTATGATTAGGAATAAGTGGTATCAGTGATTATGGTCTCATTTTAAATGGTTTAAGAGCATTAGCCTGGCAATTGCCTTCATATTTTGATCACTCAGTTAATTTACCAGGGCAGTTTTGATGTAGAAGACTGGATCAACAGTATGGATTGCAGGAGGCTGCAGAGGGCAGCTGTGTTAGGTGTCCTCTCCAGGCATTCCTGGTGGGTTTCAAGGGCAGTTCCTGCCTTCTTCCACCCAGAGCAAGGGAAGACACCAGGTCCCTCCTGGCCATGGAAGCAGATCAGACAATAGGGGAAAGAGAAGGTTTATTGCCCTTCTGAAACTACTGCAGTCAGGTGCAGGGCTGTCTGACATGGACCCTAAATATCCCTGATCCTGGTGATTAGCTACTCTTTAGATCTCCTTTCTTCCCTCGTTTTCCTATCTCCTGTTTTCCCCCCTCTACCAGTCTCTTTCCCTCTCAAGCAAACCAACCACCTTTCTTGGTTACTTTTGTCATGATCCCAGTTTTGCTACATCCCTACCCAAATTTTGTATTTCTGATACCATTTTATGTAATGTCAGATTTGTATAAATCACTGGGGGCTGTCCTCCCTTGCAAGCTCATGTTTCCCAAAAGGTCCCCAATAAAGTCTTTCAGTTAATTGTAAAAATGGCCAGACCTCACAGAATTTCCCCCATAACTATCTCTGAAATCCAGCCATGCCTATGGCACGTTTAATTACTTTTTGCCACTTTCTCATGCCATTACTGTGAAGATGACAGAGTGTCTGCCTAGGTCACCTAGGGAGGTTGTGGAGTCTCCATCCCTGGAGATATTCCAAAGCCATTTGGACATGGTCCTGGGCAAATGGCCCAAGGTGGCCCTGCTGGAACAGGGTGGGATTGGACCAGAGGTTGCCTGGGGATCCTTTCCAAGCTGAACTGGTCCATGATTGTTGAACCTGTCAAGATCAGAACATGCCTTATCCCCTTCTCACAGAGTGTGTCTAAGGGCTGCCAATTGTGTGGGCTCTGGGATCTTTTTGTCACCTTCCATCAAAGATTCCTGCTGGTGTTGGCATTATAAGACTGGGGGTTTGTACTAGTGGCACACCAGGTTTTCCATTTTCTAAAAGCAACGCAAAGTAATGACTGAATATTATTTTAATGAATAAATACAAGTCATGACTTAGAAATCTGTAATGCTCCCCATATACATTTCATGGGTAAAATGCAGTCACCATGATGTATTAATTATCAGTAACAGTAATTAGATTATACAAATGCCTAGAGTTCCTGAGTGTGTTTCACTTTTTGGAGTTCAATGCTTACCAGCCAAATTACATTCAACCTTTAAGTTCTGAAATATGTTTAAACAGGCTGTGAAATTTTTTGATCTCTGAATCTTTCTTGCTAGTGCAGATGACCTGATACAAGATCTAAAGAGCACATAGATTTGTCCTAAGAGGTGTTTACAGATGAAATTTGTAGATATATATATAGGATTGAAACCAACTCAGCTCAAGAACATAGGTTGCAGCCTTTTACACCCTCAGATGAGAGTGATTGCTGGGTTTAGAAAGCAGATTTGAAGGAAGGTGCTACCTGCTCTTTTATCACTTAGAAAAGGGTACATACCTGTAAAAAAATAAATGAAATTTCAGAAGACCCTCTAACCCTTCAGTGGGTTGATGAAAAGTGTAATTAATATTTGACATAACTCTCTTCAGAGAAGAAATTAGGAAAAATCTCTAACATCCACTGTTACTGATTTGTTCCCTTAGTTTAATTATTTTAAAAGCTGCTATTAATATAAATATTATACATAAATATATGGCTGACCTCACAAGTCAAAGTAAAAAATCTTCCTGTACACATAAAAGGTAACACCTTTTCAAGCCAACCTTTGCAGTTAGGCACAATATTATCACATCTTACTTTTCAATTAAGGAGATATTTGTTCTCTGTTTTATCTGCTTTATTATGAGCAGCTGAGTTACATGTTTGGCTATGCCTGAGCTCCCATCTCAGGAATTAGCAGGAACTGCTTTTCTCAGTGAAATAAGTCTGTTCCTAATTTTGTGACTATTTTATGACACTGCAGGCCATTGCCAGCAAGTGAATTAAATGGTACTTGTAAAGTCAATGATTTTAATTTTTTCTCCTAAAAGATAAGCATGGAGTCACTATAATCAGGTTTTTCTTGGATGGCAGATGTTAGATCTTTCTTGGGGTTATTGATGGCTTTCTGACCCATCCTTGATGGCAATGGATAAGTCTATCTTGAGAAGAAAAAGGCTCATTTTTTCAATGTAGATATGTTCTGCAAAGAAGGCTTTCAGCCTTGTGGAGAATACCAGAGTAAGATTTAAATTAAGTTCTTGAGCTGCAGTTAGTCCTTCCCTGTGCAGTCACCTGTGTACAATGCTGGACATCTCCTCTGCTGAAGAGTCACTTGCACCACTTGGCTTTTGACTTGGAGTCTATCTCAGTTTATCCTGCTTGTGAGCCAGTTCAGGTGCACTGGGGACATTCCCAGCATATGCCACAGCTGAGATAGCACCCTTGAGAAGGTCTCTGGTTAACATTCAGGAGAGGAAATGCAGAAGCACTGCTGGGGTTTGGTCTCCAGGTGGGTGATTGTATTTCTCAGCTGTCGAAGGACTGCAGGACCACAGGATGCTCTGGTTTCTCTTCTAACTTACCAGTTTGTTTATTTTTTTCCCTCTTTGTCTTAGACTTAGTCTTCATAGTATGTAGGTGGCAAGTGAAGGGCACTCTTACGTTTGCTCCCTGTGTATATGAGAGATTGGGACTTCTTCTTTCTGGCACTTGCAAAAGAAGCATTGTCATCCTCTGTTAGGGACAGGTAGGAGGCGATGCTTTCCCTCAGGCCGTAGCTCAGGCAAGAGTCATCCATTGCTGCCAGGGTGCTTTTAGTATCTTCAGTCACCTCCAGCCTTTAAAAGAACAAAATTTTATTACCATTTCAGTTACTTGGACTGAGCCTCTTGGGATAATATCAACAGTTTCTAAACCTAGTAACATTATTTTTAATGTATGAAAACATTCCTGACTCATAAATCACTGAGCATTTCTGTCACTTAGCATTTCTCAAAAAAAAACAGTACAACAGTAATATCTAAATATTTTCTTGGCACTTGAAAAGGAAGTATCATCTACATTCAACTCTTAATCTGTAGGAAAAATGACCTCAATACTGCACATTTTTTTCTTGCCTTCATAAGTACATGAAGGTTTTGTGAAGGAAGAGCAGTGGAGGGAAATTTACACTTCAAAAGTAAAAGGTGCTTTTGTTTCTGAGGGTGGTTGTTTCCCCAGCTTCTGAAACCTGACCTACTTTCTCTTGTGGCAGTTGTGATACCATAAATCTCATGAACTGGGCTTTGTGTTGAGAGAGACACAACAGGAAAGGTTTATTCTGGGACAGTGTGTTCATTGCACCTGTGCTGCTTCTTCTGTGTGTGAACAAGGGGGAGCTGTTTCTGCCTGCCAGGGCTCACCTGTGAACCACAGCACATCCCTGAGGATGGAGCAGCAGTGGGGGATGTCACTGGCCTTTGTGACCTGGCTCTCACTCCTGCCCCTTGCTGAAAGGACTCAGGAGTCCCAAAGGGACTGAACACATAGATAGGTATATGGGAGAAATGACTGAGTGCTGGCTATGCTGTCTTTCAAAGTTAAACCTAGATTATCAGTTAGAGAGCTGGGCATTCAGTTTTCATGGGTTAGCTTGATGTCAGAAGATTGTCCAAGCTTTAAAACTGCTTTCAGGAGAAAGAAATAAATAGCTATGTCTTCTGTGTTGTACTATGTACAAAGCTGGGAAACACCCCTGTTGTTTCTGGCAGCCTGAGTTGTATGTGGTACCTGTGAATGTTTCTCCAGTTGAAACTTTTATTCCTCATCACCACAGGAGGAACTGGATTCATCACGGTGTTGTTGTTGGTGCACTGGGTAAGACAAGGTGTTGTGAGGACACAGCAGAGACCATCAGCAACTTCTGATCAGGAAAATGAACAGACAGTTAATCTCTGTTTACTGTTTTCTTTTCCTGGTGCATGCTCAAATAAACAGTTTTGGACTCAGCAATAGCTGTCAAAAAACTGTGTGTTCTCAGCAAGGACACAGAAACAGGCTTAATTTTTTCTTTTTCTCATACCTTTGCTTTTTAGTTTATCATTGAGTATATTTCATACAGTACAAGTGAAGAACTGAGACACAGCAAGACAAAGTACTTGCTCAAAAACTAGAAGGAAGTTTATGACAGAACAGAAATTTCAATCCAGTACTTCTGAGCCCTCAGTGAGTTCTACTTTTGCCTCTTGTCTCAGCAATGCAAGCAGAGTGTAAACAAGATTAGGTTGGATTGTGTGCACACCTACTCTTCTGTGGAACAGGACTGTGGTATGAATTGAAGTTGACATGTTACTTTCATCTCTGTTTCTGCTTTCTACCCTCTTCTTGCTCCACTAGAAACATCACAGATATTCTTTTGCCCATGTAGAGAACATCATGGCTAAATGCTGGTGTTCTACAACTCTGAGCCTTTTTTCAGAGTGAGACCCTGCATCATCTCATGGTGGGGGAAGGAGGGGAGCTAAATCTAACTATATCTCCCCTTACACCTATGACTCAAGTAAAATGTTAATTGTTACAAGTTTTGAGTTCTGCCCCACCCCATATTTTAGGCTTCGATTGTTTGCTTCTTTTTAAATGGTGAAAGTTGTCAACCAGCTAACATGTAAATACGTATTTATCTGCTGTCCACATTCTTGCCCCTCTGCGTATATCATTGGACTTGAAAGTTTCATTTGCTTGTTTTGAATGTGAATATGACTTTTCTCCTCAGTTTATCAGTGTACTCTTTCGCCATCACACTTTTTCTTTTACCTATGAAATAGTCAGATATGGTAACTTCACACTTTTAAAATTACACAGTTCCCATTGCTTGTTAAAGTACAGAACCAATTGTTCTCTTGTAACTTTTAGGCAACTGGCTTTTTGCAATTTCCTTCCTCATTTTAGAATGTTCTCGTTATGATGCATGGTAACTGCAGCCACTTAATTGTGTCGTTTGTCAAGTTATCTCTTTGACACATGTTAAATTGCTGTAGATCTGGAAAACTGTCATTGAAAAAGGTTCATCCACTGGACTGATAATAACAGTGACAGCTGGATCTACAATTGAGCTAGCAGCTTGAGCCTCTTGATATAAGTTCTGCTGATAAATTCCAACCATACTCTTCTAAAGTGATAGGGGAAAGCTACAACATTTCTGAAAATTTTCTGCTGCAGATAAGGTTGTGTGCTGTAGTGGTTCTTAAGAGAAATGTGCGTAGAGAACCTGGTGTTGCATGCCCTAAATCTATCTGCCTGCCTAAATGGCAAATAAATGAATGGCAGACATTTTCATGTTAGGAAACAGGGTCAGCCAGGAGTTGAAATCTGTCTCTGGAACCCAGAACTATGGGTATGTGCTTCTGTACAGCTGGACAATGCTCACACATTGACTGACACAGTGCTCTGAGAGGGGCTGGGCATCCCTGACCTGTGGTGGCCTCCAAACTGTGTTTGGAAGCTCTCTAGGGAACTGCTAGACCCTGGTGTTTGGGCCACACAGTGTTACTGGCATGGCCATACAGTATCCTGTACCAATACAGGCAGAGCCTATCTGGCCTTATTTAGCTGAGTTCTTGTGTTGATTTCAGTTATACTGTTAAGGGTAGCATGTTTTTATTTAGGATAAAAAATAAAGTAAAATATATAAACCAAAACTTTTTCCATTGCTTGTTCTGTGGCTGTATTTGCAAGTCTTGGACATAGGCAAAACCTTTGGTTCTGGACCTTTGATAGATAGTTTTACAGTTGCCAGTGGAAAATATGTTTGTTCTGCACATTTTTTTTTTTTTACCTGAGTAGTGATTGACAAGGTCTTCAAGGCACTGGAAGGTTTGCCGTGGGGAGATGTAATACCAGTTATTTGGGAGGCGGAAGATCCTGTAATGCTTCACTTGCCTGTGCCTCACTGACAAGGAATATAACCCTGGAGAGAGAGAAGAACTAAGTACCCCAAAGTAGGGCTGCAGTTCTGGCTGGGTATCTGTAGCAGAATAGAATACCTGTAAGATGTAGTGCCATCACCCAATACTCAGAAAACGCTGAAAAAACCTGAGTGACCATCCTAATTCATACGTATATAGTATACTTTTTATAGATATATAAATATAATAAAGGGTACAATATGGCCTAGGCTTTTGGTTGAATTTAAATTTCTGGTGTGTTTTCCTTTATTATTGCTGGTATGGGATCTTTTGAAATGATGTAAAGGAAATAGGCCTTTACAGAAGTTGTTTGCCTTCCACTGAAAAGGGAGATCAGACTCAAGGCTGGTATTCTGATTTACTCAGCTTTGAGTGATGTGCTAGCTGAGACCTGAAAATGCAGACCTGGCAGGAAATGGCCACTTGGATTTTTCCATTACTTTGTTTAGAACTGTTTTGCGGCATTTATTGGAAAGGATTGTGTGCTAATCCTAAATTTCTTTGAATTTAGTATAGTTATTAAGAAACAAATTGGCCTGTGGTATGCAAGAGGTCAGATCAGATGATGTATCATTCTGTTTTATGTGTGATTTCATGATATTGGGATGTGTTCTGGTGTTTCAGAGAAGGAGGTCAGCACGTTGCACATGGGAGGTTTGTTCAGCCTGGAGGAGAATGGAAAACCTTATTGCTGCCTTCAGCCTCATAATGCAGGGCAGCAGAGGGGCAGGCACTGAGCTCCTGTCTCTGGTGACCAGTGGCAGGATGTGAGGGAATGGCCTGAAGCTTTGCCAGGGCAGGTTTAGGTTGGATATTGGGGAAAGGCTCTTCCCCCAGAGGGTGTTTGGGCACTGGAACAGGCTCCCCAGGGGAGTGGTCACAGCACCAGCCTGAGAGAGTTCCAGAAGTGTTTGGACAATGCTCTCAGGCACATGGTAAGGTTCTTAGAGCGGTCCTGTGCAGGGCCAGGAGCTGGACTCAGAGATCCCTTCCAACTCAGGACATTCTTTGATTCTGTTTATATGCCCTCATTGAAGAAAATGAAAGTATAAAGTTGATACAGTATGTAGCAAAAGAAAGAAAATAAAATTGAAGGCCAGACATTTTTAAAAGTAAATAAAAGACCCTCCCCTGCTTATATAGGAAGCACACTTACCTGCCACCCCACCACAACTTGGTGTGCATTTTACAGCTTCTTGAATCAAACTTTTGTGGACCAAGGCAAAGCTGTGACTTTTCCTTCATTGAAAGTCCCAGTGCCTCATAAGGTTTGCATGTGACCAAAGTAAATAATAGTGTTTAAACAACTGTGTCTTGTTTGTGCTGATGCCTGTGGAACTTTCCATGGCCATCAATATCCCTGTTTCCAGTAGGTGACTGGTAAAGGCTGGCACACTGCACACTGGGTGCCTTCACCTTCCCATTGTATACATTTTCTGGTTTTGGGCTGTTCCATATGAGGCAGGACAGGGAGTGAATTAAAAAGCTGTAAAACTGTTAATGCCTGAGATCAAGAGGGAAAAAAGCCTGTATTGTCTCACCTTTCCTAGTTTCACTTTCTCTGATCATGAAGGAGCCGACCTTGGTGTTGGGTAGCTGTAGAAGTTCCTCTGCTTTTTCTCTTCCCAGCCCTTCAAATAACCAGCTGTGAAGCAGGAAAAAACAAATTCTGAAATTTGGACACCAGTGAAACAGAGAGCAGCATGTGGCTGTGAAAGTGCTGCATTAGCCAGGAAAAGTGACTTCAAAAATAACACTGTGGCTTTCTGTAGTTATTCTCTCAACTATGTTTAGTCACAGTTTATGGAGAAAATTTTGCTGGTTTTGATTTTCATTAACCTTTGTGAGGTTAAGAGAGGAGTGAACAAGGTTTGTAATTATTAGGGAAAACAAAACTTTTGAGCTGCCTTGATCTGAATTGCTGGGGACAAATCCATGTGGTAATTGATGACCTCTGTGGCATTAGTTAAATCTCTCTTTTTCATTTAAATCACTTTCGTTAACCCAAAATTTTGTCATAAGTAAACCCCAAATAAGTTGCAATTATTTTGTTTCTTCTTGGGAACAGTCCAACCATTTAAGTTAATGGGCTTTGTGGATAAGGGAAAGTGGGATTAGTCCTACAAATTTTCACCATAGCTTGGTGCACTGCAATGTTTTGCCACAGCTAGTGTCTGACCATGCAGATGGGCTTGCTCAGCTGGTCTAGAGTTAACTGGCATTTTATTTTAAAGTTGTTCTCATGTGTTAAATCCAGTCTGCTGTCATTGAAGCCTCAGACAGCAGCTTCCATTCCCCACATCTGTGCCCTGCCTTTGGGAGAGCATCTCTGTTTCAGGACGCTGTAAAAGCATGTTAAAATTTAAGCACTTGCATAGTTCACAGTGACATTCACAGCTCATAGCCTTAAAATTAAACAGGTATTAAAACGTTTGCCAGAAAACTTTTAAGTGTGTGCTTTTATGTTTGGTTTTTTTTCCTTAGTGGTGTCTATGGCAACAAGAAGTGTCTGAAATTTCCTTATATCTTCCAGTGAGAAAGTTTACATTCTTGAATGACTTATTAGTGTTTCTATTTGTTCTTTTTTTGACTGTTTTTCATAGGCAAACCTAGCTTAAATTTTACTTCATGTAAATATTAAAAATCCATTCTAAATAGGATGTCTTCATCAATGTCTTAAAGTTAGAGATCAGTCCATGCAACAGAAGTATATTAAATACTTTATATGCCATTTGAGGTGGTTTTTACTCTATCCAGCATTTAAAAGAAGGATTTTCCTTTTCACTTAGTCTAAATTTATATGTGGATTTGATGTTCTCAGTTTTCAAAAGAGCTATTTTAGACTGTCAATAAATAAAATGTCTGTCTGTCAAGTCCCTATTGGCATTGTTTGGATTACAACACTGAGTAATCAGAGGAGAATGTGTAAAAATGTGGTGTTGAAAGCCTATGGGAAATGCATTTACTTACCCATGATAAACCTTTGCTACATATTTTCCTGGAATATAATTTTCTCGACCTGTCGTAAGAGAATGAACTCTCCACCAGCCTCCTTCACTGTGGGAAAGCAAGAGAAGGGATATTTTCAGATATAGTTTCAGAGTTTGTCATCATTTTGGAAATTAGTGGAGACATTCAGATTAGCCTGCTACCTTCTGTGTGTGTTTCTGAAATGATGTATTCACAAAGGAAACCAGTTTGGTTTCATTTAGAGTAGTTCCATTTCTAAACCTACTTGAGAATTAAAATTGGACACAGAAATAAGCTACATTTGTTCCATTTAAATTACGTAAGTAATAAAATATTTTTCTGTAGTTGAGAGAAGAAGGGTAAATACTCAGTGGTTAAAGCATGCTGTGCTCTGCCTTCCCACAGCTAGACGTGTACTGGTGTCCAAGATATTCAGTTTACAGCTGAGTGTGTTGTGTCTGGACAGCCCTGTAAGACCAGGGCAGAGTTCCTGGGAAATGGAGCCTGTCTGCCTGGGAACAGGCTGTCAGTCCAGCAGAACCTGGTTGGTGGTTTGCTCTTTTCCTTGTCTCCCATGAGTTGCAGACCAGACCCCAATAAAAAAGACCTTGAAGCTGCAGACATATGTATTTTCCCCAATATATCTTAAGTTATTGCTGTGATACTGAATTCTGGCTTTGACTCTTGAATCCCTTCAGAAATACAGGATACCAAGAATTTTCACAGTGACATGGAGAGCTTTAGTTATAGTGCAAGGATGCTGATGACTGATGGATTGGCTCCACCTTCACTTTAAGGGTTTGAATCCAAATAATAGTGTCTTGTGTTTGAATGGTGTTTTTGTGGATGTTCATTTAAATGCTCCCAAAATAACGTCCAGACTGCAGATCAGAGTCTCAGTGTGTGTCAAAACAGCTGAGTTGAAATCACTTAAGTTAAATGCCATGAGTTATAGCTGCTGGGACCATGTTCCTGAATGTCTGTGCTGAGGGAAAAAGGGAAGTACCTACTGCTCGCAGCTGGAAAGTTCAGNCAAACTCTCCTAGACAGAACCAAGAATTGCAATAAGAAAAAAACTAAGAACTAGTCATCTCTCTCCCTCCAAACTTTAATATTACTAACCCTGAAAAATCCCTATGATGATTAAAAATCCCAAAGCAGCACATATCTCCTGGGGCAGGAGCTACAGAAATTATGTAGATTGGGGTGAATTTTGTAGGACATTTGGTTTGACTACTGCCAGCCAAATGCAGCTGTTCATCTGGTAATGAAAGGTGCCTGACCAGTGTGGAGAGTGAGAAAATGTGCCAGTGGTGCATATCTAATTCTGCCAACCCAGAGCAGTCACAAATATCTGTGAGGAGTTGCATTTCCTGTGGAGGTTCCAGATGTCCTGTCCCTGGCAGGACTGGTGGGGCTGATTGCCACTACACAGCATTACTGTGGTAGAAGGCTGAAAAGCTGCTGCTGTAGGAGCAGTAGGTGCTGCCTGCTCATTCTGACTCCTCTGTGGTGGCTCCTCATCACTTGTGCTAATTTTTTTTTTTTTCCTGTATTTTACTTTGAATCATTTGGGAAAAAGAATATACCTACATCTTAGGAGCAGTGAGAGGTTGCAGGCAAATAATTCCTACTGACATCAGCACATATCCCAGCAGGGAGAACAAGTCCTTCATCAGGACACTGGTTTCCATAGAATGCTGGACTGTCTTGTCTTCTGTGAACAAGCTCATGGTCCAAAAGAGGAAGAGGAAAGTTCCCATCAAGTCTTGCTTCTCATCAAGGGAAGCCCTTGATCACTGCACAACAAGCATGTCAAAAACTTCTGCTGCAAAAGCCTGTTCCTCTGGGAGTTGTTCCTGCAGTAGATTATGCTTTGCAGCACGTGTATGCACATGGAAAGCCACCCAAATAATTCCCATTGATATGGGCATAGACAGTCCTGTAGTGGTGTGAGGGCCTGTAGTTGATGAAAGCTGAGAGTGAGGCTTTAAGCTGGAATTTCCAAGCTAAAGCAGTTGTTGTACCATGTCCTGTATGTTCTGCAAACTGCAGCAAGGTTTATACTGCTAGAAACCACCAGAGAAGAATCCCCCTGGTTTAGAGGAGCTCTCCATCAGCAGAAAATTTCTCTGGTGGCATTTTCTGAGTTCAGGGAGGCAGGGAAAGAACTTTGTGAACAGAACATAAGTGCAGTCATTCTGGGTCAGACCAAAGGTCCACTAAGGCCTGTGTCTTGTGACTGACAAAGGCCTCTGCAGGTCATGGTGGCCTGGAGAAGAGTCTGAGAGTTCCTCAGTCATGCATGACGCTTCTCTTGAATACTCCTCTCCTCCAGCCATTTAACTATCTGGTTGAGAATTTTTTTAAATGAGTTTAGAAATCTTCCAAAGATTCCTCTGCTATTAATGTATCTGGTCTCCTGTTAAATCCATCTGCTTGACTAGCTGCAAAAATGAAACCTTTCATTTCATTTTGAGCAGTGCAAATAGTGGCTGTGGGGCTGAGTAACTTCCAGGAGGTCACTGTGTGCTGATACAAGCTGTGCATAGAAGAACATCAGGGCCCCTGGCTTCCATTCTTCTGGATGTGTGCTCATTCTTGTGTCTGGCAATATTTTGCTATGGTGAAGGTCAGTCTGAACTAGTGCTCTTAAGCCTATTTACTTCTGGGGCTCCTAAATTTTTAGAGTGGAACTGGATGAGAAATCTCTGACTCCTTTTTTTTCCTCACTAAGAAAATGCAGAATCGGTTAAAAAAATAGAAAAAGAAATAACTTCCCCCCTTTTAATTTAACTTTTGTTACATTTGCCTTAAATCAGGATGAAATTATAAGACTTAATCATAATGGAGTTGTTAGATTAAAAAGGGTGAGAGAGAAAATGACAGACACACTCGACATAAGGAAATTCAAAATGATATTCCTTTTCTGTGTGATTCAAACCTATTTTGGCTCTTTCTCAGTTTTCCATTACATTTGGGAAATACTTTCTTATAATCATTTTTCAAAGCAGAATTGTTCTGAGTCTTATTTTAGAATAGAGTCTGAATCCAGCTTGAGAAACCAAAGAGAAATCTGTGGATCAAAGGACAATCTGTAATCCCAAATCCTTAAACTACATGGAAATTTACACTATGGCTAAACATCCTTCCTTGGAAATTTTGAACTCAGTTCATTTTGCTGAACTGCATCCAGTTTGGGCCAGGTGCATGAAACAGAGCTTTGCTTCAATTGTAATAAAACCTAATTTAAAAATAAATTGATCAACTTACTCTGACAGCACACGTAGTTTTTCCCCTACATGAAATATAGGTTGGCTTATGTCTGCTGAAGGATAGTCATAAAGCACAGCAAGGAAGTCACTCTCCTGACCTGTGAAAGAAGAAAGAAAATGTCACTTAAAACAAAGGTAGAGTTCTGAGACAGAAATGGATTTTTCATTAAGTATGATAGATTTTATGTAGTAGGTCAAATGAGAAAAAAAAATCTCTGAAATGTCACATAAGGACCTAAAGAACCTATAGATTTGTAAGAGGAATGTGAAGATCCTAGAAATGAAAAAAATTCATGAGTTTAATTGTAAGCAGCTAAATTTAGGTCGCTTTTTCTAGTAATTACCATATTTAAAGGATGTATTCAGTTTGAAACTAAAAAAATTAGTAAGTATTTATAGTACTAGGAAGTAACCCAGTTTGATTAATGCCACTGTCTCTAATTGCCTCCAGCTACAGTTTTGTAGCATTATATCTAAGAAAAGGAAGATACATGTTGGATTGTTTCATAATTTAACACCACTGATGCTTTTCAAAGGTATGAAATTAGTTTAGATCAAGATCAATGAGATTGTGGCCATTATTGCTCATTTTCATTACTTTTTAAAGGAGCTTGATGATCAACCACTGTACTTTGTTCTCACCATTGCACGGCAACTGTTCTAGAGCTTCAGTGAAAGAAAAGAGGCACATGGGTGTTTAAGTTTAAACCATTGTACAATGGCAATTTGCAGAGCTGAGGTCAGAAAAAACAAAGAGAAGACCTTTTACATCAGCTGGGATGACTCTGGGTCTTGCACTCTGTGTAGGATGTGCTGCTTCTCCTCATTTTCTGCTGGATGAAGCACTTTACATAAGACTGGGACTATCAAACATGAAATGCTCCTCATCCTGCTGGAATCTGTAGTGTCAGAATGCTGACAGCTGGGACATTCAGAAATGTGTCATGCTGGGTGTTTTGAGCTCCTTGGCAGAAGTCCTGGCAAGAGGGATTGTGCCACACACTGCCTGTGTTTCTCCTGGAAGCAGTTCCTTCCCCCTGCACATCTCAGAACCCTCCATGAGCTCACTCAGAGACAGAGATTCCCTCTGCCTCCAGCAGGATCAGCACCCTGATATCCTTAGGAACACCATCTAGCACCACATTTGCAGAGGTGCTTTCATCTCCAAACTTCCCACCCTGTGCAGCCCAACATGTGCAAAAATGGGTGTGTATTCAGCATAGGAAAGAAAGAAATTAGAGAGATAGAAACACTTCTGTGTCATGTTAGTTTTTTCTCATTTAATATAGATTTGTTGCCAACTTTAAGGGAGACAGCTTTTGAGGAAAACCTTTGTGGCACACCATGAATGAATGCTCTGTGTTTTTAGCAAATGTGTCTCAGGGCCTTAAAACAACTCACAGAGATAACAGTAAAAGGCTGAAGGAAACATGAAGAAAAGAAACACAACAGGTTGCCCAGAGAAGCTGTGGCTT
>VZTR01015049.1:28506-42418 GCA_013400775.1 Chaetops frenatus | reverse complement strand
CCCTGGAAGAGTTCAAGGCCAGGCTGGATGAGGACTGAGCCACCTGATCCAGTGGGTGCCATCCCTGCCCATGGCAATGGAATCAGAATTAGCTGAACTTTAAGATCCCTTCCAACCTAAACCATTCTATGATTATTTTGATGGTGTGTTAGTATTAGTATTGCCATGGTTTTCTTGGTTGATCAGCATCACTGAATTAATTAAACAGGACTAGTCTAGTACAACCAGCCACTGTGATTTGTCTCATACAACTTATTGAACACTTAATTCAACCCTACTGAGGAAATTCTGTGCTAAGCCTTTGATGGCTTCCGTGTTCTGCACAGATCTAATGACATCTTCCTGTCCATGAATCTACTTAGTACCTGAGGCTGATAAGACTAATTCACATTGAGTCTTTTTTGACTAAACAAAATCTTTACTCAGGACTAGAAGAAATACAGGCCAGAAGGTGCACTTTAAGAACTGCAAAATGAGGATAAAATGTCATCACTTAAATTCTCATTGCAGATTGTAATACAGCATGTAATACTACATGGAATGTAACTTTTTTTAGCTTGAGGACAATGCCCTTAGCAATGCTTTTTATAAAATTTGTGCTGTTTATTTATAAATATTCTGCTTCCATAGTGAAAGACTGGAAAACAAGTGCTTTTCATCTCTCCTTCCTTGTGTACTGGTTATTTGCATTTTGTCACGCACTGTGGGGTAGGTAACTTTTTCTCTACTCTAGCAAGACCTGTTACGTTGCTTACACTTTCATATTTATATTAATTTTTTTTGTTTCAATGTTGCATGTCAATTTCTAGTTCTGAAAAGGAAGGAATTTATCAGAGTTATCTGCCACATCCATGCAAATGTTACTTCTTAAACTACATACTGTTATATAAAAGTGTAAGGAAAGGAGTGAACCCGCTCCTTCTTCATTTTGATTGGTATTTAAGTCAAACCTCACTGGGTTTTTTGGTCATGCAAAATACCCCACCACACTGTACAACATTTCACAGAGCCCTTACTAGCTCCTTACACAAAAGCCTGGAAACAGGAACTAGACAGATTACACGCTTTCTCCACACCTAAATTTCTCAGTGATCTAACAGATTTGATATGATGAGCTCCCCACACTTTCAAGATGCAAAAGAAAAAGATTTGCCTGAGTTTATCTAACACAAGCTCTCCTCCACATTGCAAGTGTAGGTTACATCTGAAATGGAACAACTCAAAAGTTAGAGTGGAAAGATCGAAGCACAATCATTTCCACTGCATTAGGTGTTAATTCTGGGTAGTGTTTTTAGGAGTAGGAAATGAATGTGAAATACATGCTAATTTTAGATGTCTTCACACCTGCATGTCTTTCAAAGTGTGAGACTGAATATTGTATCCTTCAAATTCTTGGTTGGGAATGGACTATGAAGAATTGTTAGAGAGTAAGAAGAGCATAGGCAGGGCATTCATATCTGGTTCATTGCCCTCAAAAACCTCCTGTGCTGTGCCCTCTTTAAGAACTGAGAACTGCAACAAAGTCTCCCTGGAGCCTTCTTTTCTCCAGGCTGAATAACCCCAACTCTCTCAACCTTTCCTCACAGGAGAAGTGTTCCATCTTTCTGCTCATTTTTGTGGCAAAACCTCTGCCTTTGGATGTTTAAACATAGGTATTTGGTGCAATTTCAGCTGTGAGAGTGTCTGAGACATCCCTACAGCCTTGGCAAGTGTCACTACAACTACAGAAGATTTGTTCTCCCCCCAGGTGGTAGCAGGAGGTCATGCAAGATTTAACACCACATTTTTCTAGATGTGCTAGATGTGTAGGAGAAGAGAGCAAGTAGATTGAATTAGTAAATGGATATTTTTCCCTTGTAATCACTGTGCCATCAATGTTTTCTGAGTTATCTTTTAGGGGTATATTCTATTTCCATCACAGAAAGGGTTGCAGTTTTTTAGCCCTGATACTTTCTGACTTTTAGCATGTGCAGGACCAGTACAAACTTGGTCACATCCATGCCATGCTTATCAGCAAGGTCCTGCTTTGAGTAAGTGCATGTCTCTGTTCTGGTGTTTGTATGTGGTATTTGTGTTGGCAGTTGTTGGGAGTATCAGTATAAGGCACTCTTCACAAACAAACAAACAAACAGAAATTTAGGAATATGCTGAGTAGTATTTGGTCTCTGCTATGTTAGGACATAGGGCTGTAAGGCTGCCCATTTCAGTGAGCTCCTAACCATACTAAGGGCAGGGCTGGATTTCCCTGCAGCAAAAGTGAAACCAGACTGATTCCCTATCCTTATAATAATGAGCATCCCAATCAAAAAATCTTTCATGGAAAAACCCTAAAATTTTGATAAATGCCTCCCCCTGCTTAAAAAAAAACCCAACCAAACCACAAAACAAACAAACAAACAAACAAAACCAAACAAAAAACCAAACAAAAACAAACAAATAAATCTCCACCAAACCCAAATGAATAAAACAAAACCATCTTTCTCCTCTTCACCTTTGATGAGTGCAAGAAGCAGCTCTTGTGCCAGCTGCCTGTATTAGTGCACCATGAAGGCTGAGGCTGACTGACTCCACCCACTCACTCAGTTTGTAGTAGCTGATCACCAAATCCCCCTTCCTTTCTCTGTCCAGTGCATGACCTCTGCCAGCCTACAGAGGTGGCAGGGAGGGATTTGCAACCTGATTTATTCACATGTGGATGCAGAGGGCAGATGTACTATATTCTCCTTTGGCAGCTTGCCCTGTGAAACTTGTATTCCTCCCTAGCCTTTATGGATAAACCTGGTGGCAGGTTGGCAGTGTGCTACTTTTAATGCAATTATCTGACAGTGGATGGACATGAGGCTCAATGCAATACATCATTAAAATTTTTAACCTGAAATGAAGTAACCTCAAATTTCAAGAATAAATTTGTAGAAAATATCACATGCAATTATGTCAAAACACAGCATTCCTGGTTTCTGAAGTAGTGTTTCAGTGCTTTTTGATTTGGAAGGAACATCTTTCAAGGAGCACGAGCAAATAATATGTTTAACATTTGGTGTTTTTAATTAAAGTGCTTCTTGGAAAATGAGCTAGAATGTAGCTAAATATAAGCACTGTCTGTTGGATGCCCTCCTTCTCCCACAGCAGTCATGCACTTGCCTGCTCCTGTCAGGCAGCTGAAGACAGACACATGGCTGAGTCTATCATATCGTGAACATCTTTTCCTCTTGAAAGAATGAAATGAGTGCTTACCCATTTGGCTTGGCATGTTTGTTTCCTCATATGCTCTTGGAGTTTTCACAGTATTTCCCATTGTGCTCGCTAATTCCGTCAAAGTTCTTCGGAACTAAATCAAAGCAGACACTGAAATTTAACATCACAATAACACCTGCGGTGCCAACAGATGAGAAACGACCTCGTTTGGGCGTCTCCAATTTCATACAGTTTTGCTTTTGAGAACTCTTGTGCCCAATTCATGCAAGAGTTTTACATACTCTCACCACTTTTGTGCTTTTATCAGGGGAATAGCAGAAAACCACAGCTAGGGAAGTTGCTCAGAAGAACATGATGCAGTAAAAGTTTCCATTACCAGTACCTCAGCACAATAGGAAGTAACAGCAGAGCTGTGCCCATACAGGCATTTAGTATACAAAATATTTTTTCAACATTTGGGGTTCTGAGGGTACAAAGGATCTAGTTAGACTGATGTCCCTGGTTTTCAGCACTGTGAATATTATGTTGGTTTACTACTGAACGGAGAGTACACGGCTTGGTAGGTTTGGGCTTTTTCCTGAAGCAAATGTGCCCTCAGAAAATGTGGGCAATTTTTTTTTTTTAAGTAACACCTTGCCTAAAAAAATGTTTTATCTCACATCAGTCCTCCTGTGTAAAGCGAGCAGTGCAAATTCTTCAGGTACTTGTCTTAAAAAGTTTTGGTGGATGTACAAGAGACAGTATCAGACAATTGTGGAGCTTAATACTGTGAGAGGAGCAGTTCCTTCTCACAGTTTTGCTGCACCCATCCTAATTCTCCCTGACAGAGAACAAAGAGAAAAACATTTTGAATGTGGAAGGTGTATCATGCTATGGTATATTTTCAGAGGCAGAGGACAATAAGATGTATCTATTTAAAAGTTGTATATTAAAACAGAATAACACCACCAACTGATGGGTAATTATTTTTTAAAAAATATATTCTGTTGGTTGCCCTATGAAAATGATAACAGGAGCTCTAGCAGCACTGTATGAGTATTCTGCATCTTTTGTTTTTTTCTAGCTTAAATATTTCAATGATGATTACTGAATTTGGTGTGCTGCTCTTCACTTACACAGGCTAGAGCCTGATGAGGGCCAGGTGGAGAGGTGTTCAACCTGAGAAGTAGAACCACTGACATCAGCAAGACTTTACTGCTAATTGTCTTTTGGAATAAGATTGGCAGAATTTCAGCATGTTGATTAATACCATAAATTTTTAATGTCTTACAGACAGTTTAGGAAGACATCCTATGGAATAAAATGCCATTCAAAGGAAAGAAAATTCATCCCTTATCAAATGCAAGGAGCTCAGTGCTAGAACAGATGGTAATGCACAGTTTGACTCCACCTCATCTGCTTTCCAAGCTTCTTAGTGCTTGTTCCCAAAGGCTCTTTGCTAGAATTCTCTATTTCACTGGCCAAATGGCACATTAGCCATTCACTTTATGCACTCAGAACTGGCTTGTGGCACATCTGGAGAGTGCAGCTGTGCCAATGTCTTTCTGACAAGCATCTGAAACTGACTTTCACAAGAACAAAAACGTGTTTCTTTGCCTGATAGGAGAAGAATAGAAGCTGAATAAAACAGCACCTTTAAATTTAAATAAACTACTTGGGTATTTATGTTTAAAAAAGAAAGGGTCTCTTGATGGAAAACAAAAAAAGTCTTTCTCCATGTAAATGCACCTTAAATTCTAAAACCGAAACCAGAATTCACTTTGTCAGGCACTGTCTGCTTGCAAGATCATAGTTTCCTGATCTAATTGTGAATATATTTCTGCAAGACCCAATTTTAATTTATTGAACAATTTTCTTACTGGTATCCCATCAAGGATAAGAGGTAGGAGTAGTGCAGCCAGTATTTTGGCTACAGATATTATAGATGTTCATTGCTCACCTTCAAATTAGCCAGAAAAATTTCCTGGGCACAGCAATAGAGAGCTCAACAAGGCTGAAAAGGTCACCCAGGAGAATTAAATAAATACCTGGACTGACAACTTCTGCTGAGCTCTGTGCTCTGGTAGAGGCGTTTTTTCAGTAATTTCAAAGGGAAGCTCAAATCTTGCTCAGTGTGTAGAATCTGAGCTGCAGTGACCAAAAATATTGTGCAATTCCAGATAGATGGCAAGAATAACAGCATAAGCATCTTATGTCCATTTATAATTGTAAATGCAATTGATATTTAGATGAGAATTACTTGAATTTTGTGTCCCAAAAGTCTGAAAAAAAAAATTAAGAGTCCTACCTCTAAGCACCACTTTATGCTGGGTTTTGTTATTTGAGGGCTGAGAGAGCAAGTCATTGTACAAGTGTCAGGCTTGTGATCAGTGGCCTTTTTCCTACTCCTAATTTGAGGTGTGCCTGAGTCACTTTGGAAGGTGATATGTAGTATTTGTGCACAGTGGAAAGACTTCTGCAAATTTTGCTTCAGGCTTTCAATCTTTGTAAAAGCACAGCATATTTCACCAAGGAACCTTCATTTTTCTAGATGGTATTTAGGGATCTAAACTTTAAACGTTGCTTTAAAAATACCCGAAAGCGTTTCTTCAGGGTTGCCTATACGTTATTTTCAATTAAACCACTGTCTAGTCCAGAGGGATTAAATACTGGATAACAGGCAAGGTCCTACTTTGTATTTTTGCAGAGTACAGCCTGGTTCACTTCTGCCATACCAGGCATCGCTGTTCTTGAGGAACCTCTGAAGTCACCAGGACAGAGCGTGCAGCTCCGTGCTGCTGCCTTAGAGGTGGAACAATCTGACTTGTGGAAAATGCAAACATTATGAAGTACTTTCAGTAAGAGTGAAGAGCAGTGACGTCTTGGGCATTGCTGTCACCAACGTGGCAGTTTGCTGCTCTCACTGCATTTTCCATGCTCTTTTACTGTCACTGCCATCGGTGACATAAATTCGTGAAAGGGACAGAGAATTCAAGATCTCCTCCAGACTCAGGGCAGAAGTGCTCAACGAAATGAAAAACTGGAAAGCTCTCACCCTTGCTGTTAATTCACTTAACCAAAGTGGCTAGAAGGAAAATGAGACATCAGACTAGGTTTTACTACTAAGGCCACTTATCAATATGCACATGGGCACAGTAAACGTTCCTGTAGTCCACTCAAAGCTGGTGGAGTGGATTTTCTGAGCTAGGACTCAACCTGTAGATGTTTAAAATGGCATGAAAATGAAAGGAATTGGAAATTTTGTT
The DNA here is from genome assembly GCA_013400775.1 of Chaetops frenatus. Taxonomy (NCBI): domain Eukaryota; kingdom Metazoa; phylum Chordata; class Aves; order Passeriformes; family Picathartidae; genus Chaetops; species Chaetops frenatus. The sequence goes on along the minus strand of VZTR01015049.1, from coordinate 35,978 downwards.
TGAAATAGGGCAGGCAAAAATAGTTTCCACTTGTTTGCTGGCAATGGGAGATCACAGTTTCTAGAGTAAGAGTGTACAAAGTAGAGTTGTATTTCTAAAACAATGGTGTGTTTAACTCTCAAGTGAGTAATAGAACTTGATGGTTTAAGTGGCTTGTGTTTTTCGTGAGTTATTGTCAGCACAATACAAACCCATTCCATCGCTGCATGAGAATTTCTCATGAGGTTGACCGAAATTTTGAGACACTCTGCAAAACTAGACTTACTGGAAACGTTAAAGATCTTGTGAACCAAAGTTTTTTCATTGAAATCAATAGAAGAACAGTAACAGTTTTATAGACTATAATCTTCTGATGTAGAAAATCTGCTCCAGGCACTGCATTTCACTTGACCTTATTGAATCATAGAATAATTTGGGTTGGAAGGGACTTTTAAAAGCCCCCTAGTCCAACCCTGCCTCCATGGACAGGGACATTTGCAATTAGATTAGGTTGCTCAGAGCCTTGTCCAACCTGGCTTTGAATGTTTCCAAGGATGGGGCATCTAACAGCTCTCTGGGCAACCTGTGTTTCACCCCCGTTTTGGATATAAGGAAAATTTTGTTCCTTATATCCAAACTTGATGACAGAATTTGGGATACAAGTAGAAATGCCATCCTTCCATTACAGAAGCAAATAATTATGCCAGATCCGAAGAAAAGAATTCACTGAGGGTGATGTAGGAAGAACTGAAGAGAAGTTATAGAATGTAAACTCACTTTGTCTTCTCTACGCTGAGCCCTGCATGGAGTGCAGCTGCTGTTCAGCTCAGAGGAGCTGCTGGGAACCAGAATCTACCTGCAGCTCTCCTGCTCACTAGCCACCTCCTCAGGCTTGCATGAAAATTTGGTTTTAACTATTAAGATCATATTTGCAGTGTTCCAAGCATTGGTCCTTCCTCCTTTTTCCTTTCCATTTGTGCACATGGTGTCCAAGGCAAGGTGGTCACTGCAGCCAAGGTTGTTTGCACACACTGCTTAGTAGGGCTTAGGGGTCTTTGCTGCCAAAAGGAAGGTGAGGAAACATCCACACTCCAAGTCCTGCTTTGTGTCCTATTTGTCAGAACTCTCATCAGATAGGAATTGTTCACCTGTCAAGACTGGAATCCCACTGACCTACATCGTGTGACCCCAAAACCTGTGGTACAATTTTCCCCTTCCCTTCCTGTGTGCAGCACATGTAGCAGAAACTTCCTCTTGCAGAATTTGTTCTCTGAAAAAACGTGCTTCTGCAGCAGTTAAATAGCATGGAACACAATAAATTCTGCCACTTGGTGAAAACTTTTTCAAAGTTATATTAAATATGATTGAGAATTAGTAAATATAAAGAAATGAAAATAATAAGAGGAATAAAAGGCAATATAAGCACATGAGTAAAGCCCTCCTACAAGGAATACCACAGACTAGTAAAATTAGAACATTTATCATTCCTGAGATGTTATACCCTATTTTATTTTTGTTTCCTGATATTCACATTAATACTGTCAAGTATTTAATTCATTATAATTGAATTCTCAATCAAATTCACAGTTAATGTCTGAATCTTATTTAGCTTGACAATTAGTGCTGGCATCCTATTATTCTTCATGTAGGGAAAGAAAAAGCAAAACAGATTACAGAAGCTGTATTAATTTTTTTTTTTGTGATTTTCCCTTAATTTATCATTAATCAAAATGTACATCCTTTATGCTTTGAGGCAGTTGTACCTTTGTGCTTAGAAAGAATAACATAATTCTCTCATCAAAGTTATTCACAGACACATGCAAACATGAAACAACACAGAAATACCACACCATGCACACTTCTGACACTTTGAATAAAAAGCCCACTAATCTGTGGGCTCATATTTTGGTTATAGTGAAATGCAGTTTGCCTCAGCAAAAGGTCCTAAGCATCTATCTTACTCTGAGGTTTCACTAGAAATACTCCTTGTCCTGTCTATCTTTAGTACCACTCCTTATGAAAAGGATCAAGGCAGGCTCTTCTATTTCTGCTTTTGGTGGTACTTGAATTCCACAGCCTGAATACTGTTATTGCTAATGAAACAGAACACCCTTGTACATAAATAAAACTGAAGCATTTGGTCTCGTACGCAGATAAGGTAAAATAGATCACAGCAGTGATTACCTTTAAATGCTGGGCATGGCATTCCAGGTTGCAGTATTTCTGAAAAAAGCCGTAGTCATAGTACTGCTCCCATGCTGCCAGCAAGGTTGAGCTGATCAAGTCGAGGAGCAGCCGGTCGAATGAGTGTGTTGTGAAGTTCACGCTGTCATGTAGAGCAGCATTTGCCAAACAGGCCACATACTTCCTCTCTGAGAAATAAGGAAGGCTCAAAGTGTTTGCAACAGATGAGGTTCCTGTTGCAAGTCACTACTGAAGGCACATTTTATCTATGGGCTGAGAAAAACAGTGAGGTTTTCAATGTATTGCATCAGGGCTGGTTTTAGCAGATATAAAAAATGAGGGAAATAACCCAGTTTACACTACTTACACAGAAAGGGTTTCTTTTTTTTTTTTTCCTCCTTCTGAATTTATTTATCCAGTAATGTTCATTCCCCAACTGTTTTCTTTTATGCAGTTTTGCTATTTTTTTTCTGAAAGACAGGAAGAGGCAAAAAACATTGTTTTCACTCTTATTGAGTCTGAATAGGAATGCAGCCTTTGCTTTATGCTTCACTCTGTACCCCTAAATACCACTGTCTGCAAATAATTGAAGCTTAAGATCAGCAATGAAGAAATATGGATTGAAAGCCAGTCTTTGAAGCCCATTTTCTTATTAGTTGTAAAAAGTGCAGAAGCCTCAGGACCTTCCTTATCTGAGTGTCTGAGATGGAGGAACCAAGATACTGGCCTGTTAAATAACCTGACTAAAGGCACCGAAGAATATTGTACTGTGGATATGAATATAGAAGTCAAAGGGATTTATTAAGGTTTGCCCTTTGCTTTTATAATCAAGATGTGATCTGAAAAACTCATATCCCTAAAGGAAAATATAAAAAAAAAACCCTTGANTATTCACCAAACTGATGAACAGTGTTTCTGGAATTACTAAAATGTCATGGGTTAGGGGATGTTTGCATGTGGGAATAGGCAGAGGCAGGGCCTTTCCCTGATCCTTCTCACCACCCTCTGCCTTAGACTGCCTCTGACAGCCTTTGTGCCTTTATAAGAAGCAAGGTTACATCCTAAGATGCACTTGGGAATGGGGCAGGTCTCAGGCTGAGCAGGAGATAGGTCACATTTAAGGAGAGGTTGGATTTGCTTGACAGAACATGATCTGCTGGAAACGCAGTAAACCTCAGACACCGTTTGTACCATGCTTGTAGAGGAACAGATGAGTTTGCAGTGGAGGGAGGTAAATAGAATTCTCCATTTCCATGTCATTTCTGCCTCGTGCTGGTGGCTGTCTGCTCCAGTGCAATGATGAGAGCTGGTTTACCCTTTCAATGCATTTAGCTAATACCTTGGTTCAAATAGGATCATTGATAAGGTACTGTTTACATCTAAATGGAAGAAAGTGCTTGTATGAATTAAGGGGGGCTTTATATGTCATCTTAGAGGTATTCATATCCTGTTATTGAAGTCACTAACCTGACAGAGGCAGTGACTCTGTGAGTCACTCGTGAGAGGAACATTGTCCTTGCAGGGCTGCCTCTGATGTCAGCAAAGAGGGGTTTGCAAAGGCTGATACATGAAAAAGAAACCTTCCTTCTTCAAAATGTTATTTTTTATATACTAGAGAGAACCCTTGCTTTCCCTCCATTTTTATATGGAAATTACAGCCTAGTAGGAAATTGTGGAGGGAAAAGCATTTGTATCTCAGTTTCCCTTTCCATTGCTGGGCTGACCTGCCAATTCCCTGTTACACTCCCTGTGCTGGTGCTTGCCAGGTGTCTGACAAATGTCTTCTTAGCTGCAAAAGAGACTCCCTGAGCTGGTCCCAAAGCTTTCTACTTCTCTAGGCTCTTGAGGCCACACTTCATGTAAGCCTGGAAAAATGACATTAATGTCATCACATAGAGCCCTGCAACCTTGGTGAGCACTTGTCACTATGCAGAACTAGATATCTAAGGAAAAACAGTGCAGAATACTGGAAAACAACCCTGCAGGAAAGAAGCAAATAGGCTCCAAATTGAAAACAACTTCTGATAATATTTTAAATCCAGTCTGTTGAAGAATAATCTCCTAAACGCATTGGGAAAGTGAGTCAGTAGTCACTGAGTTGCAGCTTGCTTATTTTTGCAGGGAGAAAAAAACAGGATTTAAACAGTATCTTTAATCTGGCATTAACTGTAACTGAAGACACCCTCAAAGAGAAATAAGGTGCTGTTGTCTGTGCATGGAGTGAGTATCTTTAGGCACAAACTGGCAAGGAGAAGGCTGTGGTATCCCTTTCTCTGTGCCTCTGAGCCCAGCTTAAATGCTTCATGCAAGATCAGGCTGTAGTCAAACACAAGCCGTGTTATGAGTGATAGGAAGCACTTGAGCTCAGCAGTCAGGAAATGGAGGAGCCCTGGCCATCCCGGAGGTCAAACCAGATGGTCTGACAGATACTTCTGGCTGGGAACTCTGTGCATCTGAGCCTGGAGAGTGCCTATTTTTAACAAATAAAATATTGCTGTACAGCTGGCTCTTTTGGGAAAGTAGAATTCTCAGGACATTTCCTTGGTCTGGCTGTTTGCATTAAATGCCTTTTGATCTCACTTGTGGGTGGTGTTATTGTGATTGCTGTTTGCATTGCCTGTAGCATGGTTCAGGGCAGGCAGAAAGCTGCTTTGGTTGCAGCCATCAGAGAAACTGCACTCCCTTGCAGAGGGTGCGTATGTTGAGGAGACAAATGTGGCCCAAGAAAGAATTTCATTTTCAAGTCAGTTTGGAAAAAACCAAGAGGTTGTGATATGAAGAGAGGAAACTGAGTTTTGGGTTGCAGAGTGTGGGTGATAAAATCTAGTTCCAGTGAAGTTTCTAATCATTAGATGTGTTCTGAATAAATTTTGAAAAATTTTGCAGAAGCAAGCTTCCAAACTAAATGAGGAATCAAAAGACATTCAGCACTGAAGCTTATATGTCAATTGTCTTTTCCAGATGTGTTGTGAGACAGAGGTAAAGAGTACAGTGATAGTACTGTGGTGGGTTGACTCTGGCTGGACACCAACTGCCCACTAAATCTGCTCTGTCACTGCCCTCCTCAGCTGGCAGGGGAGAGAAAATTTAATGAAATTCTCATGGGTTAAGATAAGTACAAGGAGAGATCACCCACTGGTTACCATCACAGAAAAAAACAGGGAAATTAAACTAATTTATTTTAATTAGTTTAATTTATTACTAATTAAACAGAGAAGGATAATGAGAAGTAAAGCATGATTATGACCCTCTGGGATTTTCCACTCTCACTCTTTCACCCAACACTGCAATTACTTCATGTAGACTCCCTTACTACCAAAACCTGACCACACAAACCAAACACAGGTCCATATATTCTTTTTTATCATATCATCAGAACAGCTGCAAGAACTTGTGGAGGAAGAGTTGGGATGGCCAGGATAGCACCAATGAAAGTCTGTAGAGCTACAGTGTCCCAAAAGCAGAGTCTGCAAGAGGCACCAGCCCCAGCTCAGCTGGTCACAGCCTGATACCAAAGTGAGAATTCACCTTCACATAGTACTGATCCATCAGCTTCTCACCATTGTGAGTTACCAGATTTCCTAGAACCTGAATTTCTACTGTGTAGCTGAACCTCTAATACTGAAAAAAGAAATTAAGAAATGCTGACAATGCTCCTGATCCCTAAACTAAATAGTACTGAAGGCTTTGCCTCCCAATTTCAATGCCATCACTTGTTGCAGTAGGTGCTATTGCTCAACACTGTAATCTTCCTCCTATTCCTATGATTTCAGAGAGCAGGGTAACAAAACTGTTGGGCATTATGCAACACAGATGCAACTGTTTCTTCTTATCAGTTCAGTACTGAACAATTTCATCCAGGTCTCTGTCAAAAATGTCATTGGAACTTCCTCTGTATTCCTCTTCCCCCTTGTTGTGGGTCCATCTGTAAGGACAGCTAAAACAAGAACTGTGTGTAGTTTCAGTTCCCTGTAAATCCCTTCTAAATGATGCTGAGATAGGAAATTCCCAGTGATGACAAGGTGGCTAATAACTACAATTTTATTGTATATGTCATTTTTTTAGAGGTTTACTTTCAGAAAACAACTCTGCAGAAATATCTGACTATTCCACTTGTTGGTTTTAAAAGTGAATTTTTTAGCTTTTGTGTTCGCAGATACAAGAGATTTCCTGGAGAATTAAAAAACAGAGGGCTAACAAAAAGAACACAGTGTTTGTTATTCTTGAGCTGATCTCATGATTTTTGGTTTTCTGATTCATTATTCTGTCATGTTGATGGTAATATGGGTGTCATGTAATGGAAATAAACAGGGCCTCCACTATTTCTGCTTCTGCCTAAATAGTCCTATTTTTGAAAGTATACAAGTCAACCTTTACTGGTTGCTGGGACTAATCACACAAATAAATTATAGTTTTGTAGGAAAAGAGGAAACTGCTAAGTGTAGCTCTGTTATTCTCTGTCTCCTGAACCTACCTCTAATGTCAATTCAGTGTTTAGGGAAGATTTCTGTTTAATGTGAAAACTGAAGGCTAAAAAAAGAAAGAAATGTTGTTCTGGGCAATGCCAGCTTCTATTCTCACTTATTTGTTCCTGAAGGGTTCTTTTTGCCAGTGATGAAGAAACAGTGACCCTAAATTTTGATATGAATTTTAAAAGCAGAGAACTGGCACAGTTTTGCTTGCATGACTTCTGCCCTAAGAGAAGGCATGTTCCTAAAACCTGGACAGATATTGAATGCACCTGGGAAGGAAACATAATGGTATTGTTTACAAATATTTCTTCAATTATTTCCAATGTTTCTCTATCACATGGTTCCAGTCCTAGTAAAAATTAAATATGATGAAAAGTAGTAGATACCACACCTCTGTCAAACCCCAAAGATTTGGTCTCTTTCAAACCCCAGACACAAGACTTGCTTCCTCAATATGGGTGAAAAAAAAAGCAAACTGAGGAAGAGGCCATTAACATGGAAAAAGGAAGAAAAAGCACAGAATAAAGAGCTCATAAACCTGTTGTAACCACTCACAGAAAGTAGAGAAAATATCCATAGCCAGAGTAAGGCTCCATCGAGCTCTTCTCCCCTCAGAAATGTATTTGCAGAAGTTTGGGAGTTTTCTTCTACTCCTCGAGCTTTGACCAGATCTACTGCTAGCCCATACTCATCCCATGCTGTGACATGAAGATTTATCTGCCCAGGCTTTTTCTTCTGCCTCTGCAGTAGAGAACTTGTGGGACACTTCTTTCCAGAACCTTTTGCAGTCTTTGTTTTACTCAGTACATGACCTCAGGGCAATCCTTCAGGTTGTAG
>VZTR01015049.1:16096-28187 GCA_013400775.1 Chaetops frenatus | reverse complement strand
GTTGTAGATATCTGAGACAGGGAAACTTTGCACAGCTTTTAAAATCTCTGTGAGGAAACGTGTTCAAAGTCAAGCACACATGAGGATGTTTTGCTTGGTCCCAGTGAATTTTTGGATTCACTCTATCATCTGATTTCAGTACTCTTTCCTTACCAAACTTGGCCTTTTAATAGGGCAACTTCAGAATTTCCACAGAAATTGACACTTTCAAAATTTGTGAAACTTTTGGAGTTCAGGAAACTGAAGCCCTTTAATTTTTTATGATTTGGTTTCACTTTGTTTTAAATGAATGCCATTTGGAGGTACTGAATACTTGATAAAGCATGCTGAGCACGTTCAGATCTGATGTGGAAGAATATGTTTGCCAGATTAGGGGGTAAATATTGTGCAATCCTGGATTTAATTTTTCTGCTACATTGAGGGGGCTCAAAATTCCTTACTCCAAATGAAATGCAAGGAAGCTCCTCTTCTGAGGGAAGGTGACATGGTGTGTTATCCCTTTTCCAGTCTCACTCATCATAGCTCTGATGAACGTGCTCTTCCAAAGGCCAGGTTAAAACACATGGTTCTCTCTGAGTACTGGGAACCCACCCACAGACAAGATGCTCTCATCAAAGATATTTTTCTTTCTCTCTCATGAGCAGCTGAGTCAGTGCACCTAGTCAGCAGCTGGCAAATATCATGCCTTACAAACACAAAATAGGCCACTGCAAATCCCATGAGAGGATAAAGCCCATTGCTCACTTGAGTTCTCATCTAAATTGAGTGCAGAAGTGAGGAATAAGACCAAGTGCTGTTTATTTCTCCTTCTTTAGTTCTTCCACCCTCTTAAAACTCAAGATGGCTCTTCTAGTGGCCCATATTAAAAAAAATTAGGTTTTTCCTTTGCTTATCTTCAACCATCTTCATCTCAATCATTAAGCTAATAATGGTGTTTGTTTTCCAGATTTGTTAAAAAAGAAGATAAACCTTTCAGGAACGTAGTAGCACTAGAAATTCTGCATACAGTGAACTAAAAAGACTGTCTCTACACCCAAACAATAACCTCTTTCTCACTAGTTTTGGAAACCAATTTCTCTAGTTGTGAGCAATGGTACCCTATTAGTATCGATGCCTCTGCTTGTTTAAAATATAAAAAAAAAGTACTGGGGGCTGGCCAGGGCTTCACAGAGTTCTTTGGGTTCAGAGGTTTGAGATCATTTCAATTTAAGGATTTGCTGTTTGTTGTCTGTTTCTTTTTAATTTGCTTTTGAAGACTTGTAGTTATGCTTTGAGCAAATTCTGTAAGATGTAAGTTAATCAGTTCAATAGATTGGTGTCTTTCATATCATGCATCTACTGTGTGGGGTTTTTTAGAGGACAGAAGTTAATCTTAGCAGCTGTTATCAGTAAACTGATTCAAATGTTTGGAAATTAGTCATTTGACCCATGTCAGAGCTATTCCAACCTTTCTGTTCTAGGTCAGATCTTATCAGATTTTAGCTAATTTATCTGCATTTTCAACAAGTAGTTTTCATGTTTATTCAAAAATGTACCATCCTTTCTTGTTAAAAACATTTTCTATGTTGGCACATCTACAGGAAGAATATAAAGAGACTGGACTGTAGCCTGTGCTCTGGTTTTGATCTTCATGCTCTGGTTAATCTTCTGCATTTTCCCTTAGTCTTTTGTTCCTACTTCTTCAGTTCATAGCACTTCCAGACCCTCACTGCTCCTTGTGTTAGTTATCTTCGATTTGTAGCCAAAATTGATTTACACTCAGTGTGAATTCTTAGTACTCATTTGTCCTTCTACCTTGTTCCCAAGGTAGAAATAGCTCTTCTCTATGGCCATCATGCCTGCTCTCAGTCCTGGTTTATCAGAGCTATGATAAAACTCCCTTTAGTCTCCCCTTGTAAGATGGGCTCTCCATTCCCTCATGTGCCTCACAGCACCTTCTTTATATCTGCTCCTATCTCAATGTTTCTTCTTCCAGCAGTTATCAGAAAGATTTGTGACTTGGTTAGAGACATAATATAGACAATTCTCAGAGCTTTTCCAAAATAACTGTGGCAGAGCTGGAAAGAGCCTAACTGAACCTTTAGCCCTTTGCTTTGATCTTTAGAACTTGCTTATTTTGATTTAAAAGCCAGGGTTTTATGTTCTGCAGGTGGACAGATTTTGCTTCTCATCTTTTATACCTGTACCAGGGAACCAGGTATTCTGACAACATATGTTGACTGATATTGTGGGTTTGTTTCTAGGGAGGCTCAGCTTTTTCCCCAGCATCCATAATTACTCCAAGGAGAGCACAGACCCAAGCAGCAGTGCTGGCTGAAGATGTGGGATGCCCTTCATCCACCAGTGAGGAAATTGTAGCCTGCCTTCGCCAGTTGCCTGCTCGTGTCCTCAATGATGCACAGACTAAGGTACAACGTAGCAAAACATATGCCATTGGCAAGAAACCAAAAAGTTTCCATTCACACAAAGCTATGAGAAAGCTTGAAAATAATTTAGTCTGAATCCTTGTGAAAGAGGAACCGGACTATTTTTGGTGGAGGGAAGATGTTGTCCATGACTTCCAGCTCTGAGCAATGAATACTCACAGTTTGATCCTCCTTTAGACTAAATTCCTTTTACACTGCTTTAACCATGTCTTCTGAAATAAATCTAAATATAGTTTTTTTGCCTTCTTTCACTTCCCTATTGTCTGCCCCTGGGTGTTACTCTAGAGGAGAGTCAAGTGTCTGTAGCTTTAATCATAGAATTTATGCAGAAAAAAAAAGCAGGGTGGGATGTCAATGTTCTGTATTTGAAGTAGGAAGCTTGTGAAAGCTGCAGTATAAATAATTCTAGAGATGGATCCTTGACCCACAAATTGAAACACCCACCAGCAATAATTTTTTTGATGACAACCAGCATAGAGTCAATCCTTAATTTAAAACAACATTTTTTTGACTATAAATGACATAATTTCTCTTGGACTCTTCAGTTTGTTTCACCTGCTAAGACTGTCAGCAAAATCATTGTTTCCTGCCAATGATGAGTTTGCACTTACAGTACCTGGTCACTTGTTCACTTGAAGAATATCAGATCAGTTGAAGTAAGCAGAAATAAAATATAATTTAAAGGGTAACAGTAGCAGGGTATGAAAGAAGGACACGGTTTCACTACAATCGAGAGAACAGCCGAGGCCTCCAAAAGAGGCCCCGTTTATTATGGATACACAATTTATAGGGTTTGCAAAGTGAGAGAGGATTGGAAGATGAAATCCCACCTCTCAACCAGACTGGTTAAGTGACCAGTCCATCAGTTTCCCTTCTCCAAGAAGGAATGTAAACAAAGCTGGTGTTTTTAGTACAATGAGTGAGAAAATCTGACTCGAGAATATAAACTTTGCAGAAGGCTTTCAAAAACAGGGCGACAGGTAACCTAAATTAACTGCAAAATTCTTGCTTTTTTTCTTTTTGGACAACATAGCTGCTAGCTATAAGTGGCCCATTCCAGTACTGGGGTCCAGTGATGGATGGAATTTACCTCCGGGAGCCTTTGGCTAAAGCCCTGCAGCGCCCTCAGCTTCAGAAAGTAGATCTGCTCATTGGAAGTGCCCAACAAGATGGGCTCATCAGCAGAGCCAAGGCAATTAAGGTAGGAAGACACTCACTGTTAATGAACTGATGGTATCACTGTGATTACAGTGATGACAGTAATCATATGCAGCCTGGAGAGATGCTTTTTTATTTCTACAAGTTGTGAATTATGTTCCCTGAAAATATGCAAATGCATTTTCCTTCTCCAGCCAGTCTTGGTCAAGATGACTAATGGCCTAATAATATTTGTTGGTTAATATTTCTGTGGGGGATACGAAAAGATAAGAGACCAGAAGTGATTTAGCATTTCTGTTTTACTCTCTTTTAAATTCTATTTAGATTTCAATCTTAGCAGTATCTCACAAAGAAGAAAGCAACTTGATCATAAATTTCTTCACTGTGCAGCAGGATTAAGTTAGCATTTTGAGGGTTTTTTTAGCAACCTTTTCCTCTGTTGTCACCTAGTAGTACATTTTCTTGTAAAGATGATTCTGAGTATGGACTAACTGTAAAAAAGAACAGCACTGGTCTGATGTGTGGTCTAAGGTTTCTGGACATAAACTGGTGAAAACAAAAATAATTGTGTCCATGCTGTACTGTGTTTTGCTATCTTGCAATAATTCTGTGGATTTCATCTCTTAGAAGGCAGTGAAATGTCAGTTCCAGCTTGTCTCTGCTGATAACCAATAGCAGATGGACCAATTTAATTCAGAATTAATGGCCCATCTGAATTAAGTTCATATTACTTGTTTACTCTCTACCAGAACTTTTCTGCTCTTGTTTCATGTCTTTTTCTCTTTTGGAATCAGTTGCAAGAAAAAGTCATGAGAGAAGGGCACAGAAGATAGAGTGTAACGAGGGAGGCCTGCAGATAATGATCCAGACCCTGTGAGAGGGGAATAAACCTCAGTGACCTCATTACAAGTCCTGTGATGAAGACTAGAAAGTGAAATTCTTTCCTTTAACACTGTTTCTGCATCTGATAGTTGTCTGCAAAATTGAGATGAAATTCCGTGATGTATTAAAAATTTTGTGACAAATCGTGGTGTTGATGAAAGGCACAAGTGCTAAATCCCAGCACTCTCAGATTGACATGAAAATAAAAAACACTTGCAACTGAGAGTTCAGCAGAAAAGTGTTGCCTGCCCAAAAATAAAATCTGAATTATCTTTTTTATTTAAAGGCTGGCAGAAAATAAGATTGGAAGGGAACTCAGTAAATTGGTGCAACTCAACTGTAAGAAAGGACCATATCTACTGATGATTTTTTTGATGCACATTTTCCTCTATTTCTGTTTTCCTGTGGCTTCAGGTTTTTAGGACTTGAGGGAATATGAATGCTTTGATCAGTCTGTATTCCTGCCTGGGTTGTTTTCTTAAAGACCTGCTGCAAAATTGAAGTTTCCTGATTTCTCCCTTGTCAATGCAGTTAGGGTATTAACTGCTGGGGAATGGTAATGCTCCTTGCATCACTGAATGTTCAAGAATGTGCATTGCCCAGGCTCTCAGCAGCATTTCTATGTGCTAGCCATGACCATGTATGGTTGCAGTCAGTCTGATGCTGAAGTCCTGAATAAGCCACAGACATATTTAGCTACAGTGGCAAAAACTAGTGCAGATGGTGGTTGTTACATTGAAGTCTGCATCCCATTTCCTCTGTAATGTCATAGATCTTTAACCTGTGTTGAATGTCCTCTACCCAAAATAGATGTCAAAGAAGGATTTGAGGCAATCCACACCGTATACCACTCATCTACATTATTAATTTTAAGGATTCCTTGAGAGAAATCTGACTTGCACCTCCCTAGGAATACCCAAAGTTGGTTTTATGGGTACACAAAGGACTGTGAGAAGGCTTAGCTGCTGGACAGCACTGAAATGAACTTGGGAAACCAAGGCATAATTACTAGTTTGCCTTTGACTACAACCAAAGTATTTAATCTACAAAAGGGAACCAAACCTTCCTGGGGTTAAAATCTGCCTATGGCTGTGTTCCTGCTCTGCAGAGAGAAGATCCACGCATGTATTTCAGTAGACAAACAGCTAAAATGTGCTCTGGCAAGTGTGTGGAACTAGAAAAGTTCTAATTTCCATCTTTTTTAGGATGGCTGATTTCAGTGTAGACAGTGCAAAGAGTGAGGGGTAAAAACATTTAACCCCTGCTGACCTGCTCCACTGGTTCCTGGGCATAACTGTGCTGGGCAAATCAGTCAAGCACTTGCGCTATTAATCCTGATTTCTCTTAGTACTGATCCTGTAAATGGTAAGGAGACACTTTTAGCCATTTGAATGTAAGCAAGCTTGAGACGTGATGCAAATCTTATCACCTTAGACTGCAGTTGCATGCAAGTGCTATAAACTTTTCACACTCTTCACATAGAAGTGAGGGTGAAACCTCTAGACTGCAACCACACCAGAAGGTGGAAAATCCAGTTAGCAACATGTTGTTCTGTGGGATCTTACTGGCCTTGGGTTGTGCTGGGTGTCTCTATACTCCACTGCAACACTGCACTCGTGTCTGTTAAGGCCTTTGCTATTAAAAATGAAACAGAAAGACAGAAGGCACCACTTATGTGCTAGCAAAACATTTATGTTCAATTTGATTACAATTAAAGGCTGAGGTCTCTTAGTGATGTTTGCAGCAGAGAGTATGCCCATGAAATGTCCATTTTATGGCATTCATTGAAATGCTTATTCATGTGAACTGAGACAGATTTGCCACTTCCTGGAGCACTTCCTACTCATCCCCAGTGCAGCCATCAGATGGTTGAAACTAAGTGAGAAACAAAGCAGAGTTTGTTAAAGGAATGGCAAGTGGTACCATAGTGCACTATTATGTGATAAATGGAGTGGTTAAGCCTGAACCCATTCACTGCAATTCCCATGGCAGACCTTCAGGGAATGTTAGCTTTGAGCAGTCATAGATTAGGGCAGCCGAGCAGAAACCTGTAAAAATGTTGATTTCAATTCCCAAGTGGACAAAATTTTATCCCTGTCCTATATGTGATGTTCAGGTGGGAGAACCTAATGGCATTAAATATATGGATTCACACATGCTACTCTGTGCCTGTGTTTATCTGTGTGTGCATGTAGGTCAGTATAGCCCAGGCTGTATCCTCCATATGTTAAATGCCAAATATGTAATCACCACATTGCAAGGATTTAATTGGAAGACAGGTTGTATTTTATGTGCTTTCTTTCTTTTTCTTTCCCTCCTTAATGGAATCCAGTTGCATGCAGAACCCAAATCCAGGACATAGAGGAGTGGGTAGATAGAAATCTAAATTATTTACCTCATGTAAGCAAATGGATCTGTGCAGAACAGAACTTCCATCCTGCACTTTATTACAGTCATTTAATTTCTTTATGGGAAAAGATATTCAGCAAAATACAACAGGTAGCATGTATGTGTCTATTTATTGTAATGGCCAGGGGAGAAATGTCCTCATAAAGGTCATCTGTGAGGAAAATGGGCTGAAATCAACTCTTTACTTCATATTGAAACTAGTTAGAAAACTTTGAAGGATCTGCTGAATGGTGGCAGGTCTTTTGCAGTCTTTTGTGACAGTGTTTTTCAAAAGCCATTTAAGGCCTAAGATTTGTACGTACACTGTTGGAATTATAACTATTTCAGTTTGTCAGAAAAGTACATTCTGCCCCTTGGAAGATGTAAATATTTGGTCTACCTGCTGCTACAATTTCTTTTTAAGTAAAACACTTGTCCAGATCCACTCATATGCTCTATAAGCTATCCTGCAGCAACAAGAACAGTAAGCAGTATTTAACACATTATTTAGGCAATGTTTATGATGTTTTTGAATCATCAGAAAAATAGAAAGGGGTGCACCTGCTGCCTTTAATTGTTTTCTTAAATACATTCTTAGAAAACCGCACTATAACTCTGAGGCCAACTCCTAATGCCTCCTTAAAGGTTAGCAAAATGTAAATTATTTTGTATAATGTACAGCTGTTTCTATTAATCTGGTAGCAGCTGTTGTATCTACTGTGATTTGAAATTGTTCCTTGGTCATATATTTTCTAATGGGAACATATGTTAGACATGGAAAATTGGTCAAATTGAATCAGTTTCTAAAAAGTTAAAATATTTTGTCTTTTTAATGCTTAGTGAATTTTATTTCAAACATATTGCTTTGGTTTTGGCTATCATGTTTAAGTCAGATGTTTAAATTATACTGTAGCCAAAGCAATGCTTGAGAAAATGATTCAGGTTGTGCTATTTTAGTGCTGTTTGAGGGATGAAAATTCTTACCATCTCTTACAAATGCTAGTTCTGTTTATCATCCAGCTCTGCCTGTTGAGCCCTCTTTTATCTGACTCAACGCTTCTTGGGAGCCCTACAATATTATAAATAATTGCTGAGAAAACTCTGAAAATTGCAGCGTTCTTGGGACATTTTGAAGACCACAGGAACCAGTACATAGGCAGAGTAAATCATGGAATCACAGAATAAAATCAGAGAATACACTGAGTTGGAAGAGGCCCTTCAAGACCATTGAGTCAAATGCACAGGACAGCCCAAGGATCCCACCCTGTGCCTGTGAGCATTGTCCAAACCCTTATTGAAATCAGACAGGCTGGGTGCTGTGACCACTTCCCTGGGGAGCCTGTTCCAGGGCCCAACCACCCTCTGGGGGAAGAGCCTTTTCCTGACATTTAACCCAAACCTTCCCTGACACAACTTCAGACCATTCCTGTCACTGTTCACCAGAGTGAAGAGATCAGTGCCTGCCCCTCCTCTTCCCCTCACGAGGAAGTTGTGACTGCAGCAAGGTCTCTCCTCAGTCTCCTCCAGGTGGAACAGGCCAAGTGACCTCAGCTGCTCCTCCTATGCCTTCCCCTCCAGACCCTTCACTATCCTTCTTTGAGTGCTCTCTTTAAAGGCTTAATGTCTTTTTTTATATTTTGGTGCCCAAAGCTGCACGAAGTTCTTGCAGTGGGGCTGCCCCAGTGCAGAGCAGAGCAGGACAATCCCCTCCCTCGCCCGGCTGGTGATGCTGTGCTGATTTAGTGGCTTTGGCAAATTTCCTTCGAGTTCTGTGCCCAGGTTGTTAATGAAGATGCTGAAAAGAACTGGGCTGAGGATGGAGCCCTGCAGGAGCCCACTAGAGACCAGTCCCCAGCCTGATGTCACCCCATTCCTACACCCCTTGGTGACCCAGCCATGGGTCAGTGGCTCACCAATCATATATCACAGGTATTCAGATGAGAGCTGGACATTTTGTCCAGAAAGATTGTGTGAGAAACAGTATCAAAGGCTTTGCTGAAATCCAAAGAGATTACATCTACTGGCTTTCCCAGATCAACTAGATGGGTTACCTTGTCATAAAAGGAAGTCAGGTTTGATATGCAGGACTTTCCCCTCATGAAGCTGTGCTGACTGAGACCAATGACTGCGTCTTTTTCAATACCTCCCAGAATAATCTTCTCCATAACTTTACCAGGCACTGAAGTGAGACTAACAGACCCTGTAGGCCAGAGTCCTCCATCTTGTCCTTCTTGAAAACTGGGACAATGTTCACCAACTTCCAGTCAGCTGGGGCCTCTCCTGATTCCCAAGACTGCTCAAAAGTCATTGAGAGAGGCTTTGGAATGACATCAGCCAGCTCTTCGAGGATTCTCAGCTGAATCCCATTGAGCCCCATAGATTTGTAGGGATCCAGCTGGAGCAGCAGGTCCCAAACAATTCCAGAGTCGACTGGGAGTTGATAATTCTCACAGTCATGGTCTTCCAGCTCAGGGCACTGAGCCCCTGTTGATCCATTATCAGTGTTGAAGACAGAGGCTAAGAATGTGTTGAACATCTCTCCCTTGTCCATGTCCCTGTGTGGGAAGTGACCATTTTTATCCTTTAAAGGGTCTATGTTATTTCTACACTGCCTTTTGTCATTAATATATTTGAAAACACTTTTTACTGCCCCCCACATTTCTGGCAGCATCACCTCCACTTGAGCTTTGGCCAAATGAATTCTCTCCCTACACTGGCAAGCAGCATCTCTGTATTCTTCCCATGTCACCTGACCTTGCTTCAACTGGGCATACACCTTCCTTTTTTGCCTTATTTCCAAGAGAAGATCCCTGTCCAGCTAAGCCAGCCTCCTGACTCTTCTCCTTGACTTCTGACATTAAATACCTGAGGCCAACCACACTGACTCAGATCAAAGGGCTGTTCAGCACAAAATGCTGTTTTCAGCAGTGGTTAAAAGAGGCTGTTCGTAAGAATTGGGTAAGCAAATCTGATACTTCTGGTAAAAACTCCCCAAACCCCTACCACGTTACAGCTCAGGGACTTCTTATCCTGAATTGATCTTTCTGTATTTAATAACTACCACATGATTGTAATTTTTTTTTTTTTTTGAAATTCAAGAACTCATTCATTAAACTTCATTTTCACCAATTTGTGACATTTACAAAAACTTTTGGCAGGGAGTTCATCACCTTAACCGTGTGTTGGTGTATGATGATCCATCTCCTATTCCGTGGTTTTCAACCATAACCTTTATTTGATACTTGACCATTGATGAGACAGTGAGGGATCAGTTCCTAGGTTACATAATCAAGAAATTTTTTTTCACTTTGTTTGTCTCTGGTTTAAGTATCCATGACAAGTGTAGAACAAGTTAACAAATCCCTTTTAAAAAACCTACAAAAGGAAAGCATTGCATGAAAGTTGCGTGTATGGGTTGATTTATACACAAGAGACTGTGCACTGCCATGGAAAAACATGTTTTTTTACCCATAACTACTAACACCAGTACTCAAATGAGAGATTCTTAGCTAAACAAAGCAGTGCTTCTGATGGTTAGTAGGAGCCCAAAGTGATATGTGCCAAAGCTGTGATAGAAAAATTGTTTTTGAATTCAGTGAACTTGCAGTGAAGTCTTCAGTGATCAGTTCTATTTTCTGCAGAAGAATATACGTGTCCTGGCTGGTTTTAAGCTGAATGATTCTGCAGGCAAGAGGGCTGTGCAGTTTCATATGTGGCATTTGTGAACAAGAAGTGACGTGTCAGGAGTGAGCTCCCCATCTTTTTCAAAGTACAGCTTTGTTACTAAAGCTGGCACCACATGGCTCATTCACATTGCATGTGCCAAAATCTAGCAAAAGAAGAATCTATTACAAATACAAGGGAAATTGCCAAGATCTTCTTGGACCTTAGGATACTTGGTAGAGTTTTCAAATCCCTTAAAATCACTTAATCAAAATACACAGAGCATTAGAATCCTAGGGACAAACCTCAGCCTCAGCACATGGGAACTTATTTTCCATCTTTCATTTCTGTGAACCTACTGAAAAGTTATTATTCCATCTGTATTTTCTGTATAGGATTGTGGAATTACCTTCTAGCAGCATGATGAAAACCAGCTGTGGGTCATCAAAATAATATTTTAAGTACAACATATACAATAACTAAACTGGGCAGACACTGGCCTAGTTTGCATCAGACTGACTGCCCAGAGTAATAGAGGTGGTTTGTTAGTTCTTCCCCTGGAGTTCTTATCCAAGTTTCAACCAATATGCACCTGCATAGTGCCCTCTTTAGAAAGGGCTTGATGCACAGGAAAGTTCAGGGTAGAGATGTTTTTTTTCATGAAGTTGTTCTGTTTTTGAAATTGAATTTTTTTTTTTTAAGTGAAAAGTTTGAATTGATAACATAAAAAACTTCTTCAAAGAAAGATGTGTTGAGAAATTCCAGCCTTCTTGAGCTTTGGTAAAAATATGTTTGGATACACAGCTTGCCATAGAAGGTGGTCCCTGTGACATGGGCACTTTGCTCTGGCGAACATGCCTTTATGTTAGGAAAGGTTTCAGGCCACAGGTCTCAGGAAAAGGGCATTTTCCTGTTGGTTTCTCTGAAAGGCCCTAAGGGTTATGAAGTTTGAAGACCATGGGTATTCTCTGCATTGGGATTTGGAGGAATGGAATTTCTCTTCCAGGTCTGATGCAGATATTATTCCAGAAGGGACCTAAATGCAGAACTTGGAGCAGCCATGTTCCTTTGTAGGTGTTCCCAGAAGAGGCAGAGTGACACAGCCATGAAATGGCCTACACAACATGTTTACTTTCTGGAATTTTCAAAGGAAAAGAGCAGTATCTCCCTCTCTCCCTCTACTTTTCCTTCAGGAATGGCATCAGAAAGACAGCACTGGACACACATGCAGTGGAGGACTGTCCCTGGGAACCACTTCTGTGAGAACGAGCAAGATTTCTGTGCTCTTAGAGATCCATTGGCACAGCTTGGTACCTATGATTTGGACCTATTAGATCGGGGTCTGTGCTATAGTATGTCCAGAGTAAGCCAATATTTCTGGTTTGTGGCAGTTTTGGGAAAGCAAAAGTAGGACTGTCCCCTACTCAATCCCCTGGGAATCAGAGATCACAGCAAAGAGGACTTGTTCCAGCAGAGGGAGATCTGAGCCTACAATGTTCCACAAAAAAAAAAAAAAAAAAAAAAAAAAAAAAAAAAAATTTTTTTTTTTTTTTTTTTTTTTTTTTTTGTGAAAA
>VZTR01015049.1:1613-15924 GCA_013400775.1 Chaetops frenatus | reverse complement strand
AAAAAAAAAAAAAAATTATCTTTTGGTTTTGTTTCTGAATTCCATGTATGCACTTTTTTTCTCAGAAATTTGAAGAAAGTCAAGGCAGAGCCAACAGCAAAACAGCCTTTTATCAGGCTCTGCAAAATTCTTTAGGAGGAGAAGAGTCCAACTCGTTCATTGAAGATGCAGCTACGTGGTATTACTCCCTGGAACACTCAACTGATGACTATTCATCCTTTTCCAGGGCACTAGAAAATGCCACCCGGTAAGAAAGTCATCCCAGTACAACTGTGTGATTGGGGTTGAGCAAGGTTTGTTTTGCTTATCTCAAATGTGCATTTATATTCTGAAAAACTTGAGAAATTCTTATGCAAATGAACAGAAAATTGAGAATATTATTTCATTTTCTGTGAGGTTTCCAATGTCATTGGTAAACAGAAATTTAATTGATTTTTATGCCTTGTGAAAAGTTTGACATGTCTTTCTAGAATTGTATATTGAGTTCAGACTACTAATGCTTCTTCTTACATTTTCATGTCATAAATGTGTGGGTTGCTTGCACACTATGCATCAACTGTTCCTTCAGTTGTCTCATCCCTGTGACAGTAGAATTAATCGACTGCCTTTTATTCCCAGTCCCCTAATTATACAGTCAGATACTTTTTCTTGGTGGTCAAATTTGCAAACTTTGATTTCAGGCACTACATTATTTTTTTAAATTATGAAACCTGCAAAATACATTTCTTCACAATGTCAGGCATGACTTGAAGCTGTTTCCTCTTGCTTGTTACTTAGGAGAAGAAACTAATCCTCATCTCACTACATCCTCCTTTCAGGTAGTTGTAGAGAGCAATTAAGTTCCCCTCGAGCCTCCTTTTCTCCAGTCTAAACACCCTCAGCTCCTTCAGCTGCTCCTCATCAGACTCGTGCTCCAGACCCTTCCCCAGCTGCATTGCCCTGCTCTGGACAGGCTCCAGCACTTCGTGCATGTCAGCAGAGGAAAGAGCAACTTGCCTCCAGTAAATGCACTCCCATCCTTTGCACTGAAACACTGCATGGGCCTTTGGGAGGTGCAAGTTGAGCTGTGGGTTGTGTTCACACCACCTCGTGCATGAGCAGGGCTTTGACCCCTAATTGGGTGTGAATCAGGGTGCAGCAGTGCTGGATAATTCAGTCTGCAGAGTCCATTGTCCATTGAACTAGGACTCCACAGCAGTCTTGGCACCTATGGTCAGGCACAGAGCCTGTGATGGGTGTCTGTAGCTTGGGTCACACGCTGGTTTGGTCTGCAGAGAAGACTGGAGTTTGCTGTCTCCCCTATGAGCAGCCAGTTTGCTTCAGCCAGTTACAGATCTTAAACTGGAGGGGTGGTCCTGTTTTTCTGAAAGGAGGCAATCTGAGGAGAAATTTAATTACTTCCTGTTTTCTGCCTCTAAGCAAATTCAGGGACTGAATCTATAAGTGGAACAGATTTTCCAGAAATGAATCAAAAAACTATTTCCCAATTCTTGTCTTTGCTTCATGAGCAGATTCATTATGAAAACTCTTTACTTTTCTAATGGGTGTGGTTTATACTGGTGACTTGAATCCTAATGGGCCTGTCCAAGATGTTCCACCTCTGTTCTGAACTGAGACATTATAGCCACAAGCTCCTGGTAGTTGCACTCTCAGTGTTGAGTTTTCTGTCCCGTTGTGAGCCTCTCCACAACACCTCAGAGACAGGATTTTCCTTTTATTCCTCCATCAGAGCTGCAGAACATTGCTCTGGGGGAGCCTTAGGGAGCAGGAAATGAATAGGAGCCAAGATTCTCTTGGCAACATCTGATCCAAAAAGTGGACAGTAGTTTCTGGGTGGTCCAGGTGTGCCGGTGCACAGAGGTCATGGAGGAAAGAAACAAGCCAGAGAGATGTGGGCTGAGCTTTGTGCCATTTATCAGCTCACACATCTTGCCACATTTGTCCTCGCTTGTAGCCTGTCCCAGGGATGGGCCTCCCATCACCGTGACAGCTGGGGCCACTGCCTGCAGTACATGTAGAAACACTGTGGCATCAAAGCCAGAACTTGTCTTCAGTCTCTTTCCATCATCACTGTTACCCGTGGGGGGTAATTCTTCAGATCAGTGAGGTTTAAAACCATAATAAACCACTGTAGGACTTACATTTTAACCATTCTTCCCATCCAGAGATCCCTCTATAAGGAGCTGTTATGATACAGGGCTGTCACATTTGATCACTAGCATTCAGCCCAGGGCTCCATGTGGTGCAAACACTGATTTTTGCAAAGCTGCAAGGGCTGGCACACCACTCATTTCCAGCAGGAATGGGATACACCAACAGCTCCTCAGGCTTGGCAGCCTCCTGGGCATAGAAATTACCTGCTCCTTTATGATATGAGGCAAAATGCCTTGGCCTATTCTTGACCAAGCAGAAGGATAAGTAGTGAAACCAGGGCATCTGATGATAATACTTTGCTTTGAACACTTTGGAAATTACTCCAGCTACAGCATAAAGTGAGTGAAAAGAGTAGGTACAGAATGACAGTCACTTGTATCAGCATCATGTACCTGGTGTAGAAAGCAGGGGATTGGTTCTGAGATTTTTTATGTTGGTTGGCTGGTTTGCTTTTGGGTTTTTTCTCCTTAGTTTTTTTTCTTTTTAGTAAAAACTTACTACCAGCATAGGCGTGTAAGCCAAGATAAGTTTTATGTCAGGAATTAATTGCTAAAGTTTTAACAAGATTACAAAGTGTGATAAAACAACATAAGTGGCTTTTATGAACTACATACATTGTGCGTATTTTGTGGTTTTAAAATAATTCCACTTTTAAATTTGCTTTAGCTGCAATTCTCTGGTATTTTTTTCCAAGTGTAAAATCAGTTTCATTTTCTTTTTCTTTCAATGTTTTTTTTTTAACTGTGATATTCCATGCCTGTAAGAGACAGACGTTTCATTTTTGCGCTTACTATGTACTTAGGGTTTTTTTCTACTTCCTCAGAATAGCTAACCTTTTTTTTCCCCATAGCACTGGCTAAGAATCCATTTAAAATAGTGAAATGTATCTAAAAGCATTTCTTGAGAGCTGTTGTTCTCCTCAGACTCCCTAGTTTTCAAAGACCATCTGGTCCTCTAAAGCCCCATGCTGGTAGGCATGTGAAGAGCAGTAATTTTTGTTTCATATGGGTGTTTCAACCATAACTGTCAAAGGGCCCTGTGGTCAGTCAGCCCAAAGCTTGTGGTCTCACAGATGAGCTTAAAATTAACTCAGATGAACCAAGATAGCTACCCAAACAGTGCCTTTCATAACCATACCAGTTAAAAATAGCAATAGTGTTTTTATGCTTCTCTGACACCGTTCTTGCACCAGTCTTTTTCTTTTTTTTTTTTTTTTTTTTTTAAATCTACCAAGTCTGCAGGAGAAGCTGCTGTTTCATGTTCACTAAACTGAGAATTGAAACCTCCCACTTCCTCAGCAGATATGTTTGTGTGCACTCATCTAGGTAAAGGTACATAAACGCCCAAAGCATGTGCTGAGTCCTCGGGCACAGGAAGAATGGGGAGTGGTGATATGTGTGTATATAACATGGCCTTGAGGAGTCATAGTGAGATTTATTGCAGTAAAGTCTCCCCTCTTCTACCTGCTCCTCTTGAACAGCTTGTGCTTCTTCCAGCTACTGCTCAACCCACCTTCCAGTCCCCCTTCTCGGGGCAAAGGAAGACAGAAAGGCTTGGACACATTTGCTTCGCTTGTACCTTTTAGACCTGGTGTTAAATTGATCATTTGACTATCTCATTGTGCTCTTATTGGTTAATCTTTCTCTCCCAGACATATTGCACCAGAAATTCCATATTGATGAGCCCTGCAGGTTATCTTCAAGAGTGGTCTCTTACCTCTTCCAGCTCTGGAAACTGACAGCCATCACACAGATACAAATTCAGAAATTATATTATTGATCCTTAACCCAGGAAATATGTAAGACCTCTTTTTAGATGTCATCACAACCTAGTGGTGCCAGAAAGAACTTTAAAGTAGTACAAGCATGAGCCCTTATAAACTAGACTAAAGTGGGACTGGTTTTTCTTGCCAGGATATTTCTTATGTGTCAGATCTGGTTGGTTTACCATCATTGCTCAACACTCCATAAAACAGCACTTCTAGTGAATTCTAAGTAACACTTGTCTTGTAGAGGGTGAGTGTGGTTTCCTTCAGTTGATTTGAAGACAGATATGAGCTGGTTTGGAAAATTAAAAAAACCTATCAAGGTAAAGAGAGGTCTGTTGCTTGTGGGGGCTCTTCCCTCTTTTCCTTTACATAACTGTGTCTGTTCTCTGCTCCTCCTTTTTTATCAGTGACCAGTTTATCACATGTCCCATCATAAACATGGCAAATCACTGGGCTGCTGCCTCTCGAGGAAATGTCTTCATGTACCACGTACCTGAGAGCTCCTCACAGAGCAGGTAAGGAGATGGATTTTATTGTTTCTTGGATTTAGAGTTTGTAAAACCAGGGCTGACTGCTTTGGCATGCTATGGAATAAATAAATAGATGTAGGTACCTCAAATAAAAAGTTCAGGTGAGCAAAGGAGGGATTGGTCTCTAATAAATTCTTTAGCTATACAGGAATGCTTTTTCTGAACTGAGGCACTTCCCATTAGAGGTTTAAACTGAGTTTTCCCTTTCCGACTTACCTATCTTGACCAGTTCCAAAGCTAACCTTTCAGATTCCTACTCTGCATCTGATAAACCTCCCACAAAGATTCAGAATGTGGTCCAAGTCATCAGGAGTCCACAGCTCTCAAGATAAATGGGGTATCATTTTCTAATTACTCAACATTAATTCAACACTGCCCTTTTTTGAGGTCAGTGCAGTTGTACCCCAGTTGTACAGACTGGCCTTCAATGTGGATGAGCTCTGGGATTTATTCCTTCCTGCTCCAGCACTGTGACTGGTGATCTGCTGACAGACTGTCTCATGGGAAGAAAAATATTTTTGCACACAAGCATTTGTGGACTCAGGCTCTGTGTTATCCCTCATTTTAGAAGTGTACTTGAAAGATTGTCAGCGGGACAAGCTGTATTATATTTTAGGCAGAAAGGCCTAAATAGCTGTGGGAGGTGCAATGTCTTGTTTGGCACAGAACAATCTAGTAGGTAGAGGCCTTTAAAGCAACCTTTCCTGGCTGTGTTTTAGACCCAGCCCCTCGCAGAAGTCAGGAAGAGGTGCTGGTGTTTGCAGGCAGTGGTCAGCACTTTGGGCTGCCCTGTGACTGACCAGAGTGGCTCCTGTTCTCAGAGGCTCAGTGACCAAAAACTGCAGTGACAGTGGCCCTTCCTGTTCCTGGATCCACACACCGGGGCAGCAAAGCACACAGCAATGCTTAGAGGAAGCCCTGCCCCCTGGACTGCCCCTCACCTCTCTCCAGAAAGGATTTTTGAGAACTTTTCCTTTTTCTCAGGCTTCCTCCAAAAGGGCTCAGGGGAGGTGTACAGTGGGTTCCCACTGGCACCACTTGATCCTGCGAAGTTCCCTGCAAACTGCACGGGTTTTTTCCCTTCCTGACAGCATAGTGAAAAAGCATTTGAAAGAAGCCAGCCCAGATCTAGGTTACAGATGAAGGCCATTATGCTGTGGTAACACAGGCTTGCTTTCTTTTCAACGGAGAAGTTAATCCTCAGGGAGCCGTTATTTCTCTGGCAGCTCCAGCGGGAATGTTCACACTGCTCCATTTGGCTACTGATAGGCCCAGATAAGTGATTTTTACAAGGCTCCAAACAGGCCTGAGCTATGGTATGCCAAAAATCCAGCCGCACAAAAAGAAAAGATGTGTTCTCAAATGAGCTAGCAAGTTTTCTCTTGCTTTGGAGAATGATAGTGACCCAGCCATCTAAGATTAGATCTTATTTGTAAGTAGATTAAATAGCACTTATACAGCTTAGACTCACTGGCTTAGAGGCAATGATTTTGAATGGATAAGAATGTTCTCTTCTATCAAGCCCGAGTTAAGATTTCTCTTGTGTTCATGTTATTTAGCTTTCCTCACACTGTCCCGTGCAGCAATAGTTTACATAGCATGTAGCTACACATATTAATCATCTTTATGTTGACACTGGTGTTCTAAGCTAATTACTTTAACTTTAGTGCAAAAGTTATTGGTTTGTTTTTTCATAACCCTCTTTGAAAGAACAAACAAAGCCAGAAAGCTGTCTGAAACTTGCAAGAATGTGAGGCAGAGCCTCGATTGCCTTAAGTTAAATTAAGTTGCAAGGAGAAAAGGCCCAGCTTGGTATGCTGCATGACATTCTTACTCCTTTGGTCTTTATTTATCCTTCAGTGCCATTAAAATAAATGCTATCTGGGTTGCAAAGCAAGCACTTTAACAGAAGCTGGAGAATTCAGCTTGTCTGTTTATGGGAACATCTCATATGACACCACAACTTGGCTATTTTATGAAGTGATACCCTCGTTTTCCCAAGGGACCCCACACTAGATCCTCTGCTGAATACACTGCAAGTATTTTGCTTAAACATTGTTATTCATTCATTCGTTCATTACTAAATGGATCTTCCTTTTTTCTTCATCCCAGTTTTGCCATGTGACCTCTCTAGAGCATTTCCCCCTCCATGCAGTGTAGGTGCATTGCAGCCTCACTCATGCCAGTGCTGTGATGCTGTTGAGGGAAGGAGCTTCAAATGGGAGAGTGGCTTTAATTCATCAAAATGGGAAGCCATCAAGAATCTGGAACCAAAAGAACAGAACTTGGGGATATTACTGGTGATTTGTCTTACCAGACTAAAACCAATGATATCTCTGAAACAGCCCTCAAGTAAAGTTTATAAACTAATCTTGGAGAAAGATCAGGCAACCATGTCTACAACTTCCAAGACTTCTGTAATCACTGGAATTGAGTCCTGACAGTTCTCAGGTTCTTCTTTGAAAACTGTGACTCCTAGAAGGGGGAGCAGAGGCATAAACTCTCCCAAATAACCTACAGCTTAGGCTGGAAGGCAGGATGTGTGCATTTGAACTTGCTCAGCAAAAGTGAGAATTGAACCCTGCAAACATCATACTAAAGGCCTGAGTGGAAGAACCCTGTTACAGCCATTTCTTTGTGTTAATGGATGCAATAGCCGAAGTATGATTTGCACATTGTAGTCATTTATAGGATTATTCTGTGAGTGTACACACTAAATCAGATGCCTCTTGTGCTTTGTAGCTGGAAGAAAACCTTATTAGACATTCCTGATCACTTGTAGGCTTTTGGTAGGATAATGTTTTCCCAACTAGTTTGCTGATATATAAACCTTCATGTGTAAAAATGGGAATTTTTATAGTATTACGTCCATAGGGTAACATAAAAGAAAATAATGAGAGTTTTTTACTTTGGTCTAAATTATTCCTAAGAAGTCAGTTTACACAGGAAATGGGCCTTCCCTCTCTGTGTTTTCAATTTGTATCATAAAGATGATGATGATAATATAATTATGTATAATCTATAATAATTGCTATTGGCTATCTCACAGGAGTATTGGAAAGAGTGCATTAAAATAATGTTCCCATAACTGCAACAGACTATTTACTCTTGGACAAAATATTCTGTCTGGGAAAATAGCCATTCATTAATTAAGGTACTATGTAGCAATACATTCTTCAATTTCTACTTTGTCACCTCTCTCCTACTTTATGTGTCTCCCAAAATGCATCACAGAAAAGAGAGTTAAAATGCAGGGATGAAAAAGTACTGGCATTTCCTCCTGTGTCACTTAATAACTAACAGCAAGATAAAAAAAGGAGGAAGGAGAAGTCAGCCAGTAAAGAGAGACTCAACAACAATGATGCAAAACAGACAAAAAATTATTAAACAGGGAGGAGTTTTTACCAGCAAAAGTCAATTAGCCAAAGTTTGTCTCTCAGCTGGATGTGTCTGAAATGTACACACACACACACACACACACACACACACAGATATTCAAGCATGCATAGATACAGAGCTAGGGTTAAAAAGCCTGCTCTAAGTTGATATTTATGACATATGTGGAAAATCACATAAAACCATGACCTGACAGTTTTTGTATAGATGAGTGGATCTTGCAGAGAGCATAGTAATGTCTCCTTCTCGTGGTAGCATTCTCCTGAGGTTGGCATGACACCATGTCTGCTTTAGTCTTCAGTTCCCATTTGAATGGGGAGCCAACTCCCACATTAATAATCTGTGGTAAAAATATATACATGACCCAGCTGCCATTTTCTCACTCTCTCTTTGAGAACACTTAGGCCTGGGAGTAAACATTTATTCTAAACAATGCAGGAGGAATGTGACTGCTCAGCACTGCCTAGGATTAGTGAGGAGGGCTGGAGGATAGCTTTAGTTATGGTAAAGAAATGTGTGATAGAAGAAGTATGTTTTGACAAGGATAATATTATTAACTGTACAAAGATTTGCCTTGTTAACCCTTCAAGAGGTTTCTAGGGGATTTTTGCATATTATATGAAAAAGCAGTACTTGCCATGCCAGGACAGTTTCCAAGAATGGCAAAGAACCATTATTGTCATTGGAGCTGTCTAAACTGAGACTTAATGAGGCCTCATCTTCTAGTCATTAATATGACCATAATAAATTTCTTAAAAGCTTTTCTTAATTGTGCATGAGACAGATTGACCCAAGATTAATGAGTTGCTCTCTTTTTTGAGTCATTTTTGTTGGGGCTGTCTTTACCTCCTGACTATGCACTCTGGGGTGTGTTGGTGTGAGCTGTTAGCAGGCTGCTATATGTGCCAAGGCTCACATAGTTGGCTGGGTTTTGGTGACACTTCTTAAGATTCCTGTAACTGAAGGCGAAAACTCCTGACTGATAAAACAAAAAATGTTTGTGTATAATCCCATTCAACTATGTGAAATATTCTTGGTTTCTATTTATTATGGATGCTGCAGTAATTCTGGCTGCACTCAATATCTCTTTAACTAAAGGAGATTTTTCTACTCTTTTCAATTTACAACAATTATGTCATATTCCTGTCCTTTAATCCATCCACTACTTGCTGTCCACTTGGTGCTCTCCTCCTGTCTGTAGCTGTTGGTTCATGACCACCAAGACTCTTTAGGTTGGGGGACACAGTCTGAACTGGGTGCTGTACAGGCAGACAGCAGGTTGCCTCTGGGCTTCAAATAAATTATCTAAACACAGAGGGCAAATAAATTGCCAGTGGGGTGGTGACAAGATGCATCTTGCTCCATTACTGGGCAAGCACCACAATTGCCTTGGGTAGCTATGTCCACTTGCTGTAACAAGAGCTTGTCATCGTGCTCTAAAAAGCTCTAGTCCCAGACATCTCCTAAAAGTTGTTTTGGAAGTGCCTCTCATTCCTCTGGCCCTATCCATTGCTTTGTGCCAGCTGCAGCTATGAAAACACTGTCCCACTGACACAGCCACATCATGCCATTCTCAACTCTTTGCAAAGTTTCTCTGTTTCTAAAGGCTTGGGGACTGGGCAATTTGTTTTTTTCTTCCCATGAAGTAGTTTAGAGGCCTTTCTAATTGAGTAGATTTTCCAGATCTTGTAAATTAGCCATAAATATGCAAAGGCGAACTAGCAAGCTCAGGAAAAGAAGAAAACAGCTTTAAATCAACTAAAATTCAGCTGAAAGACTCAGGAAAGGACAAAGCAAATTTGGAGCTGCATAAGCTGCACTGGCAAATCCCATCAAAAGCAATCTACAAGACAAGCACAAAGTTAATGCATATTGAGCACCATGTTTTCCTGGGTGCTCTGGGATCTTTAGATACACTCCTCACCTTTTTCTGGAAATTCATTCATTTATTCAGCTTAGAAGTAGCCATACTAAACAAATGCATGAGGTTCTGTCTCCCAAAAGTCCAATCAAGTTTCAGCATGCCTATTACTAGATCTTAAATACAGTAATTCCCTGACAGATTTGTGTAATCTATGTTCTTTAGGAATTCTGACAAGTTGATAAAAGTGCTTTCTTTCTTCCTGCCTTGAGAACTATGATTTTTTTAAAATTAGTGTGACCTTTCAGGCTCTTGAATTTATTATCTGCTATTTCAGTTTTATTTTCTTTAATTGGCACAGCTATAATGCAAAGTGGAACATTGTGTGTATTGGGAGTAGTTCAAGTGGAAAAGACACAGCAAACTCCAGAATACTTTTGCAAGTCACATGTATCTATAGGGCTTTTCTGGTACAAAAATGGATAAACTTGGCAGTTTAATCCTGTCAGGAGTTAAGCTTTTTCCATATGTCCTGATTTTCCTGAAAAGAAGAAAGCAAAATGTTCATCTGTTTTTCCCATCCTTTCCCTCATTTGTTTGGCAGGAGCTCATAATGAGAGGAGACACAATGAGCCAAATGCATCCCTAGAATTGCAGAGGTCACACCAGGCCTCACATTGGCTCCCTGAATTTCTATAAATATCCTGCTATCCTTTGATTATTTTTTCTCCCTGCAATCACATAGGATTTCCTTTCATAAAATGTGTGCTGTATATAATATTTTAAATTATTTTTGCTTGGCTTACAAATGAACATTTCAGTTCAGGCAAAGTGCAGGGTTGGTAGGTTGCTCCTCTCCCATGACATGGATGAGATGATGCCTGTTCTGGATATTGGATCTGCAAATATACTCTGGAAAACCTTCTGGTATTAATGTGAAGATAATGCAGATGGGTGCAAATAAACACATTTAATATTTCCAATAATTCTTGAAAAAAAATATTTAAAATCCATTTACTGAAAATAAACACGGAATGGGGGCAGAAGAGCATGCAGGCAGTGACACATTTTATGTAAATCATATATTCTTCTCCAGGGACAGGGTTGTTATGAAATACTATTTGAACTCAAATCAGCAGGAGATTTATCAGCAACATATGAGTCTGGGTTTCTCCTGTGCTGTTCAACTCACTCAGCATGTAAATAACCTGTTCTCACCCAAGCCCAATGACATGGGAGAGGTGGTTTTTTTTTTTACTTTCCCAGTGATAGGCCTGTCCTTGCCAATGGGATACTGAACAGGACCTTGATTATGAGGCTGGGACCTCCAAGGCATGATCTCTTCTCTAACACAAAATCTTTCCCAGAATTGTTAGAATGAGCAGTTATTCTCATAAAAGTTTACGTTGAAGGATAAATGATTTTCTTATCTCACCACTGTCACAGATTGCCAACATCTGCTTGGTTTGGTGACTGACATGAGTTTGAGTACAATATTTCTTCTCCATTTCTCAGATTATCACTGGTAATTCTGGCTGCACTCTAGCTAGTTATATTTACCTTGTTATTTTAAAATTTCAGTGATTGAATAGCAGTGGGGAGTTTGGTGTTTTGGTATCATTAGAATTTTGAGCTAATTTACATTGGCTTCTATCTTCTATAAAAGACAACCAAAAAAACTACATTAAAGCAACTAAGAATAGAAGCCATGACTCAAAATGCTTTGAGATTAATTGAAATTAGTTGGAATGGAGAGTAAGGACTATTTTTAAATGAAAGAAAAAGGAGAAATATGAGGCTAGAGTAAGTCATTAATCATCAAAATGAGTTTCCAGTGTGAAATAATTAGCCAGACCTAGAATAAGGACAAGGTTCAAAATGAGGCTATGGGTCACACTGTGAGGTCCCTGCAGACCCAGCTCTCAGTTGTGCATTCAGTCCCAACACAGAATAGCATGGTAGTCTGCCAGACCATTGTCTTCTGTTCTGACTGCCCTGATTATGAATTGCCAGTAATGACAATTCCATTTTGCAAAAAAAAAAATTTGAGGATTTCTGAGTTGAGGTGGTGGTGGTGAAGCAGTTTGGTTTGGGGGTTTTTGTCTGTTTTGTGGGGTTTTTTTCTGTTCTGCAAGCGTGTGATTAAGATGTTAACTTCAGCTCTTGGACATGAGGGCTTACATCTATGCTCTGTTTGTTTTGGAACCAGAACTTAAACCAAACCAACCATAACCAGGATGGTTTTGTTCTAAATTCTGATTTACTCATCTTTTACTCTTCCTGTTGAAGCTGTCCTTTGTGTGTGAAAGTAGCCATAGCTCTGTAGAGAGAGCAGTGGAGTATCTGATGGCTGTGTGATTGCTTTCTGTCTTTCCTACTTGGAAACTTAAATGGAAAATCCATCTTAGGTTTAAGGAAAATTTTCTCAGAACCTATACCTTCCCAATTAAATGGCTTGGCACTGGATAATAAAAATTGCCAGCAAATGGTATTTCAGGGTCTGCTGTTAAATCGTTGGGTATGAATGTCACAAAGTTTCTGATTTTACCATCTGTTGTTCTGTAAACTGAACTCCAGTAGCACCTTCTTCCCTGAAGTAAGAATTCCTGATGGAGATCTCATTTTAATATGAACAAAGTTGAAGGATCTGGCTTCTAACTTCTCCATGGCTCAATTTACTGGTCTGCCAAATAAAAAGGGCTGTAAGTCTGTTTTAAAAAATATTGACATCTTAAGAAGCAAGAGAGAAGATCTAATGAGCCACCTTTGCACAAAGTACTTCTGTGAAGCCACCAAAGCCAAGATTTCATCCTTACACATAATTATATTCACCACTGTTATTAACATAACAGATCTGTTCCTTGAAAAGGGGCTTCACTAGAGGAAGTTAGTTGCTATTTGGTTTCCTTAAAACCCCTCTTTGCCCTTGTCTCTGCAGTCCTCCCTTTTATCAAACTGTCCTCTGAGGTCCAAGAGGGCCTTCATATCCCCATTTAGAGCTGCTGCTGTTGAGCACATGCTTGGTATCCTGGGAGTGCAGTTTGGAGCAGCTTAGGAAATAAAAACCTCCCTTCAGAGCTGGCAGCATACAAAGCAAAGCTATAAATACTTATTTGTCTCTCCTTTCTTTCTCTCACTCTACTTTTCTTCCAGTGAATACAGTATCACTACGTGGTGTTACCTTAAATATGTTCAGAGCTCCTACAAGACTCCAAAATCCTTGTTTGGGTATTTCTGGGCATTTTTCACTTCCTTCTGGTCCCCTCTGACCCAAACAATTCTATGGTTCTGTGATTCTGTGATTCTATGATCAGAGTTTGAGGAAGGAGACAGAAATATTCTCCTGATACTTTCCATCCAGCTGCCATCTAGATGTTTCCCAGTTGTCTTTCCTGCTCTTCTGTGCATTTATATATGTGCCTCTTTCCCCTCTTAAGCTTAGTGGGTTTTTTCTCATTCTCATGTTTTCTTTCTCATCAACCAGAAATGTTGAACTCAGCCTGTGAAATTGTAGGGTTTTGTACCACTTTATGTCTCTGTATCAAACCAAATACAGTCATAGAAATAATTGCAAATCAAATAACTTCTCTATTTATGAGATTGCTGAATTTTTAGTCAGTGCTTTGGCCTTAGCAGTTTTCACCTCTAGAAAGGTAAGAGCTGAGAAAAAAAATCTCATTTGGGGGAAAATCCTCAATCCCATCTTGTTTTAGCTTCACTGCTAAGTTCACCTCTGCTATGCAGTCCCTAAATGAGTACATTTGTCTCTTCATTGCACCTCAACTAATTTCATGTCCTCTAATCTAATCAAAAGTGACTCTTCTTTGCCAAGAAAATTGCCTCTTTAAGTATATCATACCTTTGCTGCAATACTGACACTAGAAACTGCTGTTATATACTGGGCCAAGCAAATTATTTTTAAGGCAAAATTATTAAACTATGATCTTGCTTAATCCTTCTATAAACATTTGGGGAAGAAAAATATGCTTTAATCTTGTTTCAGCTCTACATTTTTTTAGTGAATAATCTGTGAATAATTCACTTTCCAGATGCAAAGTATTACTGAGGTATTATGATAAGACTAAGGAAAACACAACCAAAGATGTATTTCATTTAGAGGGCTGTGTGCTTTGCAAAACAGAGACTCTGGTGCCACCACTCATAAAATGCTAAGCAGTCATCTTGTTTTCAGACCACCTGCCCATAATGGTGGTGGAACACTCCTTGTTCCATTGAAGGCAGTATCAGGGTCATACCAGTGCTGCTGCATTTCATGTCCAAAGATGAAATAGTTTCAGTTGTGCTACCTTTTGACAAATGCCACTGCAGATGCAGTCTTGTTGAGTGGATCTGGGATTTGTTTATTCTTGCCTCACCCACATCTGTGCTTTGTCTCCGGTCCCCTGATGCTGTTTGCCTTCATGCAGCATTAAACCAAGTTAATAAGACCTTTGTCCAAATGTGGGATGTGGAAAACACAGTTGGACCAGGCTAGAAATATCTCCTCCTGAGCTGTGGTTCAAAGCTATGTGTAGAACATAGTTTAGTTATAATGTTATTAGTAGAAGTTGGCCACTGTTTTTCTGCAGGACTTGAAAATGT
>VZTR01015046.1:68400-91769 GCA_013400775.1 Chaetops frenatus | reverse complement strand
TTTTTTTTTTTTTTTGTAGGAAAGAATTACAAAAATTGACAATACAAACCATGTTGTCCATAAACTAATCATTAAAAGTTACTGGTTTTACTAATATTTGGCTTTGCTAAAAAAACATTTATGATGGTATATCCGATTGCATCTAAGGATGCTTTAAGATTTTACGACCAATAACACTTTTTATATAATCCCATTTATTACTATATCAATGAATACTTTTTATCTTTATCCAAGTTGCCTGGATCTGCTTGATTAGCTGTTTTAGTAAACAAAGTCTAGAAGGTAAAGATCTCCCAGATTATATAAAAATTTTGCTTATTAAATTAGTATCTTTGGTTTTTTCTGTTTTCTATGAAAGTAGCTGATATAGTAATTTTAACATTACCGCTTAGAGTAGGAAAAGAAAATTATGGAAATTATATTCCAGCACGCTCTCTCACCCCAGAAGGAATGTCTCATCTGTAAAAATGGCCATAATACATAAAGTGAGTTTATATTTCTATTGTCTGCGAATATTTACTTTGTATTCTTTGAAGAAATGTGATTACACACTTCTTCTTTACTTCACAAAGCATTTACAATGTTCCATTTTGTGGTATTAAGTGAGAGTAGGAAATGCAGTTCTACTAACATTCTATTGCTGATATAGAGTCACAGTGTTTTCTCTGGCTACTTGCCAAAGTTTGACTTATGAGATATTGACCCCATCACTTGGCAGGAGTTACTAGACCAGTGATGTGGTTTTGAGACAGGCAACATTTGTATTGCAACAAGTCTGAATTTTACATGCTTAGAATTGGCTATGTCCGTTATGTAACATCTTCATGTATTTTTGAATCAAAGTTTCAAAAATATCATAAATCCATATGAATAATTATATGCCATCTTATGTTTTATCTTGATTGCCTGAATGTGGTTCTTAAGATAAGCAGGTACTCCATTTGTACTCTATGAGGACATTTTTATTCCTAAGTGGACTTTCGACTTATCTCTAAATCAGAGATAACATGTTGTATAATGACTTCAAAGACATGCATATTATGTATATTTATAATATCAAATTAATAGATATGTTTATTACATTGGTAGGAAATAATTTATTTTTTTTTATTTTTTATTTTCTTAAAATTTATGAAATACTGGACTTTTTTAAGGGTTGCAGGAAATTTTATCATACATCCCTAAGAAAAGATGACTATTTTTTACAAATTCCCTGGACAGTTAACTATTTTGTATTGTTTTTGTTAGCAATGTTTTTTTAGGCCAGGCTTTCTTTTCCTCACAGTATTTGCTAAGGAGTAATCTGTGGTTTCACAACAAATACACTGGTTTCAGCTTTCAGCTTTAAACGTTCTCTTCTGATCTATTATTGTCTTCCTCAAGGGTTTGACAAGCATTACTGCTCCAGCCCCAATTCCTTTCCTCATTGCCTTGCTCCAGCATGTCCTTTACACTCGAACCTGCAGGCAGAATAACACTTGAAAACACTTGTGTGATGTTACTTTATTTATTCCTATATCTCACAAAAGACATTTTGAAGTCCAGGGTATCTTTGGCCATGAGTAACCTTATGACACATAGTGGGGAGGATGAGAGAACAAAGGTATGTGGCAGGCACGACTCATTTATTGCTTAAGTGATAAAAATATACATGTAATGATTAGGGGAATGCTAACCTATTTGAACTATTGAGGCACATTCAGACAATCAGAAAGGAAAGTCAATTATAACTGTAATTATAATAGATCAGTGTTATAAGAGATTCAGTATCAATAAGACAGAATCCAGCTCTAAAACTGTGTTCTGATAAGCATTCAAATGCTGGGGAAAAATGCTGGGCCATTTACTCTGCTGGACTGACTTCATATGTTCACATAAAAAAGCTGACTCTCATTTTGAGTGATATATTATAAGACAGTAAAAAACCACCATTTCTTGTTGAGATGACATATTTGATCTTAAGTATGATTCAGCTGCCTAAAAAATACCTACTGTCATTTGCTCTGTCCCTCAGTCTCTAACTCATCCTGATGACACAAGGTTGAAAAGAGATGTGTGCCCTTCTGGACTAGGAACTCAGAGCCTGGAGGGATACCCCAGGGCATCTCAGCTATCCCTACCTGCCTATTAAATCAGAATGAAATCTGCTGGTAGAGCTCACTTTTGCCCATCAACATTTCAGTATGAATACTTAACTTTAATATTAAGTAGTTTTAAACATTCAGGTAAAATCCTGATATTGTTAAA
Organism: Chaetops frenatus; assembly: GCA_013400775.1. Taxonomy (NCBI): domain Eukaryota; kingdom Metazoa; phylum Chordata; class Aves; order Passeriformes; family Picathartidae; genus Chaetops; species Chaetops frenatus. The sequence continues at coordinate 89,522 of VZTR01015046.1, read as the reverse complement.
TTACTGAGAAATTTGTAATTTTAATGACTGATGTAAAATCCACTGTTCTGAATAGCTGGTTAAGAAATACTAGCTATTTTTGAAAGATTAACAAAGTAATTATGGTGCAGCACTATGAATACAACAGAAATGACTAAACATTTTTTAAAGAAAGATGGAAGATAAATAACAAGTCTGTCAGAAAACAATTTCTGAGACAAAGACGAAAAATCTCTTGAAAATACTCTGCTTTGGGCATTCAAAACTAAATGTGGGAAAGTACTACCATATTAAATACAAAGTAGTCAAGGATCTGTGGCTATACATGAACATGTGTCCTTGTAGGTGTACATGTGAGTAAATCACACAGTTTTTCACTAGCAAGGAGAGAAATTTGACGACCTGAAAGAACTTTTTTAATCCCTGGCTTTTGTGGTTTTCTTCATGTCTGCATTTTAATGAACTCTTATTTATAATCCCAGCATTAATGTAGAAGTTGTTAAATAATTACAACACAACTGATGAAGTGAGCAGAGGATTGAATTAGAAAAAACATTACTGAGTTGTTAAGAAGGGTCCTTTCTAAACATATGGCTGTATAACAAGTAGCATATTCTCATTTCTATCTTGAAAATTTTCCATCTCTTATATCCATCTTTCTCGCTATCTTATTTATTGTATGTTTGGCTCAAACCACTCGAATGAACACATGTAGTACCCTTTAGAATCCTATAGGATATTTTATCTGATTTCCAGCTGCCACCACACCATTATCTCCATGGAGACAACAGCATCTATCTGCCAGTCATATATAAATGTCTTCCATACTTTCAGATATTTCAAATTACATTAAACACTGACATTAATGTGATTGCATAAACCACTTTATACCTTGCTAGAAAGTGCATATCTAATATAATGTAATTTTCATAGCAATAAAGTATTTTGGTGTTATTTGTGCCTTTTCACTTATACAGATAAGTACTGTGAATCTCTTTCTGTGATGAAACTTTTGTTTGTCTACTGACTAGACAGAAACAAATAGTTTGGATGAGATTTATAGCTTTTAGGTAATTAAATTGAATCTGCCAGAATTATGCATTGAACTTTGCAAACTAGTTGAAACAGCAGGTGACTGCAAAGGTGAGACACTGCTAAAACTATGATATATGTTTTCCTTTTTGTTTTTTTCTGATATTTGTGCAAAATTTACATGACAAGAGATATGTTTAAGTGCTAGATTTGTTCTCCTACTCCATGTCTCAGGAATAGTGTGGCTATAAACCTACCAAGAAATAGTACAATATTTATTGTTTTTGAAATTTCAGGCTGTGAGTGGATAGGCCTGACTTGGAAGAACATAGGCTCATATTCACAACATAAATTCTGGTATTTCACAGACTTCCCTAATTGGGCAGATGAGCCCCTGCAAAGAAGAAATAAGGGGAGAAAATTCCACTATTACTTTGTCAGAATTAAATTAGTAAGGACAAGACAAAAGAATCTGTGCAGAAATAAGGGTAAGATAGAATTGACGTTTATTATACACATATAGACTGTTACAAAAGCTTCAGTGAGTGAGACACACTTACTGAAAATTACATTTTAAATACACAGGAATTTGGAATTTATTTACAACAAAGACTTTCTAAAAGAATCTTTTAATAGGAAAATATTATTAAGCTGAGAATTACTAAGGAAGTAACAAAAAATGTGAGCTTGAAGTCTTTCTCCCTCTGTAGATTGTAAATATGGAGTTCCCAAGCAGAGATAATGACAGAATTGTAAACCAGGCAAATCTTATTAATCCATGAAAATCATCTACTCATTGATCTAGGTACTGCAAGAAGAAATTGGAAAAAAAATTTGGTTAAAAGTGAATTCCACGGAATCCAAATGAAATTTAGAGGCTTGCATATGAAATAGATATATTACTTTGGTTTCTTTACTAAGTGGCTATTGATTTGTCATGAAATGTCTGTGGTATTTCCTAGAATATCACTCCATTGGAGGTGGTGGTTTTTTTTTTTTTTTTTTTTTTTTTTTTTTTTTTTTTCTACAGATAACAAAGCAGTTTCATTTGTTTTGCACAGCCTGGTTTGTGGTAACAGAGGTTCCACAAAGATATCTCCTGTGGGAAGCTGCTGGAAGCCTCCATTGTGTCCAGCAGAGCCAATGGCTGATGGCTGTGAAGATGGACATGCTGCTGGCCAAAACTGGGCCAATGAGAGAGGTTGGTAACGCCTCTGTGATTACATAGTTAAGAGGGAAACCAAAACAGAGATACAGGTTTTGTGATCCTAGTGAGAGAACAGGAGGAGGTGAGAACATGTGGGGGAAATAACATGGAGACACCAAGGTCAGTGGAGAAAGAGGGGCAGGAGGTGCTTCAGGTGCCAGAGCCGAGATTCCTCTNCTGGGGGATCACCGGGGGATGCAGAGATCCACCCGCAGGCCCTGGGGGAGGTGCCCGTGCCGGAGCGGGTGGATGCCTGGAGAAGGAGGCTGTGATCCTGTGGGAGACCCGGTGGAGAGAGTCCTGCTCCCAGGCCAGAGCAGTCTGTCCTTGGAGGACTGCGCTCCGTGGAAAGAGAGACCCACGTCACGGCAGTTTTGGGAGGACTGTGTGCCCGTGGGAGGGACTCAAGTTGCAGCAATTTTGGCAGGACTGCTGCTCATGGGAGTGGACCCACGCCGGAGAAGTTCACGGAGAACTGTCTGCCATGGGAGGGACCCCACGGCCTCACAGGGTTAGGACTCCTTTCCTGGGGCAGCAAAAGAAAATCTCAGTGATTAACTGACCAAAAACCTCCATACCTTGTCTCCCTGCACTGTTGGTGGGAAGGAGGGAGGGGCTGTGGGGAAAAGGTATTTTAAGGGCTTATATTACTTCTTGTTATCCTCTTCTGATGTCTTTTACTAAATAGCTGTAAAAATGGTTTTCAAAAAGAGCTAGAAAATTAGTTCAGCCTCATCAATTCCAAAAAATGTCAAAGAATTATTTTATATTATTTATTCAGATGATTTTTAGTCTGGGAAGGAATGTTAGCTGAATCCAGAATTGCATCTGAATATCTGATTTCTTTTGATTTGTATTTTCATATGAATATGCCTTTCATGTATTCTCAACATTCCTCTTGCTAATCCTTAGTAAATTAATATGGAGTTGGTTACTATCCGTTATCTCCAAAGTGAATTAGCAAAATTAACATTTACAGCCACCATTAAATTTGATTATAAATAAGCATACTTTACAGGTAGTAATTTCAAATCAAACTGTCCTTGTTTTACTTAGCATTTAGTAATTGTCATTTTATAATGCCAGTATTTGTAAAGTAAATAGTTCTACTCAATTTAACTTAATTAATTGTGCACTGCATAATTATTCCTTTCTCCCTTGAAAGAAGCAACAGGTGAAAAGCAGGAGCCAAAAATCAAGAATGAAGCTACCTAGTAGCAATGATGACTTAACCATTCACAGATTTTTGCAAATATTTCTATTTTTTAAAAAAACATTTATTTTATTACCATTATGTTTGACCTACGGCAATATTCTTCATGAAGAGACAATTAGCATTTTGAATCTATGTTTAAAAAGATCTTCCAGCAACCAAAAATTTGTCAAAAAGAAGTTGTTGGCTTTCAGCTTTCTGGTCACGATGCATATGCATTTAAATAAATTTCACATTAATTATAAAATATAATCTGGTGAAAAATTATTCAGTTAATTATTTACAGAAATAAATATGTAAAATTGTGAGTATCTTGAAAGTTCATTATGAAGATGTTTTTCCTATGAAGGACAGTTAATCTCCCTGATGCATATTGTAGGGATGTCTTCTTTTGAAAAGTGCAAAGTATGGGGGTTATACAAGTGAAATTCTGCTTAATTAGCCCAGTTCTTGAAATATATATTATTTTCACAGATGTAAAGGAAAGATATATGACATTCAATAGTTCTGCGTACCCCTATATGAGTCTCTTTGTTCATCCTCTCTATCTGTATCTGCAGAAAATTACGATTATTTTCCATTGAAACAGAAATAGTTGTTCATAGAATTATATCCTTGTCTTCTATGTATGGAGAAGAGGGACAGAGTTCTAAAATGAGTACTTGTGACGTATTTGTGGGTATTTTCTCTATCCAGACAAGTCATATTTCCAAGAACAGATATAAAAGACAGAGAAATGGTTGGGTGGAAGTATCAGTGGGCAAGGGAGAAAAAAGTCAATGTCCCTTCAGAGGTACTTACAGGTAGCACGAGCAACTCTAGAATAAATAGATCAGTTGCTGCCTTCTGGGATTACCTGTACCCAGACAGCACAGGAGAAAGACCTAATTCCCCAGTTGATGCACTGGTCTTGGTTTACATGACAGTGTTTGGGGAGGTGAGGGCTTTGGGGACATCCTCAGTGAAAAGAGGCCATGGACTCCTCTGAATTGCTGAAATCGTTTGAATTCTATTCTTACTGTTACATACCTAAGAAGGAATAAAAAAAATTTCCCAGTTTAGTTTCCGTCTGCAGTGGTTATGGGCAAGTTATTTCCTTGCCTTTTCTTGACCCAGTTGGTTTTTATCTTACTTTCTCACCTTCCCCTCTAGACAAGGGGGCATGAGATAGCAGCTGGATTAGCTGTCAAGTCAGCCAAAGTCAACTCTCCACATGCACTTTTAAGTAAAATGTCTGCAGTATAGTCACCATCTTGTTCCTACCACATGAAGTTATATGATCTTATACAGAATAGAGTTTGCAATTACCATGTATAGCTATATGGCTATCTTTGCATTTTTCCAACATCCCTAAATCACAAATAATAATAAAGATTGCTAAGAACCTAAAATGAGCATAATGAAATATGGGTTAATCCAGAATTATCTTGACAAAACAGGAAAAATATGTCAGGCTTGAGAACTAGACTTTCTGGCACAGACTCATGCATAAAAGAAGAGAACTCTCTGGTATTACTGCCATCCCCCAAAGCCAGTCACTCCAGTGGATTCACGCTTGGAGACTCCAAGATCCTCCTGGAACAGTCCTGTGAGGAATGGGAACCGACTGTCCATTCCTCTCAGTCATTTATTTGCACTCTTACCTGCCTCTGGGCTCTTTGCTCCTCTGGCCTTGTGGAGATGAGCCTTTGATCTGATAGTTCCTGAAATGGGTCTAGGAGGAGGTGAGACAGACTATTACATGGATTTTCCCCATCACTCATTTTCTCTGTGTGCTCCTTTGTAAGTATTCAAACAAGTTTTTTGTCACATGATCTAATAGAAAATATGAAAGTCATACATGAAAAAGTGATGTAGATCTGATCTAAAATTTGTTGCTGTATGTTGTATAGCTGAGATGAAAGCATATGTAGTCAATGGATAAAAGAAATTTTTGGCATATAAAATTAACCTTTATACCTATAATTACTTTGGCACTCCAAAGAAGAAAAAATAATCAAACAAAATATAACAGTAAAATTGATTAGTTTTCAATTTTGAGGCATAATTTATTGCAAAACTTGAATGACTTCTAAGGAACAATTCATTTAATCTCAAAGTAGTGTGCTTATTAAAGCTTTTAATTGCCAATTGTATAAAATTTGTAGAGGATGTTATAAGAAATTTATGAGGAAAATCTTAGATTTTTCTGATCATCTTCACATCACACGGAAAGAATTATTTTCTTCCAAGTAAGGAAAGGCACTAAATGATACACAGAGGAAAGAAATTGCAGTGGATTGACTCAACTGCAGAATATTAGTGACTTCTTTTCTGACTGGCCGGTCGTTCCATGTCACACTCTTTTTCTGCAGGTTAAAGTACAATCCCAGAATTGAGGAAATTGCAAAGTATGAAAAAAAATGTAATGGGTCTCCCAATTTGTAGGAGAATAGTGAGAAGTATATACTCTACTTAATTATAATGTCTGCGTATTCCTTACATGATGCAATAATTTTCTAGCCCTCAGCCATAGGACACAAGTAATTAGAATGGGGTTGCTACAGTACTATACAATGTGAGTAAGAATGAGAGTATGGGGACACAGAACTCTTTGTCCTGGGTTCATATTACTGACAGTATCAGCAACTGACTGGAACAGCCTAAGTTCTTTAATGTGTTTATCCTCCAAACACCATCACAGAGAAAGTTGGTGCTCTGTTCTTTCTTTATGGTTGGGTAACTAGAGTTGGGTACTAGAGTATAGAAGTGTTGATTATCATACTTTCTAGAGGATCTCTAGTTCTAGACAATTCAATACAATTCTTTCTCAGTGGGTCCCCTTTGAGGATTAGGTATTAAAGTTGTTCATCTAACTCTGCAACTGAGTGACATGGTGCAACCCACAACCATATGGTGCTTTTCTTCCTCAAACCAAATAAATTTTGTTTATAGGACATTTTCCCCAACATTTAATGATTCAAAACTGTATACAGGCATTATCTGGGAGGATGTTCCCTATCTGAGTCGAAGTCATCATTGGTAATGGCCTAGAAATTAAATGGTGTAGACAATCACATATCAGTGCATGGGCCCATTTTTCTGGTCTTGGTATATTGTGCTAAATTAATTCTGTGACAGAAACAAAGACATATTTGGAGATCATTGTTGTGTCTGAACAAATGAATGTTACTGAAGGAGATGTTCCTGTGACACATATTCTTCAGTTGGATGCCTTGTATCTGTTTTGATACTGCGCCGTCATCTGGAATGATCTTTATAAACAGAACATTACACATGCATGAATTATTGTAATTTTAATGGTTGCATTTAAAATATACTTATTAAGGCAAAAATACTGGATTTCTTTAATGTGTTCACCTGTTATTCGCTTCACATAAGTCCTCAGGGGCACTCCACATCCAGATTTTGGAAAAAAAAACCCATTGTTAGTATGCTCTTTTGAAATCAGATGTTTTCTGAACTAAGTATGTAATTTCAAGCCATCAAAACACAAACAGACCTGTGGTTTTTCTGTTATTTTTCTCACCCTTTAAGGTACTTGATATCATTAAGGTAGGACTACTACCAGGTTTTGAGTTTGATAGGGTTCTTTTCCATGTCTTTAACATACCTTGGCACCAGTAAATAGTGATAGTGATAATTTCTGCTCTTCATCTGTGCAATTTGTTTTCAGTGTGCTGATTCTTCTGTTTCCCTTGCAATTTTTCAGCCATGGAAGGTACAAAAGCTGCAGGAAAATGCTATTTTTCAGTTTCCTATTGTTTTACCTGGTTTTTGCTGTTTAACTTCTGTATTCTGCATACAGTGCTAGTGATTTCAACTGCTGTTTAGTCAATAATAAGTTGAAAAAAATCCAGGATAATGATTAAACTCTAATTTCTAAAGCTTAATTTTAATAAAAATGTTTTTTCCAGACCTAGACTAGATTCTTATTTTGGTTGACAGTTACTGCATTTGATTTATTTGTTTGTGCCTTAAAATGTAAGCTTTCAGGTGTTGCCAGTGCACACAAGATAAAAATTTTGCTGATTTACAGTTAGAAGTGTCTAATGTGTGTCTAAGACTATGTTTCACAGGTAGTACCATTTGAATTAATGCAGTCTTCCTTGTGTTTAAATTCCGACATGTATTTAAATACCAGAATTAGGATTGTCACTATAGTCTTTTAAAACACATTCCAATTATTATGGTGGGAGAATTTGTAATAAGAAATCATGGGATCATTCTTATTCTACTCTTTTCATACCTTATATTTTTCAGGATTTGTAATTTTAAAACAATATCAACACTTTCCAGAATATCAGCACAAATCCAGAACACGCCTGCATACTAGCCACTGTAATGAAAATCAATTCTACCCCAGCTAAAACCAGGACAGATACAGAGCACTGGATGTACTTTAATGTATAATTCCTGTTTAGTATTCTCTATGAACCTAAAAATTCACTGTTAGAGTTACACAAATGAAAAATGAAATGTCTTGCTGGTTTAAGTTCCCTAGAAATTCAAAGATAAAGGACAAGAGGAGGGCACAAAGTTCTCAGTCTGTCCTTTCCTCTTCAAATGGGAGATGATCTTAAACAACAAATGTACTCTTTGCTTATGGAAGCAAAAGCTCCAATTAATTATATATGTGCTTTGAAAATTAACCTTTAATGTCAGTCTTCTTGCAAGACATTTTAGCAGTCCTTTCTGTCCTTGACTATGCAAGGGATATATTAAGATATGCAGTTCATCACCTAACTTATTTTTCTCATTTTATTTTCTACTTTCTTCTTATAAATGTCGTATTCTAAATATATGAGCCATAATAGGATGTATTTTATTATATCACATGATTTTAATCTTAATATTGTATCAAGACTGTATAGAGTTTTCATCTACATTAGGCTCACTAAACTGAATAGAAAGCTGACAACTTGCTCCATTCCATTCTTCATTTTCAGATGTTATTTCCTGATTAGTTCCAGATTTCCAATATCTACTAGCTAGGCAGAGAAGTGATTGAGAGCAGCACTACAGAGAAGGACTTAGAGGTCATGGTTGATGGAAAACTCAACATGAGCCTGAAGTGTGTGTCCAGAAAGACAACCCTATCCTGGGCAATGCTGTTTTTTGGTATCCATGGTATCAAAAAATATGTCCAGCAGCTCGAAGAAAATGATTCTGCCCCTCTACACTGCTCCATGAGACCCCACCTGAAGTACTGTGTAGAGTACTCTGTACAGGACTGCGTACAGTTCTGATGTTCCAAATGTAAGAAGGACATGGAACTGTTGGAGCTAGCCCAGAAGAGTGCCATGAATTTGATAAGGGGACTAGACTGCCTTCTCTATGAAAACAGGCTGAGAAAGTTGGGGCTGTTCAGCCTGTAGAAGAGAAGGTTGTGTGGAGACCTTCCAGTGTCTGAAGGGAACTTGCAAGGAAGTCAAAAGGGCACTTTTAATCAGGAGCTCTAGTGGTATGACAAGGACTAATGAGTTTGAAATGGAAGAGGGGAATTTAAGTTAGATATAAGGAAAAAATTCTTTATTGTGAGGGGTGACAGACTTTAACAGGTTGCCCAGAGAAGTTGTGGTTGTCCCTGGAAGTGTTCAAGGCCTGACTGGATAGGGCAACGTGTTTTAGTGGGAAATGTCCCTGCTCATAGCAGGGGTTTGGATTAGATGCTTTTTATGGTCCCTTCCAACCCAAACCATTCTATGATTCCACAATTCTATGATGTCATGACCCCAACTTGTATATGTGATGTATTTTGGTATCAATTAGCAGTCTTAGGATGTTTAATCCTGAACTGAATGAAGTTTATGTTACTCTTAACAGTCAGCTGAAAATTACACTTGAATGTGGCTTTAGATTCAACACATTTTGTCTGCTGAAATTTTTCAATAAAATCTAGATTCCAAAGTTAGTCACTTTAGTTTATAGGGTATCTGGTCCTCTGTGTTGCTGCAGAACCCATATACTGTGATTCCAGTGAAGACTGCAGGTAATAAGTTTGTTCAGAGTTTTGCATAAGGCTCAGAAAATTCTAGTTTAAAAACGAAATTTCTTTCATTAATCTATCTTAGCCATTAAGATTGGATCTTGCTCTAAAAACTAGTAGAATAATTTACTCAAATTTCATATATTCTTGCTGCACTGGGAGATAAAGTAGTCTTAGGTAAGGCATATTTATTCTTTTCTTAATTAAAAAATGTATGTGCACAGAAGCAACAAGATATCTATTCAAGTTTGGATGGAGCCCTAAGCAACCCTGTCTAGTGGGTGGCATCCCTTCCCATGGCCTTGGAATTGGAACTATATAATCTTCAAGTCCCTTCCAACCCAAGTCTTTCCATTCTTCTATGATATCACAATGAAGTGATTTTAACAGAAGGTCTGGCCATTATATAGGGCAGAAAAAACAAGAGCATAGGAGTCATGTTGTTACTCTGGGACAGTAATCCACTGAGTTGGAATGCGCAATTACAAATTCTTCCAAAGTCAAAATCACAACAAATAAAACTCTGGCAATTACTTAGGCAGACCTTTTATTAAAAACTATTTTGAATCGTTGGAAAGTAAAAAATTTGGAAGAAGCATTCCAAGATCTCCAGAGTTACAGGTTTAAATAAATTCAGCAAGTTCATCAGTCATGTAAATTTAAATTTACCTTCTGCAAGTAAATGTGCTAGAAGTACTGCATCCTCTCTCTCTAAAGGCTCATTTGCCAGCTAATCAAGTGTCTGATGAACTATATTTGCAGTGTTTTAGATCCCCTAATAAGAAATATAAGACAAAATATTTGGTGCAATTCATAACATAGTAGGCACTTGCAGTTTTGAGTATGAGTTGGTGATAGTAACTTGGTTTTGTCTACAGTCAGATAATGAAATCTAAATAATTGGGTCTGGATCCAGCAGAGAAGTCCAGTCAGAATGTTAGGAAGGCAGATTTCAAGATGAGACCTGGGATGGGGCCAGAGACAGGGCTAAACACAGATACCTTGTAGCATGGACTTCCTGAGCAGGGTCTGTGGCTGAAGGCCATTCAGAGCCCAGTAGTATCCTTAGGGTCCTGACATTGTACTTCCTGCATTTGTCTTTCAGAAAGATTTGGTCACTGGTCTGTTGTTCCTTGGAACCTCTTTTACTAGCTAAACGTGGGTGTGATATTTACCTTTTTCCAACCCTCAGGAATTTCTTCAGATCACCAGTTTTTTCAGATCAGCCCCTGATGAAGGTCATAGTGAGGCAGGCTTTCTTCTTACAGTCCACACAGGTTTATGGTGGAGGAGAGATCCATCTGCAGCCCAGGAAGGACCCATCACTGGATCAGGGATGCCCAAAGATGGCTGTGATTCCATGGGAAGACCGTGTAGGAAGTAAGAGACTCTGAGCAGGAGCTGTGAACCCATGGAGAGAGGAACCCACACTGGAGCATGTTTGCTGGCAGGACTTGAGACCATGCAGGGGACCCCCACGCTGGAGTAACTTCTGCCAGAAGGACTGCATCCTGTGAAAGAGATCCATGCTGGAATGGTTCATAGATACCTGCAGCCTGGGGAAGGACTCACACTGGAGAAGGTCATGAAGAACTGTCTTTTTTGTAGAAGGGAAAGTGTGTGAAGAATTATCCTCCTTTGTAGGGAAGGAGCAACAGAGACAATGTGTCATTAACTGACTGACACCCTCATTCCCCATTCCCCTGCACTGTTCCTGTGGAGGAGGTAGAGAATTTGGTAGTAAAGTTAAGCCTGGGAAGAGGGAAGGAGTGGGGAAAAGGTGTTTTAAAATTTAGTTTTATTTCTTATTACCCTACTGTTTTTTATTTGATTTGCAAGAAATTAAATTAATTTTGCAGGATGTCACTGCAGTTTTACCCATGACAGCAATTGCCAATTGATCTCTCCTTATCCTTGTCTTGATCCAATAGCCTTTCATCATATAATTTGTCCCGTATTTAGGTGAGTAAGGAAGTGATAGAGCTGTTTGCTGGGCACCTGGTGCTCAGTCAGAGTCAACTAACCAAACCACCCAAGCAATACAGTCCTTCAAGCACTTTTCCAAAATGTGTCCCTCCCACAGGGTGCAGTCCTTCAAGAACTTTTCCAGCATCGGTCCTTCATGGGTCAGAATTTGCTCCTGCATGGCCTCCTCTCCATGAGATGCACACTCCTTCAGATCCTATCCACCTACTTCAGCATGGCCTGCAGGTGAATCTCTGCTCTACCATTAACCTCCATGGGTTGTAAGGGCACAGCTGTCTCACCATGGTCTTCGCCGTGGACTGCAGGGAACTATCTATTCTGACATATGGATAACCTCCTTCACCTCCTTTTTCACTAACCTCAGGGTCTGCAGAGTTTTTTTTCTCATATTCTCACTCCTCTCTCCCAGCTTCTGTTGTGTATTTTTACTCTTTCTTTAGCACATTACCACAAAAGTGCTACAAATAATCATCGTTTGTTTTGGCTTTGGCCATCTTGGAACTGGCTGGAACTGGGGTCTGTCACTGGTGTGACATGGGGGCAGCCAGTGCTTCTAGTGCTTTCTTCAAAAAGCCATCTCTGCAGTCCTTTTCCCTACCAAAACTTTGCTACACAAACCAAACACATCATTGCTTCCTACGCTTTTGTCCAATTCTAACTGGGTTGTGGTCATGTTTCCTTCATAATTCCATTTTAAAATTCTGATTAAGGTGCCAGCTAATGGGAAAGGTGACCTTGCCCTGTTTTGTCATGTGGTTCCTGCCATGTCTTCCTCAAGAGTGGTTCCGTGGCCAAAGTTCTGCAAGTGACATCCACTGTAAGTTTCCTTCTTACATGAGCCTCTTGTCCCATTAGCAGGATTAAGGATGACATCACTTGGACCCACAGGCTGTTGCCTTAGTTCCCTGAACCCTACAGTAAATCCTGATACGTTCAAGAAAGAGATGACATTCGAAAGACTGGACGCAACATTTTAAATTTAACCAATCAACCAACCAACCTACCAATCAACCTCCCAAAAGTGTACATCTGCTCAGCAGATGGATGTCTTAATCTCCCACAGTCTCCAATTACAGTGAAACGTGGTTTTCTCTTGATTCTGACACATGGATCAGGCTCAGCTGACCTTCTCAGAAGGAACTTCTTCATTTCTGCTGCCACAGCTTTCTGAAGAAAGCCTTCTGTAGATTTCTGTGAGGGCTATAGACATCTATAGACAAAGAAAATGCCAGAGGCTGCCATAAGTCACCATGTTGGGAATCCTCACTGTCTGCCCATTTGACTGTAACCTCTATCTTTTCCTGCTGTGAGCTCTGGGAACAAACTGCCAGCCAGTTATTCTTCTTCCCTGATGCCTAACAAAGTCACTGGACATAATTGTAAATGGTATTTTGTTGTTCAATTTCTTCTTTCCTCAAAAGCTCTTTACTGTGCAAATACCAGGGTATTCCGGTTTTGGCTGCAGTAGTGTTAATTTTCTTCACAGTGGCTGGTATGGGGCTGTGTTTTGGATTTGTGCACAGGGTTGATATTACAAGAGACGTTTTTGTTATTCAAATGTGCAAAAAAAACCAGAAAGAGTACACAGAAAGGAGTAGGTATCATCACGGAGAGAATGGTTAACTTGGAAATCCTGGGAGTTTATTTTAAAACTTCAATTATGCAATATATTGAATGGTTAATTTTATATTGTATGCTTTCATAAATAAAATGTATATATATTATTCAAGGCTTTAAAGGAGAAATTTTAAATCACATTGATAGAAAGTTCCTATATTAAATCTGTACCTCCACTCTTCTAAAACATTCTCAGTAGCATTTTGAGTAGCACTCATGGATGATTTAACAGAGACAAAAAAATAAATAAAATAAAAGTAATTTGACAGCTTCTTTAATTTCAGACTCTGTAGATGGAAAATTTTCTTTGCCTAGAAAACATTCAGCATAGTCACAGCTGAATTTTGTTCTATTGAAAATATTCTTTTGGGTTTGTTTGGATTTTCCAAAAGTGATAAACTTGTTTACTTGTTCTAACATCCATTGTGAGATCATTAAATTCCTACACTTATCAAGAAAGGGAAACAAGATAACTGTCAGTATGTGTTTGTGCTCTTACAGGTTACTTAATGTGAAGGCATTGTTGATATGATGTGAATAATTCACAAGTTTAAAATATTGGTTTCGATTTTTTTTGTCAAAAGGAATAGAATTAAGAGGAAAAGAGTTGATGAGACAAAAGTGTTTGTTATTCTCATTTTTTTTTACCCATGTATTAGGTATATTGCTAAATAAATTAAAGCTTTTGAAAACAGTGTTATCTCTGTTCATTCTCTCTTTTCAGCTTATTTTTGCTGTATGTCAGGAACAGAGGAGAAACAATTTTCAAAGGGTTATATGCTGTATTTTGTTTTTTGACACTTTTCCAGAAAGATCATGGTCCAGTACGTTCAATTTGCAGTAAGGTTTATGAGTATTCACATCACCTAAAGAGTCTCACTGAGAACCTATATGATCTTTGTGGAAGACAGCAAAAAAAAAAATTAACTGAAAATGAAGCAACTGCACTCATTTTTTCTCTGGGAGCTGGAATTAATTGCTTGAGGGGAAATAAAGCTTTGTCTCTCTCCCTTTTACCTTTTGGGGTTGTTCTGTATCTAAAGTACTTAAATGCAGTCTCTTTAGAGACAATAGTCCAGAAAAGACAATGAAGGATAAGAATACAGCTAACCCTTCTCCTTTTTTACACTTTTCTAACCAAATGAATGTAAGAAGTGCTGCCAGTTTCAGAAGTAGGGTCGAAATCATCTATATCACATTAGAAGGTGACTATTCTTTTTTTCTTGCAGAGAGAAGGTTCACAGAAGGAAATCACACTCTGTGCAACACTTACCTATTTTTTAAGACAATATCCCAGAGTCTGGGGAGCCTTTAAACTCATATATTTTATAGTGTCTTTCAATTAAACAACATATATACTGTACATCACCTTAATATGTGTCAGCTGTGTGCACGTGACACACACCAACTCAAAATATTCATCTCCCTTACTTGTGACAGCCATGCTTCATGAAGTTTTTATGTTTTCTCTAATTCCTCTTTTAACTCATCCTGTTTTATGGTTGTTTAGACAGAGACACTCAGAATCCTATATATATCTAGAGTTACTAGTAGAAAGAAACCCATAACAACATAGTATATTACTGTACTTTCAAGATGAATGTGTTACAGAAACAGAACTGTTATCTCACATCTTAGCAATTCCATTCTCACCTGATCACAGGATACAGACAAACCTGTGGCTGTGAAGTTTGGCATAAATCAACTTCTGGATATTGGCAACACACTACAGCTTAAAGACCCCACTTTCTTTTGGGAAGTAAAAAATATCTTTTGGTCTGTAATTTTCTTGAACTCTTTTCTTTCTCTATTCCATTCTGAAAGTTTCTCTGCAATGCAGTTTTTGAAAGTAAATTATGTCTTTCTGGACATAATTCAGATGAATGAAGTCTGAGTTTCAGTTGTACCCATGGCGATAAATTTGATTCTTTACAAGAAATATTCCAATGTTAATTATCAGCATCTCAGTATTAAAAAGCTTGGGAGGAGAGGGGAAAAATTAAGCAAATTTTCTAAGTATTCTTTGCTTGTGAACTTTTGTTTTATACCCATGTGCATGGGTATTTTATCTTTTTATACATGTAGATGCAAATTTTCTTAAGCAAACTTCCTTTCTCCACAGCTGCAGAAACTGTGCTGAATCTTTAAGCAATCTCTGAGGATGCAATTTCAATTTCTGCCACCTTTTCCCTATCCTACCTCTTTTCCCTAGCTATTAACAACAGAGTTATTAGAGGGGGAGGGGAAATAAAAAAATAAAGAAAACCCTAAATATTTTCATTTCAATATTCAGCAATAAAAGTTTATTAGTCAAAAACAAGCATTACTTCTGAGTATTAAGTTTTTTAATTCCTATTTTCTTACATTTTAAAATACAGTCAAATATTCATCCCCCAAGTTTACTAGCATATAGGTTTTCTGTACTTTTTACAGACTTTCTTTCCTTCGGGTGTAAGAGCTTTGTAGTGACTTGGACACTGGAGATTGACCTTGAAAAATTGAACTTAGGAGCAAAAGCAGTATTGCCAAGTTCCCTCAAATAGTGATGTAGATCCTATTATCAAAAGATTCAAATGCTTCAACTTCCCTTTGAACATGGCTCAAAATTTGACTCTACCAGCCTCACAGATGTGCATGTTAACTATCTCAATCTTTTGTTAAGTTGCTTCACCAAATGTACCAGGTAAGATTTAAAATCATACTTTCCTCTAGAGAAAACAGTAATTTTCTTAGAAAGTTTAGTAACACAATTAATAAGACCCTATGGAACCCTGTTGAACTGGGTGCTAAATACTGTGGATACTTTTGTGATATAATGTATTAAAATCCCACAGTTTGAGCCACAGAGTGGTATCCTTTGCCTCATAAAGCACATGAATAAATTAACTAATTACTGCTATTACACAAAGACAAGAAATCCATATTTATTTGTCTTCTAAGATTAGGTTAATTTTTAAAAAAGTGAATATATATGAGTTGAAGTTGTAACTCCCTTCTGATGCATTTATTTATTATTTTAAAGGCTTTGAAACATTTTCTTTTCATAAAATAATAATCCGTTATTGTCTTATAAAGATTCTCTACCAAAGGATACTGAGTCACACCATGAGGATCTTCAGCAGCAAGTGTGTATCTCAGCAGTTAGTTTATTGAACTTCTCTGTAAGGGCAAGTATTTGGAGAGTAGGAGGTCATTTTAGTACTATTCTGAGTGTCACAGGACATCTTTCAAAAATTAAAATGGAGTATCTGCCTACTACCACCAGCATAAGTAAAAATAAAGTTCACATGGGGACTTGCAGAAGAAAATTAGATTTTTTAATTTTCCAATGAGAGATTCAGTATCAAGAAAACAATACCGCTGCTGTCCCTAAGTCATACCTTTGGGTTGCTTTTTTCACCCATTTAACCACAGTTTTTTTTAAATATATAAATGACTTCATATGTATGAAGAAATCTTGTTCAATAGCATGTGAATATCTTGTAGAGTACTTTGGAGATACTTTGGTTTAATGTTCTGCTATTTTGAGTTTACATTTAATTATTTTGAAAAAGTAGCAGAATATACCCTGAATGCCATTAACTCAGCTTTTACTTATAGGTCATGAGAGATTTTTCAGATAAATTGTTCCACACCTTTCAATAAAATGCTAAAACTATACAAATTTCCATTCAGTCAAAACAGAAGTATCTTATGCTATTCTTCCCATGACCTCTCCATGGTGTCATAAAATTATAGCATAATGTTGAAAGGGACCCACAAGGATCGTCTAAGTCCAACTCCTGGACCTGCACAGGACAACCCGAAGAATTGCACCACATACACACCAATGCACCACAGTGCATTGTCCAAATGTTTCTTAAACTCTGCAATACAGCCTGGTGCTGTGACCGCTTCCCTAGGGAGCTTGTTCCACTGACCAACCACCCTCTGGGTAAAGAACCTTTTTTCTAAAATCCAGCCTAAACTTCCCGTGACAAAACTTCAGGCCATGCCCTTGGATCCTGTCACTGGCTGCCACAGATGCCAGTGCCTGTCCCTTCTCTTCCCTCACTGGAAGGAGAAAACTGGACTGCTGAGTCTTCCCTCAAGTCTCCAGGCTGAACAAGCCAAGTGACCTGAGCCACTCCTCGTATGGGTTCCCCTCCAGACCTTTCACCATCTTCATTGGCCTCATTCAGATGACCTCTCATAGTTTAGTGTCTTTCTTATATTGTGTCACCCAAAACAGCCCCCAGCACTCGAGGTGAGGCTGCCCCAGTGCAGAGCAGAGTGGGACAATCCCCTCCCTTGCCCAGCTGGTGATGCTGGGCCTGATGGCCCCAGGACACAGTTGGCCCTTTCTGTGACACTGCTTTCCAGCATCTCATTCCCCAGTCTGTCTGTATGTCCAGGGTTGTGCCATTCCTGGTGCAGAACCCAGCATTCTTTTCCCTTGCTGAACTTCACATGGTTGGTGGTTGCCCAGCCCTCTGATTGGTCCAGGTCTCTCTTGCAGGGCCTTTTCACATTGAAGGGAGCCAACAGCTACTCACCATTCACTGTCATTGGCAAACTCCATAAACTATTGAGTCCTGTGTCCAGATTGTTTATGAACAGGTTAAAGAAAACTGGTTCTAAGTTGGAGCCTTGCTGAACCCGTTCCTGAACATAAAGGGCCTCTTCTTCAAGAAAAAAGCTATAATTCTCTCTTTATCAAACCTCAGCTCTGAGCCTTTCCTGATCAAAAGAGGCAAACTAAGACAAATTGATAGATGTGCTCCACCTGTGATGTAAATCACCTAAGCACTGAGCAGATATCATCAAATTTAATTAGAGTCTTACGCAGTAGATAGGTTGCCAAATTGAAAAGGTGGAAGTGTAGTGCTTGAGCAAGCAGGCTACCCTGCTTCTGAGAGATCAAAATGTAGGTTTTTTTCTGTAGTCCATTAATAATGACAGTAGAAGGTGAAGGGGCAAGAAGAGGATGTAGCAGAACTAATTAGAGAATGTTAATCCTTGCTCTCCTTTTGCATGTTTAAAGAACGTATTTTCTTTATTTTGTGATTAAGTAGATGACACCAAACAGAGAGTAACATCTAATTTCATTTAACAGCAAAAATCCAGATTTTTTTGTAGCACAACAGATTGTATTTATCTCTATAGTCTAATTAAAAAGTTAAACATTAGCATTTTGTTGCTACGTCAACCACAAAATTATGCAGCATGAAAAACAATAGTTAAGGGGTATCCTAGTGGTTGATATTTCCAAGTTTGACATGAAGCATATGCTCCCAGAATTTCAGTCTCCTTGAACCATCATTGTCTGCAGAGTGAGCACATACAGAAAGAAATCTATATATTCTGTAATGCTTGATGATCCTTGTCTGCAGTAAACTGTTGGTAAAATAGAGATTTGTCAAGAGTTATCTTGACAATTTAGAAAGTTCTGTTCAGTGTGAAGCATTTTTTATTGCTGCCAAGTCCTATATATGAGCTTCAAGTTTCTTCTCTGCTACCATTCCCCTCTAACAAAGACAATATTTTTATAGTTTTTCCTTTTAATTTTTTTCTCGATTTCTTGACGTTCATGTATGAACCGGCACATTGTACTGAGAGAAATTTTACTTTTACAGAGTACTTTTTTACGATTAATTTTCAATATGTTGCTGCGATGAGATTTCCTGGACACATAGATCACATCACATCCTCATTAATTTTACATTTCAAGAACAACATAGTAAAGGGCAACTGAAGTGAACTCTTTTTGAAGGTCAGGGGTGCAGAATGCCTCAGAATTGCCATAATGCATTGCAAAACTCACTCAATGGCCCAACTAGAATAATCAGAGAGAGATGCAGAAGATTCTGAAACTCATAACAAATTACTTGTCCAATGGAAAAAAATATTTCTCTCTACTCTCAGCTTGTGGTTAATTTATATCTTAGAGATTATGATTTTATATTAATCTAAAAATATTTTGTCCTCTACTGCATAATTAATTTTCTTACATTCTGTATAGAGTTCCTATATGTAACAATACTCCTCTAGATGCCACTATTATTATGTGGCAATGATTTACATTAGTCAATTATGCATCAAGTAAAATATTATTGTTTTTTTCAGTTTTAAATGTCCTGCCCTTGACTTTCATTGATTATTTGGAATCTCAGTCTACCTTGTCAGTAATAGTTTTATAAAACGTGACATATATATAAGAGCTTTTTCCTGTTGTATCATCTTAAAATATAGACCCTGGCTCTTGTTTTTTTTTTCCCTACACCTTAGTAGAACTGTTAGTGACCACTATTGGTATCAGTGTTGTGGTCCTACTATTAAAAGACAAAGAAGAAGGCCTTGAAGAGTCCAAAGTAGCTACAAGTCTGCCAGATACAGGCAGGGGAAGTATTAGTATTGGTCTCATTTTTCATTATCAAGTTCGGTGGCAGATAAATTATAGGAATGATAAATAAAAAGTTTTAAAATATTTTCTTTGGTTTTTTTTCTACATGTCTTGTTTTTTCTTGTAAGTTTAACTGGAAAAGAATAGTTTCATCTTCAATCAAATAACTTCTTTTTCTGAGACATTCTGAAATTCAAAGGTCGTGTGCCTTGAGGTTCTGTGTCCAAACAAGGTCTACCTTTAGATGAAGGCAGAACATAATTATGAAAGGGTTTAAGAGTACAACAGACTTCCTGCAGAAGCTGGTAGCCTAGCTCCAATTCATTCTCTTATCTATACTTCCCTGCTGTTTAAATAGCATGAAAACAATGGAATTAGGGTTTAGATTTATGGAGTAGGAATTTCATATAAGAGATGAATCCAAGTTTCTTTATGATTGCTATCTCATTTTAGGATGCTACATATAATTCCTAGAACAGAGATAAAACTTGAATGCCAATAGCTTTTTTTTCTTCTTTTAACAGATAAATACAGTTCTAAATAAACATAGAATGAAAGTATTTTTTTCTAGCAGTGTAACAGAACTTGTGTTGATGGCTTCTAGGGCATATTAATTCTTATAATCAATAAGGGTCAGTTAACATAGTTATTGCTATGGTAATTACTTATTGCTGAAAAGTAAGAAAACTGTGGACTCTGTCAAAAAAGTAATGGCTTACTTAGGATACCATGATATATTTTGATTAGAATACACTGTTAAACGTGGAGTTTGAATGAAGGTAAATTATTTTGTTCATATTGTTTCTTAATATGAAGAAACTAAAAATTATCAAAATAGTGAGAACAGATTGTAACAATAACTGAATTAATAATTAAATCACAAAGTCATTGCTTGTTACCCAAACACACAGATGAGTTTCAGAATACTTAATAAAATTATTAAATCATTCTCCAGACAGTTAACAGAAAAAAAAGTATTGTTGAAGATACATTAAAAAAATCTATTGTACTGCATCTGTTCCTTTCTTTTCATTCCCTTCACCTTAATTTCTCATAGTGTAAAACTGATATCTTTAATGGTTTAATCTATTGGAAGACACAGTGTATCAGGATTACAAAACAGATGTCACCAAACAATATCAATAGCAACAAAGGCACATAGCTCTGAACATAAAAGAAGGCTCTATGTAATCATATATAAATAATTATTCATGGAATACATTTTATAAAGAGTAACAGATTTTAATTTGAATATAGCCTAGCCATACAAAAGTCAAAATATTGTCCAGACTGTTATACTTCAGTCTACAGACTAGAACCTAAAATACCTCTTTCTTTTGTATGTAAAACATGCTACATGTAAAGGCAGAAAGCAATGGGGCAATTATTTTTGCTTCACAGTGTGTGTGATGCTCAATACTTGAGCATACTCTCTCTTCCCCTTTTCTATTTCTTTTTTTGCTGTTGTTCTTTTTGTTTTATTTTGTTTTGTTTTGTTTTGTTTTGTTTGTTTCCCTGAACAGCAAATGGTTCTTTCACACATCAGCATGGATTTCTTCAATCTGACTGTTAGGATCACTGATAATTTTCTGACAAAACATACTTTCCTATTAAAAAAAAAAAAAACCAACCCCTTATATTGAAAACTTGTCATATTGAAAATAATGTCTTGAGAGTGGTGACCTACTGAGCATAAGAATGTATGTCTAAAATAAAC
>VZTR01015046.1:43757-68390 GCA_013400775.1 Chaetops frenatus | reverse complement strand
AAAAAAATATTTATAAAAAAAAAAAAAAAAAAAAAAAACAACCCCTTATATTGAAAACTTGTCATATTGAAAATAATGTCTTGAGAGTGGTGACCTACTGAGCATAGTAATGTATGTCTAAAATCAACAGATGAGCAACTCAGGTTGGAAATAAAACTTTAGAGTCTATTTCTTCATGTCTGTTGCTTCTTGTCAAGTCTTAGTGTGTCAAACTGTACACACTTAGGTATAGTAGCCTGGCTTTCCAGCAGTTATTATTCCATGATCACCTTTGATACCATTGCCTCCCTATAGAGATGTTCTTCTTTATAAAAAAAGAGAAATATTAAACCTTGACTGAATTAATGTCACAGACCTGGAGTGTCTGCTATAGGTAATTACCTATGTGAATACTAAATTCATTAAAATTAAAATTCTGACTCACTCCCTCTCAGTCCTTCTAAAAATATGCAAATTGCTGTGGGTACATTTTTCAGACATGAAAGCAACACAAATTCCAACAAATTACTATAATAGTAGAAAGACTCATACAGACACATTGTAAAAAAGAACTTGCTTATTTTTTCAGTGAAAACAAACAATAAACCTCTAATTTTTCCTATTTACAGAGGCATGTCATAATTACTATGGAGTAGCTGAAACAGTGTAAATTGGCACCCTTAGTCAGTGTGAGTTAATAATTTACTGTTTCCTGAAACTAAGACTGGGCAGGTGGCTACAAAAATGTCAACACAGTAAAGTATTTTATAAATGTTGTCTAAATCAGTATACTTCAAATGTGGGTACTATTATTACTGCAAGATTATATGTTACTAAAACTAAAACACCCTGACCCTTGAATAAGAAATCAAAGGAAATTACAAAAGTGATACACTGCAAGATGTGGTGTTAACTAAAGTAACAATAAAGCTGACAGCTGCTAATCTGGTGTCCTCAGTAATATACAGTTCCTCTACCAGCTAACAAAACCATGAGGAATACTGAAGAATTTTGAGAGGGTTTAAACTGCATTTTGAACAGTAAAGAAAATGAGAAAGTACTTATTTAGAGACCACAGGCTATCTG
The DNA here is from genome assembly GCA_013400775.1 of Chaetops frenatus. Classification (NCBI taxonomy): domain Eukaryota; kingdom Metazoa; phylum Chordata; class Aves; order Passeriformes; family Picathartidae; genus Chaetops; species Chaetops frenatus. The sequence goes on along the minus strand of VZTR01015046.1, from coordinate 67,325 downwards.
AAAAGAACTGTGCTGCCTCTGTTGTTTTTGAGTTAAAATAAGGCATTTAGTTAGAAATATTGCTCTAATACAGGTCAGACTCACTTTTAGAAACATGGGACAGAAAGGAAACACTCTTGTGAAGAAGCCTGGACTATATAATGAGTTTATGAGTTTACTTTGTGATTACTGTTATCTAAACAAGTTTCAAGAGCTCTGCAACCTAGGAAGACTGGTCTTGAAATCATCTCATCTTTTCAGGGTAATAAAACAAACACACTGGATTTTTCTCAGTTTTCTGCATATTTTATTTTCATTTTTTATTTATAAGTTAGTGATCCACCTTTATCTACTGAAATAAATGAGTATTTCTTCATGCAAGTCATCTGACAAGTGTCATCCTGCAAAGAGCAATATTGTTATGGACCAAATACCTGAGATAAGAAGCACTGGTATATTCATCATGAGTTATCAAATTCAATGGCTTAAAGCATCCTAATTATCTCCTTTTTAAAATACTGAAAGGGCAAAAATCTAGATCTGTGGTAAGGTCATACACTTCTTTATTCATTACAATATTAGAAACTGTACTCTTACGAAATCTAAAGACAACCTCCCATTGAATAGTCTTTGTCTTCTTATTTGCTGAATAATGATTCTGATATGTACTGCCAAGGATTATTCATCAAAAAACAAATTTTCAAACTACACTTGGGATGGAATATTTAGAGTTGATACTAGAAATAAGATTGTCACATACCTTTAAAATAAAAAAAGTAGTGAAACTTTGCTTTATCGATTTACTTATGTCTTCATTTCAAGAATTAAAATGAACTGCAAACTGAGGTGCATGACTACAGTCCTCACCATGAGATCAAAGTCCCCCCCTTATGAAAATTTCAGAAACTGTGTTTCTACATCTATTATCTAATGTTGACTCTTAGTCTATAAACTTCCAGTATAAACACATGGTGTAGATATCTTGGTGTACTCCGGATCGTCTTGTATTTTTAAATATTGTAACTTTACAGGCAGAGGGGTCAAAAGTGAAATTAACTAGATGCCACCAGGATTGGAATTCCCTTTCAAATTCAGTTGAGCTATCCCAAGTTACCTTTCAAATTTAACTGAGAGAAGTTCCCTCAGCTCCTTCCTTTAAAACTGCTGCCAGAATAAATTCTACACACAACTGAGAAGTATGTATGGTGCAGAATTGTCTATAGTTACCATATTGCTTAGCATAAATAAAAAAAGTGAGGGTTCCCATCCTGTGGACCAAACTTGTAGATGCGTGAGCCAAACTTTGTTCACATTGACACATAAATAGAATTTCACAGGCCCAGGGCTTGAAATTACCTATGGGAAGGCAATGCTAAGAATGCAGAACATTCCATTAACTTACGTTAGTCAGTGTTTTGAGAAAACAAAACATGCGTTTTTAATAAATGTAGTATCTTCAATTATTTTATGTTCAGAAAGAAAAGTAACTTCTATAGCTGAGGTAATATTCACAAATTTTTACAGGCAGAGTATTTAGAAAGACTGAAGATTGAGTTATAGATTCACCGTTTAGATATATAGAACAGACTGAGATAGGTATTTCCTGTATAAGAAGTGTTGAACTGCCAGACTATAGACTTCCAATTTTGAAAGAGCTTGGTAAGCAGATAAGGTAGAAGTGGTCTCCACTAATTTTAGGAATCACTGTCTTAGTGTAAGTCCGAAGCAGTAGGTGACGTTTAGTTACTTGAACAATAGAAAGACATTGCACAAACTGATTTTATATAGGAACATTAAAACCTATGACACAAATATGATCAAAGTTATGCAGATTGCCATTTATTCCATAGGTTTTTTTCAGCTGTAGAGGATGTTAAAGAAAACAAAGCAAAAAAAAAAAAGAAATAATAAGGCCAGAACAAAACCTCCTAGGAAGACTTGGATTTACTTGAATCCTACTTATGCAATACTGATTTTCTGATGAGTACTGTTTTTCTTTTTTAAATACTTTACAGGTTTTCCTAATTTTAAAGAATCATCTTTCAGGATTGGAATTACTGTCTCATAGTTATGTTGTGGGTTTTTATCTTCTCCTTAAAGCTCTAACAAGATAATATTTGTAATTTGGGATTTGTTAAGCAGTTGCCTGTGGAAAACTAATTGTTCCAGGACATGTGAACTAGTACTGTTTCCAGGAGAGTTGAACTGCACCTATGAATCAGTCTTTCTGAAACGCACTGTGTTATTTCTTTCCATCTCATTGGATTATATTTTAAATGCCTTACAAAGTTTTCTACTAAGTATACCAGTAGTTTTAGAGTTATGCATTAAAAGTCCACAGATATGCAAGTTTTCTGTATGATCAGTATGGATGAAGGTGCGTTTATCACCATCCAAGCCTTTCATCTGTCTGCACAAGGTAAGCATTGCCAAGGCAAATCAAGAGTGATATGCCACTCATGTATTATGGAATAGCTGACAGGCACCATTTAACAACTTCCAGATGAGATCAAGCTTGCCATTCATTATAGACAGTGGAGGTACACCAAAACACCAAGAGGCACACAGCTGATGCTATATTCTGTGTCGTGGGATGATTTTTCCTGAAAGCAAAAAACAAAAGAGTTGTTACTGATTTTAAGAATTATTTTTCCTTACTTTAAGTTAGAAGTTCTTGTCCTGTGTTCCTGTATAACATACTAAGAAGAAACGCCTATGTTCCAGTTGTGGATTTTAAGGTATTTAGTTGTAGCCAGAATATTTTATTGGCATGTAAGAAGGTTGGAAATGCAACCTATACATACATCGATTTTAGTTTAGGGTATTTTAATATGCATTGTTCGAAACAGTGCTGATAAACAGCATAATTCACTCAGACAATCTGAGATATGATAACAGTGTTAGTTGCATTCACTCAAAGGTGCCAGTAATAAAGTTTCTTTCCTCAAGTTGGCTCCCTGAAGGTTTTAGTAGAATTTGTCACACCAGGTGAGGACATTTATACCTTAAACATGTAGCTTCAATTTATAATCAGTTATCACGTTTAGAGTGAAATTCAATATTAAGATGTATTAAAAATATTCAAAGAAATTTTTAGTCATTACTTTAATTGTCAATTTTGATTAAAATGGAACAAGATATTCTACAGTTATATGGCCCTGCCATAAAAGGGGGTATAGGAACACAGACATGCTAGCAAAGAGGACAGCAGCTTCATCTGCTCAGGAATCAGGATTAAAGAAAAAAAAAAATTAATCTCCTTCCTTAAAGTAAATATTATTTTACAATTTTGTGATATTCTGAAAGCATATTTTACATATATTCTTTAATGATTTATTATCTTATATGATTTATTTTTCAAGGTTCAAAAATCACTGTGTTTTGTGGTTTTTTGTTTTTTTTCCTTTGATTAGAACTATATATTATCAAATATCAGGTCTGCACACAGAACTTAGATGGAAATGAAGTCTTTCATATAATGCAATCTATGCTCAGAGAAGGAGAGGTTATTCACTTTATTTTTCTAATATGTTCCAAAACTTTATGTTGGAGTAATTTCAATGCTGATTCCTCAATTTTTTGGACATTACAATAGTCGACTCTTAATGATTCATTGCATTGCCATTGAACATGAATCACCTAGGGAGATGTAAAGCATATCTATTATTTGTGTTAATGTATTATCAATTCTTTTGAGTTTTGTTTTTATTGTATCAGAAAAGATTTTTTCATAACCTCAGAAAATATATGCATGGTATCGTAAATGGTGATTAGAGCTTTCAGCTTCTTATTAGTCTCTTCTAAGTGTTTTCTTGTTTCAACAATGCATTAAAGCTTCATGACAATTGCAGAATTCTATTTCCATCTCACATTAAAAACCCTTTACCTGTATAGGTGTTCTGATAGTTTTGCTGAGCATTATCCTTAGATGAGTTCATACTAGAAATAAAGGATTTGTTTACAGTAATAGGGCTCATTACTGAATTTCTCAAGGCAGTGTATTCTTAGCACAGGAAAGCTAAGTGGTACCAGGGAATGATCCTGGCAAGATGTGTCAGGTTTGTTGATACATAAGAAGTGTTTGGAATGCTGTTGTCCAGTGGTGGTCACTAATCGACCCATTTGTGACTTTTGCTTGGCTGCTAGTATGGTACTATTTTGAGTATGTGGTTTTGATGCATCTTCTCCACTTAAAATGAGAACAGTTTAGTAGCATAATTAGTAGGAAGCTGTCTGAGTTCAGGCTGCTGATTAATTATGGAAAGATATGCTGTCACACCTGAAAAAGGCTTTTCGGAACAAGGCACTACTCTGCTTGACAATGTGCATGCAACTGGTTTTGAATCAATATGATGCTGAAGAAAGGTAAGCAATATAAGTATTATTTCATTTGACTTCCATTGATGGCTAGACAACTCAAAATTTACAATACCAAGATATGCATCTAGATCTTTCATCCCAAAGGGAAATGCAAAAGACATTGGTATGTGTGTAGGTTCGCCACAAAATTAGTAAAGAAATAATCTTATAATGGCAACTTCAGAACTACTGCACTGAAGAAGAATTGCCTTTGATAACAAAATAAATACAATGAAAACTAAATGTAGATAGATTTAAAATACCAGTCCTCTGCAAGACCTTAATATCTAACTCTAGCTTCCTTTACTTGACTCAAATTTTGGTCTTGATCTTCTGAGACTGAGTTCTCTACTCTTTCAGTACAGAGCTGTTGAAAATGTAGGAGGGTCTGGTCCTTTTTTTTTTTTTTCTCAAGTCTTTTTATCCATCTTTCATTTGATGCTTTTTCTCAATGTGGATATTTTGATGCTATTTTTTTTGACACAGTGCACTGTGTTTGAAGAAAGGTTTCTATGAAACCCAACTGTGTCAATATATATGTAAGCTCTTCACATAATTTATTACTCTTACATAGAAATACATTTATATTGAATTAGAGAGTTTGTTCTAAAGGCCATTTCTTATATTTCCTTCTGCTCTCAACTGTGCATTTGAATTTCTACCCAATAATTTTCTATTGAACTTTCATATTATATCATGTTTTCAGTGCTCGAAGATTACCATCCATACGTATGTTTATTTTATTCAAAGTGTAGTCTCACATAGGAAAATGTAAGTTTTCGTCACCCCAGACAAACCTATGAAAATGAAGCATAATTAATCTCTCTACACTTTTTGTGGAAAAAATATCTTACTAGGAAATCCTTGTTCTTGTAACAGCCAAGTTTTAATCTTCATAACAAAACTAGTGCTAATTTTAAATTTGTTAGACTGGAAGAAGAAAAATGAAATATGTAAAGGCAGTAGACTGGGGGTTTTGTTTGGTTTATGATATACAAATTGTATTTTCTGTGTGGTTTATCTGAAGCCTTGTATAAGATATATTTTCCTTCCTTGTAGGTTCTCATCCAAGTAAATAAACATAATAACACCAATAATAATACTTTCCTGTAAAAATGAATTTGTAAACTCCCTCTGAGTCACACGTAGAACTGAGGAAAATTAGGTGCAATATATATAATCTCCTATGGAAACAACCTGACCTGATGACAGAATACATGTATGACTTTTGCTAATATTGATCTATTCTTTTCAAGTAGTTTGCTAAGAAGATATATACATTCCAATGCAGATTTTTTTTNNNTTTTTTTTTTTTTTTTTTTTTTATTATAGACACAGAAGGTGAATTTACAGGCAGACTACAATAGGGCAAAAAATTTTATGTATTTGTGACCAGCAAAGGGTGATTGCAGATAGCAGCTACTTACACACTGAAAGTGAGATAATTGGCCCTAACTGTGCTGAATTACTGTGAATAAGCACCTGGGCAATGCTGCCAGCTGGGTAGAAAAAGCAGTCCTGTGCAAACACTTGTGTAGAATTGAAAGTTGTGTAAAGTATCTAAGGTTGTTTGTATCTTTAAAGTGGATTGCTTAATAGAGATCAAGGAATATGAATAAATTCTTAGATATATTGACTTTTAGTTCTAATTTTTCATGTGGTTTTGCCATGGTGAATATTATGTCCCTCCCTGGCTTTATGGAAGAATAGTATTTTTCTTTTCTATATTGTAGAAAATTCCTTTTATGTTGTTCTTGGTTCTGTTAATTTAAAGGACCTTGGATTCCTTCATAAATCTCTATTACCTGAATTTTTGCCATCTGTAGTTGAAATCTACAAAAGTAGTTGGAAAAAACTGAAGTACTGCTTCTGATTACTGTGGAATTTATAGTGGTGCCTAGTACCAAAGGAAGTTTACACCTTTTATACATCAAAAGTGTTGAGGATATTAACCCAAACTCTAATACATTACATACATTAGATACATCTATATACATTACTCTAATTGAACTTATATATTGCAATATATTTGTATAATGTTAGTTATGTTCCAGACAAATATCACTTAGGTTGGTCTGATCTACTGACTGAGGAAAGTCAGTTACTGTCACATATATCCAAACTACTGTATCTAAAAACTAATAATGTTCTGTTTTATCAGAAATTTATGTAATTTGTTATCTATTATATCAATTAATTTGATGTTGACTGTCGTGGATTTCAGTGAGAATACAATCAGCAGCCAGCAGTGAAACATAGCAACATATCTATTTGGAGGCCTGTCACTACTGATGTCGCCCAAGGTTCAATACAGAGCCCAGTAGTGTTAAGTTATTCATCAGTGACTTGGATGAAGGGATGGATGCCTCCTCAGCGAGTTTGCTGGTCACAAAAAGCTGGGAGGAGTGGCTGATTCCCCAGAGGGCCGTGCAGCCCTTCAGAGGGACCTTGACAAGCTGAAGAGATGGGCAGAGAAGAAAAACTCAACAAAGAAAAAACAAAGAGAAAAAAAACTCAACAAAGGCAAATGCAGGGTTCTGCATGTGGGGAGGAATAACCCTAGGCAGCCCTACAGGCTAGGAGCCAGCCTACTGCAAAATAGCTCTGCAGAGAAGGCCTCAGGGTCCTTGTGGACAGCAAGCTGTGCATGAACCAGTGGTGTCCTTGATTCTATCCTGGGGCACATTGTCAGCATGGTGAGGGAGGTGATCCTGCCCTTCCATTCAGCCCTGGCATAGCCACATTTGGAATGCTGTGTCCAGTTCTGGGTTCCTGTGTACAAGAAGGATATGGAGATCCTGGTGCAGGTCCAGTGGACGGCGACAAAAATGATTAAGGGATTGAAGCATCTCTCTTACAAGGAAAAGCTGAGGGAGTGAGGTCTGTTCAGCCTTGAGGAGAGATTACTGAGAGGGGACCTCATCAATGTAGAACTATCCAAAGGGAGGATGTCAAGAGGACAGACCAAGGCTCTTTTGGTCCTGCCAATCAATAGGCTGTAGGAAGGCTGTTGGCAAAAGCCCTGCGGACTCTGTTATCTGCTGCCACACCCTCCATCCCCTCCCATTTCTCTGAGATGCAGCTACAGGACATGGCACTGAAGAAAAGTGGTGAAACATGGAACCAACATGGTGCTGAAGGACAGGGCCAGTGGGGGAGGCTTTTGCAGGCAATGGAGCAATGTGGGGGGGAGCCCCAATCCAGCTGAGCCGAAAGCAGCACAGTGGAGAGGTAGCAAAATGACAGCACCGTGCAGGACTGACACCCAGCACTGTGGAGCAGTCTGAAGTGTTGCCGAAGGCACCAGCACAGAACTGAGCCCAGTAGAGCAGCACCATATTGTGTCTCAGACTACCTCGTTTTTGGGAATGTATGAATTTTTTTTCTCTGCTTTCAGGGCAGGAAACACGAGCTGTAGGCGTCGCTCCCCAACATCTTGTCTTTGTGCCGCAGACAGGCAGAACTAAGCCAAGGTGTTGAACACCTTTTGTGTGTAAAGCACCTTCTCTTTTTGTATACTTTTGTTATTAATATTGCTGTTGTTACGGTGCATATCTCATTTCATTGCTGTTTGCTTTCAGTAAATTTTTATCTCAACCCATAATCTCTGCCTTTGTCCCTCTCCTACCAGAAGGAATGGGGGAAGGGGAATGGCTTTTTTGGAGTATAATTTCCATCTGGTGTTAAACCACCATGCTTTGTCCACAAACAGGTTAAGTTGGAGGCTGGGAAGTTAGTGGGAAGGCAAGTGGTGCTGTTCTGAACAAGTGTTTTAAATGTTCTTCCCTTATGCAGATTTCAGAAGATCTGTATAGGGGTGTCAAACAGAGATTTCATGTCTTGTGGCCTGACTCATAATTGAAAAAAAAAAAAAAAAAAAAGGACCTTGTTTTCAAAGCTGGTGTTCCACATGTTTCCATGGTAACTAGAGCATTCACTGACATCAAGGTTTCTATTTTGTTATCTTTTAAAATTCATTTTTATTGTTGGTATATTTCCCATGTTTTGACTTAGAAGTGATAAGTTGTAACATTTGCTAAATTATATGTTCGGTGTCTCAAGAGACCTCCTTGTAAAGTACATTTATTTAATTTCACAGGAGTAGTTCAGTCACGTTACAAAGAGCAGGGAGAAAAAAAGGTATGATTTCTTAAAAAAACCCCACAACTCTGGAATAATTACAATATAGTTAGACCACTCATACTGGGTTTCCTATGTTTGAAGTGTCTCAGGGTTGAAGTATGTGATCAAAAGGCCAAGCACATTACCACGCTATTACTGGTAACTGGGTCATGGGAAAAAATAAAGCTCCCAATCTTCATATGTGCAAAGAATCTGCCATTGTTACCTTCTGTTGTTAGAACAAACACAAAACTGTCACTGCCTGTGAATGCAGTACATTTTTTAATCTGTTTCTTAGTATGTTTTAAGATGTCTAACATTTAACCTAGAAAGCTTAAGTTACCAGGGAAATGCCTTTTTATATCCTCTTTTTTACCAACTGCTGGAATTTGAGAATAATGCTGATGAACTTTTTCTTTAATATTCCTGCTTTTTTAGAAGATACATTCACATTGATCACATAAGGGGAATTGTGTGACAGAAGGCTGATGTGACTTTTAGGACTAATTCAGAGATGATGGCAGTAAATCTCCATAGAGACAGTGGCTTCTTTTGTTCCAAAATTACTTCTCCAGTTCCTATAAAGCATAACTCCCATCTTTGATATTTCCTGGTCTTCCTTTGTCTACACAATAGCTTTTATGAGTGCTTTACTCAGCTATGTTTCCTCTCATTCTGCAGGTATGCAAGATGTTAATAGGTGTTTTGATATCCTATGACATTGGGCATTACAGTTAGATATTGCAATGCTGAATTTGAATTAATTTCTGAATCTAGATTAGAGTTCTTTTATATAATCACTACTGGCTTATTCAGTAATAAAAAAGACTCAGAAACACGCAGAAAATATTTATTAGAAAAACAAAAATGCCCTTGATATACAGTGAATCAAGTGATAACCAAGCTTTCACTGTATATATATTTCACTCTATATATATATATTTGGTATTAGGTTTTTCCTATGTCACTTAAAAAACACTTAATTTCTCTTCCATTATGTCTTCAAATATAACTGCTTTCCAAAGAGGCCAGATATGGGTGTTTCCTATGTGTGAGCTGTGCAGCCAATCAAGTCAGTCATGTTTTTCTTCAACACAGAATATATGTTATGATAGCTGCTGTTCTTATTTACACGTAATGAACCAGTGCTCATCTCTTTTCACTCACGCTTTCTTCTTGAGAAACAACATTTTTTAAATGGCTATGTCCTTGTTTGCACTAAAAATCCTGAAACTGCATGAACTCACAATGACCATGTCAGGGTACAAACCACTACCATCATCAGCAGCAGCAGCAGCAATATTATTACCACTACTATTGTTATTATTTTCTATTCAGGCCAAACATATCAGATCATGTGTGTGATGATATTGTGATTTCTGTGGGGTCCTTCAACTTTGTAACATGCAAGTTTCTTGAAAGCTGGGTTGACGGCTTTTTATATTTGTCTTATAAGCTCCTACTTCAAGAAACTTCAGCAGTCATGGAATGCTCTCTCTCTCTGCATGTGCCTATGTATTCAGTGGTGTATGTAACAAAATGTGTGTAGATATATTTATGTAAGTTAAGTTGTAAGCCTTTTTCCTGTTGAATATATGAAACTTATCTTGCTTCTGTAGTTGAGACATGACACTCAACAGTCAATGACAAAGGCAAACTATTAAAAATATTGGTTGAGAATAAGGGAACTGTAAATTTCTTCAAATATTATATTGTGTAGAAATAGGGATTTCAGAATTGTATGTGTTTATTTTTCAGTTTCTCTGTCCCAACTCTTGTGCAGAATTTATCATTAAAATAGCAGAAAGTCAGAGAGATTGCCATCTTTTTCTGTATCAGCTGCTGCCTTCTTGTAGAACTAATCATTAGTTTAACTTGTATCAAGCTGCACAATATTTTGTAGTTTGAAAGTTTCATGGTCTTCATGAATTTTAAGCAGTACATGACTTCAAACTTTTCCTTTGAGGGAAATTGATAATAATATAATTGAGTGACTTTCTTGATGCAGTTTAATCCTGCATTATCTGTTAGTTTCTGAAGTTTAAATTAATCACTCCCATTTAAGCTTTTTTACTGGCTTTATTCTTTTAACATCAGGTGTTTCTAAAAATATATTCTTTTATTAGCTATTTGAGACTTTTAAAATGTGTTTTTAAGTTTTAGCATTAACTGCAGGGTGAGGAGGGTTGCTAATGTTAAGATAGCATTATAAGTCATAGAAGGGAGCACTTTTTGATATATAATTATCACCTCCTAAATATAGTGCTTAAAGGAAAAGCATATAACTGCAAGAAATTAGGAGAAAGAGTAGAAGGGGAAATATAGGAGGTGAGCATCATAATGACATGGTAAATGATGAAAAGAGAAAGGGATATCTAAACTAAACCAAATAAATGAGAGTAATAAATGAAACAAATTAGGCAAAATCACTGGGTTCTTAAATTAAAAAGAAAGAAAAAATTGTGATAGAAGGCCAAAATTACCTCAATCTGAAAAAATTTAAAGATAGTTTTACTTATTGTTGCAGAAAATGCTACTCCCCTCTATGAAATAGTGGGTCAGCTAACAAGAGAATGGTTCAAGATACACTGCATGTAGTCTGCTTTTGTGACTTCATTCCAAGAGATCATACATAATCCAGTAGGTTTTTGTAGGACTTCTTTGTCAATTGGGCACAGTTGTTTTTCAGCAAAGATGGGGCAGAATTAAAAGTTCAGTTGCTTTTATAGTCTATTGAGGAAGATTCCCTTCATCTAATGTTTTTTCTGGACTTCCTATTCAAGTCTGGAATAAAGTGGGCTCAGAAATTTTTCATGTAGAGAATTTATTTTTCATGTGCCTTTTTCTGATTAAAGCATTATTGAACTCATTCTTTCTTTTCTATTTCTTGCTTTCATTCTTTTTCCTTCTTTCTTTGAGAATTTTTATTACTCTCCGTTTTGTGAAGCCTGTTTCTTGTCAGAAATCTGCAGTAGGTAGTGCTTAAGTGTTGGGCATTGAAAATGCTCTAAATTTTGTCTTTGTTCTAATTAGATAGTTCTTTTTTAACAAAGAAAATGAACTTTGGAGTTTTTTCATTCCTTTTCTTAAATTTCAAAAAGGCAAACTATTGCATTAGGAATTCTGCCAACATATTGTTTAAGAAGTCCTTTGACTGCTTGTCATGTACAGTGTTGTATGGTGTTGATATCCATCGACATCGATAACAAGTTGTGATTTTTGTTGACCTGTGTTTTGTCACAAAGCTGAAATGAACTGTATTTTATTGTACACATACAATAACAGCTTTCATCATTTACTCTATCTTTCTATCTGTGTTTAACTGCAGGTACATAGACATGAAACTCAAGAAGTTTATTTTCATCTCCCTCCAATGAGACGATCATGACACATAATATGTGTCTGTGTCTATGCTTTCCTAATTAATACATAACTTCAGCACTAAATATTTTGGATTTATGTAAATATGTATATTCATATATAATTATTATATAAAAAATTACACATACAATATGTTTATTCGATTTGGTCAAAATAATTTGTAGTGTCAACTGATTAAATCTTCATCTGGGTTTGAACTATCAAATTTCTTCTTGCTGTCACAACTACTCAGATTTATCATTGACTAATTATTAGATGATCCTAAAGAAAAATCGAGGGTAGAGGTGCTTGTTTGCTTTTAAGAGAATGATGCAATTTTGGCTCATATGGACATGTTTTGTTTGGAAATGAATGAATTCTAATCTGTGTAGCAATAATGTGGTAACTGCACAGCTGAGAGCAAAACAGATTGCTCTATCTCTGACCCATTTGAATATGCAACATTCTGGTGCATCATTGTTGTCAAATCCCATTGAAGTCAATGATGCAAGTCCCTTTCTCGAGTCAAGGGAATTTTGCATCATATAAATAATAGGCAATGGAACAACTGTCCAAGCTGCTCCCTGAGCAGCGTACTGATCCTGCAATGAACAAGAATAAAAACTGTATTATTTTTGCACAGCAAGTATGATACCTAATCACACAATTTAATAATATGCAGAAAATTTCATTACAGGAATATTATCAGAATATTGCTGAAACTTGCTCACTGGCCCTCTTTTTGAAAAATGCTTGAGAATTGTTGACCTGAGATGGATATCAAATGGATAAATTTTGATAATTCTGAATCAATAACATATGGAAAATAAATACAGAACTAAAATGAGTTTCATCATGGAAAATATCAAGTAAACTCTTTAAAAGAAAAACCTGTTGCCCTAGGACTGTGATGGATGTAACTGATCTTGCCATGAAGGGCACAGTTACTCAAATAATTGATGTTTATCCTTTACTTGCTCAGCCTAGTACTATTCTATTTATAGTTGTATTCAGTGATTTTATTTTTATCTTAAAAGCATTAACTTCTCTTTTCTTCCACTGTGTCTATCCAGGCTACCAACTGTGCAGAGCATATTGTTCATGCCACCTGCAAATTATATGACTAAAATTCATGGCATGATGATTTGATTTTATAACTCTTTACTGAAATTTAATTGCTTTATTTGACTACATAAAGCCTTAGCTGAGATTCAAAGCTTCAAGAAGCTTGCATTTTTCCAAGAATGTTTATTTCCTAGATATCAGTTAAGATACATTATAATGTTTTACCGTCAGGGAGATGAATCTTACTGCCTGGAACACACAAATTGCATAATCAAAGCAGGTATATGGGGATCCATAGTACATTTATTATGGCAAGCAGTGAAAAATAAGTGAATAAGAAAATCCACCTGTGGTGTCTGGACACCAACCAGAAAAAAAAGAAATCTTTAGGAAAAAAGATCAACATTACCACAAACTAATCTGTTCTCCTTTTTTTTTCATGACTTTTTGGTAAATCACTGGTATATGGGTTTTAGGTGATTGTCTTTGAGGGAGAAAGGGAAACATAGGAGAATGTGTCTCTTTCTTCAGTTTCTGTAGTTTAGTAAATTAGACTTGTCTAGCTAGTGAGATAATGCTGCACAAAATCTTTGTGTTTAGGTTGTTATTATGAAGTTACAAAATAGTGATCATTTAATTTAAACCTTCAAATTCCAATGTGATGACATATGAGTGGCTGTGCCCTTCATATAGATTTTGAATCCATAAATGTTTATGATCTCTTTTTCTTCTTAAATCTCTTGGTATTATTCAGGCACAGTTAAAAGAGGATAGCAATTGCCCTTCTTCCCCCATCCCTGTTTTTTCCTTCTAAGGAGAAGGGACAAGAGCCCTGCATTTCCTTGATTTCTTTGGGTTTTTTACCTAATCCCTATACTACTCAGTACTTCTATATTAAATTGCACCTGCTGAAATGCTTGGTTGAAGAAATTACTTTGCTTCTGAGCTCTGCAGCACGGGAAATGCCTGGCCCCTCCAATCTCCCAAAATGGGTGCTGAGTCTGTGGGCACGTTGCCAAAGAAACTCCATCTTTCCACTTTCCTGAGCTTTACCTTTGAAGCTTTTAAAGTCATGATTCCTTGGTAACGTGGATGATGTGACAAGTTTCCACTCTGCAGAAGCTCGGACAGCCAGTGGGGTCATTTAAGCCAGGTCCATAAAGGCACAGAAAATCATCATTAGTATTGTCCTTCTGTCAACATAAATGTCAGTTTTCTGTAATTTAAAAAAAAAAAAAAAAAAAAGTCTTTAAATATCCACTGCANAAAGATTTCTAGCTGCATTGAATGAAATAATTGAAAGTTGATGCCACATATATATTAGATTTGCATTTGTCCCTCTTTGTAATCTCCTAGCCTGTTAGGTATGGAAGTACTTGGACAGAAGTTTTGAGCTGGAGAAGACTCAAATTCCTTGGTTTAGCTAACATGAGATAACCTCTCTCAATGGTAGCAACAAACCCAGCATATTTTGTTAGTAAAATGTTTCTTTTGTGGAGGAGGACACATCAACAGGCTAATTTTAAACAAAAGTCAAGGCAGAAACAGTCTCCCCTCTACTTGCTTTCCAAAAAAAATCTCAGGCTATGACACAGCCTTATAAGAGTGAAAGTCACAGCTGTGTTAAAAACAGGTAATTCTTCTCTTATATTATCTATTCTGTGCTAAGTTGACAGTTTTAATAAAGCATTAGAGCTCCTGAGAGACCAAGTGTTCAATCTTGAGGTAATTTCACAAAATTATGTTTTAAAATACATATTGTTACATTGGAACAACAAGAAAAACATTAATGCATTTGAGGATAAGTTTTGTAGGAATATCCATTTTCAGGCTGGAAATATTGCCTTTTAAATTCAATTTCTTTTGGTCTGTTGCCTTTGGATTCTTGTTTTGTACTCTCTTGAGAAATACTGGGGTATTGCCAGTTTTCCTAAGAAATCATCCTGTTTACAATTCTTGTTGAAACTGTTATGTCTGTAAAATACATCAGCCTCAATAAAATTTCAATTTCCATCCCATCCTAAGTAGCTTAACAGCTTTAGTGACTATGTGGCAGCAGAAAACCTGTTTCTTTAAAACTCCTTTCCTTGCCTCAAAGAACCTCTGTGCTACTCTTTAATATAAGAAAATGCAGCAGCAAAAAAAAAGACCCTTGCCAAGGTTTCACATAAAATATTTTAACCTCCAAAATTTTTAGAGCAAGAGAAATTATAGAACAGCTGCAGTTTCATCTGTTTATTTGTTTGGGGTTTTTTCGTGGTGTTATAGAATATCCCAGGTTAAAAGTAACCTGAAAAGATGATCTGGTTCAACTTCTTGTGTGAGCAAGACCCTAGATGAGATTATCTATTATCATGTCCATTCACATCTTGAAGACCTCCAATGATGGCTTCAACACTATGTCCTCAGAGATGCTGTTCCATTGAGTGATTGTTCTCACTGTAAAACATTTTATTTCTTCTGTAGAGATAACGTTTCCCAGTGCAACTTTTACCCACTGCCCCTTGTCTTCTCCTTGTGGCTCCTTGTGGACAGAGGATCCGAGTGTGTCTTTCTTGAACTGTGGGCACCAAAACTAGCCACAACACCCCAGGTGCAGCCTGATTAGCACTGAGGAGAGTGGGATGATCACATTTCTACCTCTGCTAGCAACAGCCCTGCAGGTTCAGCCCAGGAACTGATTTATCTTTTTAGCTGTAGCACTGCATGGCTGACCCATGTTCAACTTGTCTACCAGGACTCCTATTTCCCTTTCTTCACAGCCACACAGATCCTAGCCTATAGTTTGATCTTTGGTTACCTTGCCTCAGGTGCAGAACTTGACTCTTGTCTTTGTTACACTTCATACTGTTCCTTTAGCCCATTTAGGTCTTTCTGTAAGACAGCTAAGACAGCTTTCCCTTCTAACATGTCCACCTCACCACCCAGCTTTATGACATCAGTGGATGTGGTGAGGATACTTCCAGTTCTCAAGGTAGACCCTTTTTGACAGACTGCCAGTCTGAGCAGAAAACATTAAACACCGCCCTCTAAAGTGCAGCCAGTTGTCCAATATCCTACCTATATAATCTGTAACTTGCTAGTTTCTGTGGTTTTCAATTAAATTAATATGTAAGGTATCTGAAATAAATTTCTTCTGTCTAAGAACATGGCATAGAGAATCCCTGCCTGAGAGGTGTCTATGAACAAAACAAAAGTATGTGACTATTTCATTTACTGGTGAGAATGACCCTGGAAGGTTTACACAACCCTAGAACTTAATCCATAACTGTTACTGAAAAGTTACTGTGTTGTAAATTCTTACAAATGAATGGGAAAAAAAGGGCACACTTAAAAATATTAATATGAAAAACTAGCAAAGTCAAATGTGGATTTTCATGTTTCATTGTTAGACATACTTTCACTATGTAAAAACTACTTATTTAACTTTGTGCAAATTATATTCAAACTAAACTATTAATTTAGCATTACATAGGTTCCAGAGTTTAAGCATGTGTGTGTAGCATGTAACCTTTGCCTAAGAGCTGATGAGAGCATCTGTTAAGTATGATAACTAGTATTTATATGGGATTAAAGTGTTCAGAAACCTGTTAAGCAAAACCTGAATGCTCAGAACTGTGCAAGAAAAAGTTTTGCAGTCATGTAAAAGCCCTTTCACCTATAGCTATTTGAATATTATTTATAGCACTACCAGTAAAATTAAATTTGTAGAAGAGGAAATAGACAAAAAAAAATGATATAAATAACATTTTGTCTTTCATTGAGAACAGAATTTGAAGAGAAAAAGTAACTTGTACACTTTTCCAAAAAAAAAAAAAACCAAAAACAAAAAAAAAAAAAAAAAAACCACCACCCCCACAAACCCACAAAGGATTATCAAGAAACAAAGTGCATTTTCTGTGTTTCTGATTGTTTTGATCATTTTAGTTCTCCTTTCCATAGAAGATTATTTAATTTTGATCAGGTTTGATGTATCCTAACAAGCTTATTTTCATGATAGTGTTCAGAGGTTTTGAAATTCTCAAGTATTTTCATATTTATATATTAGTAAATTGTATTTAAAACCTTCAGCTTTTCTCATTATTGCAGCTCACTACACTAAAATCAAAATTTTGCTCAGTCTGTTGCTGTTTGTACATATAAAGTTAATAGAGTTGTCATGGTTTAACCCCAGCTGAAAGCTAAGCCCCACATAACTACTTGCTCACCACATGGCTGTGGGTTGGGGGAGAGAATAGGAAGGATAAAAGTGAGAAAACTCTTGTGTTCAGATAAGGACAGTTTAAAAAAAAAATCAAAAGTGGCACACACAGGCAAAACCAAACAAGGAGTTAATTCCATTTCCCATGGGCATGTATGTGTTCAGCCATTCCCAGGAAAGCAGGGCTCCATCACACTTAACAGTGTCTTGGGAATACAGACATTATCAGAGAAAACACCCCCTGCTTTCTTCTTTTTCCTCCCACCTGTATTGTGAGTGTGGTGCTCTGTGGTATGGAACATCCCTTGGGGCATCTGGGGTCTGCTGTCCCAGCTGTGTCACCTGCCAACTCCTTGTGCACCCCAGCCCCCTTACAGGTGGTGATGCCATGAAAAAGGCATCAGTGGAGTGGGGTGAACAGTAGAAAAGACCTTGACACTGTGTAAGGGCTGCTCAGCAGTAACTGAAACATCCCTGTGTTGTCAAACATGAACAAACCCATAAAATAGTCCCATGATAAGTACTGTGAAGAAAAATACCTCTATCCTGGCCAAAACTGAAATGAAATATTAGGTTAGAGTAATAAACAATTGGTTCTTTAGGATTTGCTGAGTCAAAAGGCTCGTGTGAAGACACACAGTTACATATATGAACATATATGGATTATTGTTTATTTTCAAGTGTGCTTAATAGAAATGAAAATAAGAGCAAACTCAAACCAAAGAAACTCGTGTTATTTGTTACAATTATTTTGTTTCAGTTAAACTCTTTTGGCCCCTTTTTTTTTTTTTTTTAATTCCTTCCAGGAAAAGTTAAAAAAGCACGTCGAAATTCTTGCCAAGTAAGCCAAGAATACCAAGAACCTTTCCAAACTTACTTGGATCCACTCTGCTTCCATTTTCCAGTCCAAGTAATCTCTTGCCTGCCAATCTCTAAAACAACTTCACCAGCTGAGAATCAAAACAGAGATACATGAATATTTCCCACCAGGTCTTGTCTGTCTTCAAATGCAGGATATCATTGATGCCCAGGGAGACATGAAAAAAGAAAATTTCTCCAATTGTTCACCATGGAAAACAGACTGGCCCACTCCTAGTAGCTAACTGAAGCATTAGATTTAATTATAATAATTATCATTATCTTAATGTAAAGCTGCAAGTATTATGAGCATGCTGAAGCAAGTGCCATACTTTGTGCTGTCTCCAACACGAACAGCAGTGAAAGCATTGTCTCAATCCAGAAGTCACCACAGCCAAACCACCTTCGAAAACATGCTGCCGAATTTCTCTCAGAAACAGAATCAAAATGTATTCAAAAAATCTCCAAAGATAGATCAATTCATGACCTGTTTTTTTGACACTAGTTCAAAACTGGAGAGAAAACTTTCTCAGGGGATTTCCAGTTCTATATCCCAGTGCATGGCAAGTAATACCAAAAAGATAACCTCTCATCACTTAAATAATTTTCCCTTATTAATAGATTACAGACATGGAAAGCTGTTGCTATGCTTGTATTTTCAGCTATGTTTTTGTGCCTAAACTTGTAAGCTGATTTTTGGCATTGTTATTAGAACTCTTGGTAATAGAGAGATTGTCTCAGTAACCTCTACAACTTTTTATAAACATGTTGGACTGTTTTTCTCACTTCAGAACCCTTAAGATCCCTGTGGCAACAGTAGCCATTGCCTACAAGAGAAAATAATGTTAGTGAAGTATCTAATGTATTTTTATCTGTCTTTGCTGCAATATAGCATCTGGAAACGAGGAGGAAAGCCACCATCCTGTAACCAGCCAGCTCTCCCTGGGACAACATCAAGAGACCCATGGTTCACTGGCACTCCACAGACTCTAGTTTGCCTTAGGAAATGGATGACTGCTCTCATTATCCTGGTAGATGCCTCAGGGCAGTGAAAAGTCAAAGAATCATTCTCTTCAAGCAATGCATTTCGGAGAAACTATCTCTAACTAGTGTACCCTAAAGTCCTGAGAAAATCCTTTCCTCAAGAGACTACCTCATTACCTTTGTGATTGTATTGTCACTGAATTCTAGAGAGGAACCTGAGCTGGAGAATCGATGAGGAGTAGAGAGGAGTCAGGACCCTGCCCCTTTGAAATTCATACCTTTATTAGGAGTAAAAATGGCCGTCATTTAGTGAATATTTGGCTTATTAGAAAATTATACTTACAAAAATATGGAAAAAACACACATGTAAAATGGGTTCGATTTGAAAGGATGCAAAATTATTTGAAGAAAAAAAAATTATCTGCTCCTGTGTGTAGGAGGTTTGTCATTTTTCTTCCTGGGAGAAAAGAATAGCAGCACTGCTACAACTTTAATTTTACTAAAAATATGCTATCTATATCTAGAAATGAAATCTTTCACATTCAAAGTCTGAATTTCACAAGTTATACAGGAAAAAAAATGAAAAAGCTTAAGAAATTTATTTAAGAAATTTCATCATAAATTCTCCTATCATGGAGGGTGGAGGCTTTGACTTAAATATTAGTAGCTGTCCACATTCAGAATTTAAAACATCAGAATTCTTTTTAGCTACATTTTTGAGTCCTTGATTGCTGGACACCCCTCATCACTTTCCCACTAAGCAAGAGTAAGACCATTATGGAAATTGCAAGCTCATACCCACTCTTGTATTTAAATAAATAAACAAACATATTCCAATACAGATGTGAAAGTAGAATTTTTTTTATGCAAGCCAAAAATTCCTTTATCTATTTTCTGAAACAAGCTCTCATGAGTACTTTCCAAATTTTTAAGTCTCAGAAATGGAACTAAACTTATTGATTTAAAGGATTATGTTAATGAGAATGAACATGTAAGTAACCTGTTCATTATCTGTAAATATGCTAAGAGATCCTTTGCTACAGGTTTCTCACCCAGTTCCTGTGGCATATTTTTGGCATATTGTGTGCTGCTTATTCATGGTATGGTAATTTACAGTTAATAGCCCATTGGGTTTGGTTTTATTGTTTTGCTTGAATCTGTGTAGGGGTTTTTTGTTGTTGTTGTTGTTTAGGATTTGTGGTTTTTTTTTTTTTTTTTTTTTTTTTTTTTTTTTTTTTTTTTTTTTTTTTTTTTTTTTTTTCTTTTTTTTTTTTTGTTTTTTTTTTTTTGTGTGTGGGTTTTTTTTTTTTTTTTTTTTTTTTTTGGGTTTTTTTTTTTTTTTTTTTTTTTTTTTTGGTTTTTTTTTTTTTTTTTTTTTTTTTTTTTTCTTCCACATAATTTTTCTTGTATTTGTTCTTAGCTAAATGTTCAGGCATTTAGAAAAGAAAGTTCACCCATTCATTGTTGTACTACTGCTCACATCCCACATACCACCAACCCTGCCAAGCTGCCTTGGGTAAATTGGCAACTAAGATTTCAGGCAAAATCTTTCTGACTATAATCCCTGCTGTCACTGTGAAATAACTTCCTAGCACCTATCTCTCAAGGGCATTTTTCATCCCATACTTGAGAGCACTTGCCAATGCAGTTGTTGAAGCAAACTGTAAGCCACTTCCATATAAAAGTTTCATTCACAAACCTAAATAATGTCTGAAATCCCAGATGTGTTCCCAAACTACTGAATTATGGAACAAGAGAAGAGTTTCTTCTCTCCACTCCATTGTTAAAATCAAATGGTTACAAATAAGGATTCAAAGACTGATGTCTCCAAACTCTGGATAACTAAACACTGTTTTAGTAATTACTGAGCTGAGACATCAATTAGTAATCACACACTAAGAGAAAACCAGACCCTAAAGGCAATTAATCATTTATTTATAACTTAGATATTAAATTTTCCAAAGTATCTGAGCTTCATAAATGTGGTTTTCATTATTTTATTTTTGTCACTGTGTAAATTTATTGAATTCTTCTAATTTTTTCGAACCCTAATTTGTGGATTGTAGGATTAGAATCTAAAATACTCATTTAACAGTAGCACCTACTGAGATAGTCCTCTGAGGCCACAGTGCAATTTCAGCTGTCCTTTGTGTGACATCAGATGTCCCTCCCACTCAGGACAATGATGCTGTCATTTCCCTATATGGGAGCAAATATAGTATTATGGCTGCAGGAACACCTGGGTATCTAAGCCAACGATATGTGCTTAATTTTGGGAGTTAAATCTTTCATTTCTAGGTAGTACAGTTCTGAGCATCATAGTGTCTAATCCCTTTGTTTATATTTCAAGGAATTCAGAGCTAAATTCACTATATATAGAGAGAGAAATGCACAGTAACATCTCTGAAGTCCAAGACCATACAGAAAAGAAATACCCTCATTTGGACTGGAAAAGTATCTCTCAGTAGGAGAAAGGAGAATTAAAAGGCTGTGGTGTTCAATTATACCACTCTTCTATCTGAGAGTTCATATTCAGTTTGAAATCTGCAACAATTCTGATTCAGTAACAACCATCAGTGTAAGGACAAGAAAAAACCTGAGAAATTTCAGAACCCATTCTCTACCTCTTCGTTTTAGGGAAGCTTTTTTTGACTTCGTCTCTGTAAGAATTTGTGAGGACCATGAGTGTATTCATATATCTTTGTGAGAAAATAATGCCTTTCAGAATTCTCTAAAACGTAAGACAAGCACCCAAGGCTTTCATCTGTAATAATGAGTCCATCCTGGTCTTAAAATATCTTATGGAATTTTTATTCTTGGGTTTATTAATAAAATTTGAGCTAAATCTTTTTAAATTCTATTATTCTGTGTGTGAAGAAGAGGAGATTAAAAAGAGGAGAAAAATAACTTTCTGGGAGCAAGATTTAAGAAGAAACTGTTAAGTTGTTCTTGTGAACATTGTTTCTTTAGGCTAATCAAGATAAGTTCAGAATCTGCCCCAGGCTATCTTGTTCAAAGAACAAAGACTCAAACAGACATTTTGTTTCCAGTTAAAGGATTGCAACTATATTGGTTGCTAAAGGTTATCTGAAGTTTAAGAATAATATAGAGTATTTGAATTGTTTAGAAAACTTGGTTATCTCTGATTTTGAACATTAAGGGTTATTAAAAATCAGAAGATGTTAGGGTACATATTATTTTGTTTCAAATTAGTTTAATAGGATTTCATAATAAAGAACTAAAAAAACCCCCCACTTTTAAAATGCATGATAGCTTTTCTGTCTGTATTAATTGCTGCAGACAAAAAATTCACACAAACTGTCAACATCAGATTAGCAAATCTTAAACATTTTTATTTTAGAAATGAGTTCATATATACATTTTCTGTGGAAAATAGGGCCTATTAAAAACGGTTGTAGTCTTTTTAATTGGAAAATTCTGATGAATAGAAAATAATTTTTGGATGTTTCCTAGGACCAGGAAATAAAACTATTCAAAACCACACTTATTTTGTGACTGCCTTCTATCTAGACTTTTACTTGGTATAAAGAAAAAAAAAAAAGTAGACTAAGGACTGGGTTACATTTTTACAAATGCCACATAAGTTTTGAAATATTTCCCTCATTTAGGTCCATTTTCCAAAGCTTTTCTATTACATGTGTTCAATTTAAATAGATGGTCAAAGAATCAATATAATACAGAATGGAACGCTTCCTCTTTTATCCTTATATGTTGAGATATTCTAAGAATGTTTTCTTGGAAGGATTTTTTACACAAGGCTTCTGAAATCTTGTTTTCCTCACAGTGGACAACAGAAACGTGTTTCAAATCTGTTCAGAGCAAGAGAACATGTCTTTTGCTCAGCTCTACTAAAAACCTTTGTTGCCCATAATTTCTTAAAACAAACTGGAGATCTGTTTGGGTTGAGAGTATGATCACAGTTCCTTGAATTGCATAAATTTACAAGTGTCAAATATCTAGCTAATAATTCTGTAGCTCACAATTAAGTTACTCTCCTCTGTTCAAAAAATGACAAGAAGCCAATAACTAATTCAGATTTTCTTTGCCTCCCAACTCACTAATCATTTGAAGAGTGCACATTTTTAATTTAAGCAATACACTTCAATGTCAAAACAATTCCTGTCACCCTGACAGGTATTATCTTATTTGTGAGTACAGTAAGACAGAAATAAAAAGAGTTATTGTGTTCAGAAATTTTATGACTCATTCTTATATTCACTGTCCTTGGGTTAATTGCTTTCTTGAAATATAACAAGTAACATTCATGAAAATATAAACAAAATATTGAATAATTTTCTTAATATTGCAGTTTACGATGCTTTTACACTGACGGTACAAGGAGAATGTAGGATAAAATATGGTGATCTAAAGTTTCGGTTCTCTTAATTCACTTAGGATTGTAATGACATTTAGAGAAAATAAATGTTTTACAGAGACATTCACAAACTACTGATAGAAACTATCAATGTCATCTTTGCAAGTGTAGACTAGACTAGAACAGAACAGAATGGAATAGAATAGAATATTGCAGTTGCAATAATCACCTAGTTCAACCGCCTGACCTCATTGCTTGTGAACAAAAGATAAAGCATATTATTAAGGGTGTCATTGTAATGCCT
>VZTR01015046.1:28723-42302 GCA_013400775.1 Chaetops frenatus | reverse complement strand
AAGGGTGTCATTGTAATGCCTCTGAAACATTAACAAGCTTGGATCATCAACCACCCCTCTAGGAAGCCTAGAGTGTTTGACTAGTGTTTGTCCAACCTCTTGGTAAATAAAAAAATGCTTCTTGATGTCCATTCCTGAAAGTATTCCGACATATTCTGTCATTGGATACGAGGGGGAAGAGTTCAGCACCTCCCTCTCCACTTTCCCTCCTCAGGAAGATCTAGAGAGCAAGAATCTAAATTTGGTATTCAATCAGAACTGTGAATATGATATAGCATAATAGGATCCAAGAGATCGAAAATAACTTTATTAGTTTTTATATTATAACATAACATGTGTCATTAGACATATGCCAGAGGAAAACAAAATGTCCCCTTCCTTTCTCTCAGACTTGCCATGAATGATGGAGAGAAGGAAATCTTTTTTCTCTGTTTAGTATGCTGCTCTTCTTGAAGATACATTACAGTATTTGGAAAAGCTAGATATTTATATGAAAGGAACAGCAAAATATTTCACTATCAAAAGACAAAAGGTGAAAGGAGAAAGTGTACATAATAATTTTCTCAGTCTTGTCTTCTGTTCAGCTATCTAAGGCACAGTGGAGTTAATTAGAATGTTTTCATGAGCGAGTTGAGAAAGGTGGATCACAGGGGGTATGGGTTTAGAAATGTTATTAAGGTTGGATTCATGCTGGCTTTCTTGGTTATGATGCACCTTTCTAAAGCTTTAGTTTCTAACGAAACTGGAACTGCAGCCACAGCAACAGCAGGAACAGATTTCCAAGTGTAAAACACAGTCTTGCCCTTCCCTGATCACAGTTGTGTGTTTGTTAGTTCTAGTACTTTACAGCAGTGAAGTGAACAAAAATGAAGAAAATACTAAAAGGTCTGCAGCTCAGACTTTAGGCAACAGATTGGAAAATAAGGGTGTATATGAAAAATCTGGAAATCTGTGGATAGTATTCCTTAAAAATGGATAATATCACTTAAAAAAGGAGCTGTCGACATGGACCTACAGAAGAGGACAAAAATGTGTCAAAAGGCTTCACAGCAAGGAAGGATTTATGGAGAAACTGACAGGTCCCCATCTTCCTGACAGACTGCTGGCATCACACATGAAGCATTACACTAGAGAATCTCCAATTGCTCAGGGATTGTGTAGGGCTGGCTGTGCTGTGCACATATGACCACTGACTTCCTGTCTGTCAGGAAGGATAGGAGTCCTGTGGCAGTCTGAAGCCCTGTGACGCTGAGATCCATTTCACAAGGTGATACCTCCTGTCTGATGACCTCAGTGGGGGTTGTTTGGGAGCCTGTTCCTATCAGGGCTATTTTGGCTGCAGAGATTGCTTTTATACTTCTGCCATTCTCTCCTCAAAATAAAACTGTCTCTGCTTGGTGACTCCTGAAGGAAATGCCAGTTGTTACTGAAACCTTGGGATGGCTATAGGGCACACATTCGCTGAAGTCCAAAACAAAAAAGAGAAAGGAAATACAGAACTGAAAAACTGTGCAATACACTAAGTACATAACTGAACTACAATGACAGAGACAGATGCTTGGTGACATTCCTCTGTGTCTCAACCTGACTATTTGCTGACTGTTCTGTCATATCAGGTAGTCACAGTCAGATCAGTTTTGTCTAGTTTTGAAGCAAATGTGGCCAGGAAGCCTTACAACTTTATTACCTCAAGTTTGTGCACCTTGCTGCTCTACGAGGCTGATTAACTCAGCAGCTGATGCTAAACCCAGCCCAGACAGTGAGACTTCAGGGCATGAACAGTAGCAAAATTTCCAGTGTTTAAATGAGTTTCCATGTAAATGTTTATACATCTTTATGCTGCTTACCATTTTTGGAAGGGTTTTCTTGATTTCTCTGTTGGACATCAGCATCTAAATCCACCTAATTTACAATCTTTTTGCTCAGTGCTGCTTGGCTCTTATCTATAGCAATTTGTTTATAGCCTTTAACTACAGTGTATGTCATCTGGAGAATAAAAATACAGTTTTGGGGTTGTAAAATAAGTATATAGCACACAATACAGCCTGTGAACACTTCTCGACCTTGCTTTGAACAAGCTACATCTGGAATTTGCATCACTGACTCAGTAGCAGCAGTTAGAGTACTCAGCTGGGATATCGGTTTCCTCCTAAGTGTTTTCCCCTTGACATGGTTAACTGAACTTAACAATGTTAACTTCATGCAGTAATTTTGGATGTAAGTGATAAGATGGCTATGGTTCACTCCACTACTCTGACATCTTAAAACAACAGAGTTGATACTAGAAAATCAAATTAATTCATTTGTTTTATGCCCAATTATTTAGATATTAACTGTTCTGAGTGGCTAATGTGCCACAAACATGACTGATATTTTTAAACAACTTCAAAAGAAGAGAATAATTTTTCAAAGTGGAAATTTTAGGGCAATTTCAATATGCCATGAAAAAATATATACTAAAGCAAATGATCGGAAAATGGCAGTTGCTTAGTGCAACTAAGTGTAGCTTCATACCTAACACAGGTTATGGATTTTCCTTGACAAGTACTAGAAAACTTCACTCCCTCTGTGCAACCTAATGACTTTGGTAATTTAGGATGCAGTTAAACTCTAAATTCGGGAATGGAAAGAACCAACTTTGCCATGCATCTGAAGCTTATATATTTTTTCCACTCATGCACTATTCCTTCAGAAAGTCTTATTATTCCTTCCCAACTGCATTATTTCTTGTGTTTTACTTCATTTCTGTATATTCCAGAATATTGATTGAAGTTAATGCTTTTCAATTCACCTTTATCTATTTTCATGTAGCTCTGTGGTGTGGGAATTTTTTGCAATCCTTTTTTTTTCTGAAGTCAAGAAACGTAAACTTTCCAGCATTTAAAAATCCAGTATTAAAATACATATTCTCATAGCTGAATGATTTTTCAATTTAAAAAATCATCAAATAAAACTATTTTTAAAACCATGCAATAAAAATTTCCTAATATTCCCCAAGACAATAAAATTTTTTTGCACACTGTCCCTATATTTTCATCTGTGATTGTGGACAAATACAGTAGACACATGCAGTTACTGCCTTCTTATTTGATTTCCTCTGTAATCCTAGTATTTGTCCCTATAGAGGAAAAAAAAAAAAAAAAAAAGACACTTAAAATGAAGCAGACTGATCTTTGCCAGGAGCAGCTACTCTGCCATTCATGTATGTATAGTTCAGATTAAATATAGCCCCTTGAGAAGAAAGAAAACAAATAAACAAGAGGTCCTAACAGCTGACAAACTTCTTGGGGATATTACTTATCCTATGCAATTTATCCTGTTCATCCTAAGCAAAATCACTCATGTCTTTCATGTCTCTTTCCCTTACAGCAAAAATAGGATAATTGTATACATGAACTTGAACAGAAAAAACACATATTTCAGTTTTCATGAAGAGGGTAGAGGGCAAAAGCTTAGACAGAAATAAACAGGTGCAATATGTCTAAGCATTAACTTGAAAATTGCAAGAAGTGAACCTACTGCTAGCATAGGTCTCAATAATATAACTGAAGTTAATAATTGACTGGAATTTAGACTGATTTTTTACGTATAAGTCATCATGAAATATATTAATATTGATGTAACATCACCTTCTGCTTGACCTTAACAGTAGCTGGTGACTAGAACTTGGGAAAAGGACTATGCAAGTTACTTAAGAAGCAAAGAAGAAGGGAAAATGACAATTTGGGTGGTAGGTTTAATGAATAACAGCCACCTTAGAGAACCTGGAATAGTGACACTACTGCAAAAGTGCAACATCATTAGCTAGAAGTTTCTGAGACATAGATTATGCAAACCTGAGGTTGTGTAACAAGAATCAAACTGACCAAAATACCAAAGTCTAAAAGAATTGATAAATACTTTGCAATGGCACTAGTTTGTTGGGTTTTTGAAAATCTATGAAACTTATTTGAAAAATGCAGTCCATTTCAGTGGTAATGCTATGGGGCTGGATTTTACATTGGTAAGAATGGAAGGAAAATAAAATGCATACATCACGTGGAATATATGATATGTATAATAAAGTGTATGAAGTACTTTTTCTAAATAATATCATCATTATCATGTGGCCAGTTTTAGCCACTTCAACCATAGTATAATTACAAAA
The DNA here is from genome assembly GCA_013400775.1 of Chaetops frenatus. Taxonomy (NCBI): domain Eukaryota; kingdom Metazoa; phylum Chordata; class Aves; order Passeriformes; family Picathartidae; genus Chaetops; species Chaetops frenatus. The sequence continues at coordinate 38,155 of VZTR01015046.1, read as the reverse complement.
AATTATATGAGAATTACATAATGCAAAAGAGACTGGAGGTGAAAAAGCATTTAAATATGTGATAAACTGAAGCGGGTGAATATTAGAGACATAAAATTATAATTTTTTTGTCTCTTCTTTCAATTGAGTAATCCAATCAGTATGTTAGACTCAAAGGTCCACTATCAATACATACTCAGGATATATTCTATAATTACAAAACTTACGTGACTTTCAGAGATCAATTTATTAATTTTTCATATACTGTTTATCAAGTTGAGTAAGAGATATGGTCAAACAGCTCAGATTATAAAATGCAAATTTTCAATGAATGTGTTTCATTGTCTAGACATCAGAATGCCTGATTTGTGGAGGTTCCAAATTTTCATAGAAGTTTTGGCATTGAATTCACTTTTGATGGTTCCAAATATTTCTTTAAAGCACAGGTTTGGTTTTTTTAAATTTAGAAATGTATAACATAAAATAAAATTTAAAATTAAATACTTGTTATAAATGACCATGCTTTACAGCATAAAATATATCAACAAAATTATCACCCACCATGGAAATATATATGGTCTCATGGGCTATTTTTCATAGAAAATGTTTCAACTACATTTTATATCCTTTATAATGCCAATACAATAAAGAAAATATTATAGAACTACATCCATATCTATTCATCTATTTGTTGCCTCTGGAAACTAAAATACCCAATTACTCATATAAAAAGAAACAGACAGCATTCCTGACAGCTAAAATTTTCAAGGAATTACTCGAAAATAAGCAATTAAATGGTACATCAAAAACTTAAGCAATATCTAGGCTTCAGTAATCTATATTTTCTTTAAGTCCGGGCAATTCTTATATATATTCAGTTGAGCAAATGGATATGAAGTCTTGTCAAACTACACAGAAAATAAGACAATGAAAAAAAAACTTCTAAAATAAGTCCTTTCTCACAGTCTTTCCAAACAATATTTATCTCCTTTTCTTGTTAGTTGGTATAAATGTATTTATTCCAGTGCTTCTGCTGGAGTAGTAACAGTTTCAACCTATAAACAGAACACTTAGACAGCATAGCACAGATATGAAGAAAGAAATATATTTTCACCTGACAGAATATATATATATATATGTGAATGTACAGATTTATGATCATTGCATAGTTAGAAAGTACCCTAATTATATTTAAGAATTTGAGCAACGGTAACCCAAAGACAAGGAATTAACTGAAGAAGATAAAATGAGGCACAATTTAATTTAAAAGTCCTATATATCATATATAAATATTTAGCTTGTATTTTCAGCAAAAGTTTGTTAGGGTAATTGATCAGAGAGTCATAACAGGAAGCAGGAGAGAAAAGTATGACTTCCTCCCTAGAGGTTCCATGAAGTACAATACTGTTCAGTTGTGACAAAGAAAGAACTAAGATTTTTACATGTAAAGCAGATTTTACAAGAATTTTTCAGAGTACAGGGCTTTATATTTTTTGTTGCACACATTTCAGAACGATAAAATTAGGACATGAACACAAACCAAGACTTAAATTCCTAATGCTAGAGCACTGGTAATGTCTCATTCCAAACTTATTAGAATAATCCAAAGATTGCAGGATGCACCTTCACAGCCTCTGCTCTTTGTAGACAAATTCTTATTAAGGAAATCAGGGAAGGAACATTGTCTGTCTAATAATCACCAGGAAATAAAACACAGTTTTTTTAATAATGTGTTTAATAATAAATAACAATAAAGTAGGACATGGCATACTTAAATACAAGGATTCCCTGGGAATGATTTTTTATAATAATAAAAATGTGAAATTTTGACTACATCTGTGATATTACAAGGGTTAGGGTTTTTTTGTTTGTTTGTTTGATCATTTGTTGTTGTTGTGTGGGGTGTTTTTGTTTTTGTGGTTTTTGTTTCTTTGTTTGTTTGTTAGTTTTTTTCAGTTTTGAGACTGTGGAAGATCTTTTTCCAGTCCTACTGGTATAGTTCTGTGTTATGTGTGGCATAGATCTGAAATGAAGAAGTAAGCTAGTGATCAATTTAGAAAGTCAACAAAAAAACCCACAAGACAAAAAAACTTCCACAGTTTCATTTTTCCATGAGAAAATTGGAGTATTATGTACAAATTTGATATCCAGATGGTGACTCATAAAAATCTGTATCTTGGGTATAACCTAAACTTGAAAAGAGTTTTAAAACATTTTAGTACCTTATAAATGAACAGATAAATGGATCCAAAGGAAAATTTATCCCTCGTAAAATGGGGCCCGAAACATTTGGATCTGTCTGCAGCAAACAGAAGAATCATGTGAAACAGTTTGCCTCAGCTGCTTATTAACATTGTGATTGATCGGCAAAAAATTGGAGATAATGGCAGGGTATTCATTAAACTGAAAGTAATCTTTGGGAACTTCAAGTAAATCTAGACTTAGGGATATAATTCTGTGACTTAAAGCAGAGTAGCTTTACTGGAACCAGAATTATAATATTCTTCAGAGTGGACTACAGGAAGGACGGCTATGGAGAATAAGAGAATCCATTTCAATATCTTAAACTGAAACCTAAACTAGAAATTTGAAAATTTTACACTTAGAATTTACAAACCATTGGGAATGATCTCAGCATAAATTTCAGAGACCACTAGATATCCAGATTTTAGGACTTATTAATATATATTCAAGTATTTAACAGTATAGTGTTAAAATTTAGGGGAAAATATTGATTTTGTGTGTTTTGCTGGCAAACTCAAAAGGGGAAAAATGGAATCCAGCATTACATGAAAATTGTAAACCAGTATCAAATCAATCATTCTTACAATAATAGATCCAGTTACAAATTTTTCAACTAAATAATTTCTTGTCAGAAATACACAGCTTTTAACAAATGAAAGGATGAAAGCAAAGTGAAAAATGTTTATTATAATTGTTTCAGTTTTCCATTTAGCTGCTGTAATATTAGAAAGAGTGGCTTTCATAAGCTTGAAATCTTTAACTTCTTTTTATTTCTCAACTGGCTTTTATTCGCTTATCATATAGAGTATGAGTTATTTTTGTTTACTTTTATGTTTCTCTTCTTACCCATAATCTGTCACAAAATGATGAAAGGTCAGCTTCTATATCTATATGGTTATGATATCAACATTTATCACTCACTAGTTAAATTTATAAACAAACTCTTCTGCAGTTTCTCCCACTCTAAGCTCCTATAACTAAGCCACCTCGTTATTATAGAGAAAAATTGCTCAACTCACATAGCTGAAATCAGATCAGAATCAGAAAGGTAGTAAACAACACATAATTATCTGGCAGTCAGACAACTATTCATTCAAGTTCCACATCAGCAGTGCTACCAGTAAAACACAATCTCAGAGAGTAGGAAAATGTTATTATACACCTAGAAATTTCGAAATACATTTCTATAACTAACACCTCACTAGGGCACTGGAATGGACATGTGGCCCCACAAGATCCCAAGTGAATCTGGAGGAGACTCCCCCTCCACCACTGTTCTGTGGAGCCTGGCTGGGTGCAGGCGGCTCTCAAGGGCCACAGGGAACTGCTGGATCTGGATCAGGCAAGGCTGGGGCTGCCAAAGGTTGAGGCTTGGCAGTGCCTAACCATGGTCACTGCTCCTCCTCTTGTTCTAAGGGGTCTTCCTCACTGATATTAAAGACTTCCATGAATCTGTGACACTACTCCCCTTCAGGCTGACCAATCTTCTTGTTTTCTGGTCTCACTACAATGTTTATCAAAGGACATTTGTTCTCTTGTGCTCTGCTTGGGATGTTCTGAACAGTAAGGGATACCTCATCATTCACATGTGTAACATCTACCCCAAAAGTAGTCATTTCCTATGGAAAAATAACTGCTACAAAATATGATAAATATTGTTTCTTTAGTTTATTTTTTAATATTATATGTCAATAGGATGGCAATGGCATTTCAATGCACTTCTCTTATAGAAAGTATGCAGATATACAGTTTAATTGATATTCATGTTATAATTTTAGGATCAGATCTACAGTGAAATCCTATATCAAAATGGATAAGCTTAGTATTTGAAAAGAATGTTTTATGATTTGCTTTTTTTTCCCAGTTACTATTTTTTTTCAGAATATTTATGCCAGAGGGAGCTCCAAAATTTGTACTTCCTGTTCTAAACTGAAATGCAGACATATTTTGTCAAGATATCCCATGATATAGAAACTATTTTTCATTAATTATTACTGAACACTGTCACAGAATATCTTAAATATATTATTTTTCTTTTGTATTTTATCAGTTTGGGGTGAAATAGACCATTTTAATCAGGGAGGAAATAATGAACAAGTTCTTAGGTAAAATTGTTATTCTTGTAATATTGTTTTATGCACAATACTTTACACACACACATAAAAGATGCTTTAAGGCAATCAACATTAAGTGTTTAATGGTGTCACAAGTAACAAACTCCAGATGAGGCAGTATTACTGAATACAGCAAATAAAAAAGGATTAACTGTTATTAACTATATTTAAAAATTAATGTGAAAGACAAGAATAACTACTGAAATATAGAGAATATACTTTTGTATGACTATGTCTACATCAACAAGCAAAGAGAATCCAATTTTTATAGCAAAACGACAGGTACTGGTAGAACTGGTATCTACATTATCCACATTAGAGACTTAGTTTAAACAGACTTCAGTCTGGTGCTATGAAACTAGTGGTTGTCAGCAGTTGGTGTTGATTAGACAGAATCCCCTGGAATCACTCCTCCATTTATTTTTATCTAAAAGGAACTCAGCTTCAGCACTGTGGAAGCAGACTGCACAGCACACCAGGGTGTAGGTGAGGATAATGGGGAAATGGACTTTTTTCTGAACTGTGACTCTCATGAAGAGGCACCCATTATAAAAGACTGGCTCATAAAGGAATTCTACTATTTAATTTTATTTTCTAATTAAAATAGCTTTTTTGGGATTTTTTTTTTTTGTAAAAGGCAGTTAATTGCTTTAGACAGATTTCTGCAGCTAGAACTGCATTTTTTTTAGCACAAATACTAGAATTTAGATCTAGCTCATCATTATGTATACATGGTGCTGCTGTTAACTGCATCTTTTCTAAATTCCAGGCAACTTTTCTATCATCCATTAGAAGTCTGTCCACCGATAAGTGGAAAGTGTTTAGAAGGGAAAGTCAAAGGATCACAGAAAATTGATTACATGTGTTTAAATTAGAAACCTACATGTGAAGTTTCCCCTGCAAGGACATCGTAATTGATCTTTAATTGTTTGGAATTTGTTGCTAAATCCTACGGCAAAACAGACTGTTAGAAAACCTAGTGAATATAAAGAATAATAACTGCTCATCACTAAATGGCAAACATATTAAATCTTTGAAGAAGTAATATGAAAGAATGAAGACACTAGGAAGCTTCTCACAAGGAAATTGCAGAAGGTGTTTTGTAACAAAGTGCAATAACAGCAGCATTATTTTTTTGCTTTTATACCTAACAGAAATTTTCAAAGCTCATGGTTACAATGATGATGTGATGATGGGAGATGTGAGATGATTAAGTGAACTACCGTAGTGTCAAGCCCAAGGCAGTAGTGCTACAGCACCTTGAGAATGTAAAAGTTGCATAGAGGGCAGAGGGTGCCTCACATGATCCATTGCATAAACCAGCTCTGCACATATAATGCACATATGATGAAAAGAATTAAAAAAATTCTATATCCAAATATACCGATTAAAAATATATTTTTTAAAAAAACTTCTGCCCAAATTTTATTTGAAAGATTATATATGTCTATCTATCTATCTATCTATCTATCTATCTATCTATCTATCTATCTATCTAAATCCTTCTCACTCACATCTCCTTAGACTAAATCCAAAGCTAATGTTGCTGGTTTCAGGAAAGTACCTTTAAAAAGAGATCTGGATGATTAAATAATTTAAAATTCATAGAAATTAGTCTTTTAAAATTCCAATTAGGGATTTATATTTTACTTGCTACATCCTGAAAACTGTCATTCCAGTGTCATAATGTTCTGAAAAAATTTCACTGCGTGCTTTGCTTTACAATGGCAAAATTTGCATTGACTCTCTGAATTTTTCTGTACCTTGCTTAGAAGGTGTCAGAGCACTAATAATGGTAGTGATATTCTACATGCATGGATGACTTCAGACTGGAGTGTCTGCCAGTGTTTTCTACACAGGTAAAGAAAATATGAACAAAGAGAGAAGGAAGAAGTGGTCAAAGGTACACTTTCTTTACATGACTTTATTTCCCCATCTATCCAGCCTAAAATGTTGTGTTTTCATATAAAGCTTCAACTAGACAATGTAACTTTCCCATTTAAATGATTATTTTTGCTCTTTCTCCTTCTAATATTTTATCTAGGTTAGCTACACATACATATACATAAGCTCTCATGTTTTTAAATGTTTGGTATTTTATAGGTAATTGTTGAATCTTTTAATTTGATTATTACTACTGAAAACATCAAGCAAAAGCAGAAATTACACATTGAATTTGTTATAAATCATTTCTAAGGGAAAAATACAGTACCTTGATAAACATAAAAGTATATATTTGCTGCAAAAGATTTGTATTTGTCATATTATTGAACATAAATTATTTAATCTTCTATATTTACAAGTATTTGTACACACATTTTTACAAGAAAATAATCTAAAGGATAGAACCCAATAGTTCTACAAAACAGAATTACTGCTTTCTACAATAATCCATCCATTAAACAGTGAATATTTCTAGGCATCAATCCAATTAGCAATTCTTCTACTCCTTTTTTATATTCTATTGAGTATCACAAAAATAGACTTGGATTTTTCATGTGTGACTTTAGAATTCTGCTCTTCTTACAGGAGGTAACTCTGCAAGGTAATTGATTTTAAATGGCAATGTCAGATGGCCACTGCTAAGACTCCAGGACTCTATTAATGTTTCCAAGCCAGACTTAGATTGTCTCAGATCACTTTGATCTTCAAATAAAATAGCCATTCAGTTCAGGAAGTACTCATGGTTTTGGCAATACAGATGAGAATTCACCTGCATTCTTTACACTGAAGGCATGCAGGAAATTCTTCTAAGTTATTGATATAGCGAAATATAAATAAATTCCTCTTTCACTGATAGCAATGATGACAAGTCAGTTACCTATGCACATCAAGAGCCTCACAGAAAAAAATATTCACAATAAAAAGGAAAAAAAGAGTTCTATTTTGTAGTAGGGTTTATCACCAAAATAACTCATATCAAAAGGTTCTGGGTTTTAAGAGAAACACGGTTAACACATAAGTATGTATTTGCATCAAAAAAAACCAAACCAAACCAAACCAAACCAAAACCAAAACCAATAAAACCCCCAAGCCACACCAAAAAAAAAAAAAAAAAAAAAAAAAANAAAAAAAAAAAAAAAAAAGAAAGAGACCAATAAAGAGAAAAATGAAGGAAATATAAGCTCAGAATAACATTATTTTGGGGAAGGTTTGAAAGAGTCTTGAAAGACAGATTAGTACTCTACTTAAAAAAAAAGCTCCTGACTAAAGCAAATTTACAATGTAAAGTGGTTCTGAAATTGCAATGTTTATGGAAACTGTGACTTAAGATATGAAGATTTTTGTTCAGGGGCAAGCAAGAGGGCAATGTCCATAAAACACCACACAAAAGCCAAAAGGCAGATAAAGCCAAAAGCTCAAGTAAGTATCAAAGTTACAACAGAAAAATTAATGGTTAAAATAGAAAACTAACCACCACATTAGGAAAATGTTCATGTTTGCCAAATGAGTAGATGAATTATTTTTACAGGAACAGCCATGGACTTAGAATACACTGAGAAGCATGTATTTGATTTTGAACCGTCTCCCATTATCACAAAAATTTGGTTTCTGATTCAGAAGGCAGAAATTGCACATGGCCAATTAGAGTTTCAGTAGGACTCTACTCAGTGTGAGAGTGAGATAACACAGCTTTAGATGATCAGATTCCTTGTTATGTCTTTCATCTTTTTTGAGTGGAAAATTTACATTACATTTACGATTTTACACATTTGAAGAACATGACCCTGAGTTTAGCTCAGGTGGTAAGAACGTGGTGCTGAGAATGCAAGTCATGGGTTTGATCTCCATATGGGCCACTCACTTAGGAGCTGGACCTTGATGATCCTTCTGGGTACCTTCCAACTCAGACTATTCAGTGATTCTGAGCTAGTACAAAGAAAGATTCCTATAACATCCTCAAAAAGGGGTAGAGGTAAGAAAAAAAAGGAATGAAAAAGAAAAATGTTATGGAGCTGGATTATACAGAGGCAGGAAGTTATTTTCTTGTCATATCACATTAATATAATTTTTACATTCATCAGATCCACTTCTGCAAAAATTATTCTTCCCATTCAAAGACAGAATTAAGATAGTTAAGGTAATGCATTGTCTGAGGATTTAAAGACTTACACTTTTAAGAGAAAAATGTATAGATATGCATAATAACAAAAAAAAAATTGAACATAAATCACAATCTTTCCATTACTCTGTGAAGTGGTATAACTCCAAGCTCCACTATTCTAGAAGAGTTATTTAATTGTCCTAGCTTTTCTATTATCCCTGAAAAAAAAATCAGTTTCATAAACAAATAATTCACTTGGGAATTTATTTATTTCTTCACTTAAAAACTTTTCTTCGAATGTTAAACTTTCCTGGTCTGCTTCAATTGCCTAAATATGAGGTAGTGTAGGGTTACAGCTCTACCAGTGAGTAACACCAAATAGGCAGTAAAGACCTATCCTTTGGATCAGGAGATCAGAGACCAAACATCTCAGCCAATACTCTAGAGAGTAATTCCTTCTCCTAGAGGTTAAACACATGCTTTTGTGTTGTTAGCCAGGTTCTGTATCTGCAGCTATTGAGGTTTTTCTCTTTAGAATATGTAATAATTTGATAAATGCTGAGGATAAAACAGGTGTAATGGGTATGCTAGCTGTAGAAATACTTGTTCAAAGCTCTAACTTAAATTGTGTTCAGATAAAATATCAAACGTAAATGTCTGTCAGGTGCTCCATCTGTGTTTGTTTGGTTTGGTTTTTGTTTTTCTTTTGTTTTTCTTTTAACTCTAACAATTGTTTAATATTTTAGGAAGGAAAAGGAAATAGGTCTTTGTGTAACCTATGACAGCTGTAAGGGGAATAAATAACAGTTCCACTGAAGACTCTACAACTTGGCCATTTCCTGGCATATAAAATTTCAAATTCCCATAAACATAGAAAAAAAGCAGCCATTTGTTTAAATAGATCTTAGAGTACAGGTGGTTTCAGGATACATAAAACTACATTATTTCATGGTAAAAATATAACGTAAGTCAATAAATTAATAAATTGTACAGTTATATAATGTGATTACTATGTTTTATTTTAAAACTGACAACAGCTTCTGCTCTCCT
>VZTR01015046.1:0-11837 GCA_013400775.1 Chaetops frenatus | reverse complement strand
TCTGAATTCTCATCCTCATCATTGTATCTGGATAGCAGAGGGATTTCAGATAGCTAAATAATTCCTGCCAGCACTCTGGGCTATGGCAACAGCTTCCCACAAGGGATCAGAGAGTTTATCCTGACTACTCGTGCCTCAGGAGCCAGAGAGCAAAGAAGGGGTAGGAACATCCCTGCTTTAGTGATCATCTTTGTAGTCAGGGAACTCAAGAAGACAGAAGGTCTCACATGAAGATAAATGGTCTCCTAGAAATAAAGGCTAATTACCCTGCTGGGAAATGAAGAGTGGACAGATGGGATTGCCAAAAAATAGTTGAAAAATTTCTCAGCATTTTTTTTTATTCTGTAGTTGGCACCTGGGTTTAAGCTCTTCCCAGCAATGATTCTCATGTGGCAGAAATAAGTGAATGACAATGTCTCATGTTAAAACAGGGATTAGGTTGGACAATTTGATTACAGAAATCTGAATCAAGAGGTGTAAAATATTACAGAAAAAAAAAAAAAAGAAACCCAAACCAATAAAAAACAGAACTCTGTCTTCAGAAATAAGATACATCTCATCAGAGCTCTTGTGCAGGGAATTGTTCTTTAAATGAGAGTTTTGGATGCATAACTGGAGTCTGTGAGCAAATGGCCTGGGGAGGCAATCCTGTGAGACTTCTGACTGTGAGATGTGCCATGTAGGTGTGTTAGCTAGGATGCATCCATTACACCAGGGCCCGGCTTCAAAGGTAAAATACATGGAATAAAGCTCTGGAACTAAAATCCTGATAGTTTTAGGTGAGGGATAGGGAAATTTTGTAGTTTAGGAAAAAAGGATGGAGATTTCTGAGTGTGGAAATTACTGTCTTATTTGGTCCCACAACATTGGTTTGCAGATATACATTTCACATATTCAGATATGCATTTCACAATATGTTTTCCTGTAATTAGGGTGCATGTGAAGTTGCACCCTTTTATTTTAGTATCATGCTAAATAATGCTAACATCCCATGTCTGAGTCCAAAGCAGTCAAATTCTTTAACGTTTGATATCCTACACAAGATAAATATATGACTTTGTGTTGGGTTGACCTTGGTTGGTTGCCAGACTCCCACACAACTCCTCTTCCTTAAAAGAACACTGGGAGAAAGTAGGATGAAAAAGCTTATGGGTCAAGATAAAGATTGGGAGATCACTTAACAATTACCACCATAGCAAAATAAACTTGGAGAATTTTAATTTAAATTAATCTCTTAATGAAATGCAGTAAGATATATCAGGTCATATATTAGGACAAAACCAGAAAACTTTCTCTTGCACCTCTCTCTTCTTTCACAGCTTTCCTCTGACATTAAATGTATTTCTGGCATCAGGCAAGAAGGCAAAGCTATCTAGGTGACATCATGTTAGATATAGTATAAAAATGACACGTACTAAGATTTCATTCTCAAAATTCATTCAAATTCAAGATTAAGTTAGTAGCAGGGATCTAAACCTGTGACACTGAAGGGTAATTGGGCAGATGTCTGGACATTGTTGTGAATGAAAGAAATTTTACTGGTGAGAGATACACTAAGTTGCAATTTGCTTTCACAGTGAAATAATTGTGTTTGAATGGTGCATTATCAGAGACAGAAAACAAGAGCTGACAAGCCCTCCTACCTCTATTGAATAAACATGGTTAACTTGATTCAAATATGGTAACTCAAATTTGTGTTATCCTTTTTCAGTAATTTATTATCACAATTAACATGGGTAGAGGGAAATCTGGTCAGTCTGTCCAGTGGTGGTGTCACAGGCAGAGTCCCTCATGTTTATTTGTAAATCCAGCCTTGAATAGTTGCAGTTGTTTCTTCTTTGAAGAAATAATGAAAAATAGGTTTTGACATTATTATTGCCAAAGCATTTTTTTTTCTTCCTTTGGGTGCAAATGCAGAATGAATTCAATACATTACTTCAATACATGTTACAGCATTTAAAAGTGAAGGCTTTATTTTTATATTTTTTTTTTGTTTGTTTAACCCTAGATGACCAATAATTCAGCAAAATATTTGGATCAGCAAGTGTTTATTAGGTCATTAAATACCCCTTTTAAGTTACACACAAAACACATTACATATATAGCCAATCACACATATAATTCCAGTTCTTATCACAAGCTATCATTCATGGTGCTTTTCCTATTAATATATTTTCTGACTGTTATTTGTATGTATCCACATTCTCTCTACTAAGTGAAACTCCACATCAATATATGTGGAATCCTAGAAATATAATGAGGCTTTTTATAAGTTTCACCATGTCACTATAACTCACATTAGCTACTGCTAGAAACAGGGAGTTCTGAAGAATTCTTCAAGCTAGTGTTGATGTTAAAGGTGCACGTTCATAGATAAAGATAAGTGATATATTTATTAGCAAAGGGCAAAGAAACAGAGGAGAATGTGTCATCATTCTTATGCATTTTCTAGTAGGGTACTGAGAAGGCCACAGATACTTATCAATTTCGAATGAAAAAAGAAAAAGAAGCTGAAAGAAGTGAAAGTTTGTGACATTTAGGCTGGTAATTGGAAAAAATTTATCACTATTGCTGACACAAACCAGGATGCTATTGGCCTCCTAGGCCGTGCTGGCTCATGGTCAGCTGCTGTAGACCAGCACCTCCAGGTCCTTTTCCACCTGGCAGATTTCCAAGCACTCTGCCCACAGCCTGTAGCACTGTGTGGGGTTGTTGTGACCCAGGGGCAGGACCTGGCGCTGGGCCTTGTTGAACCTCATAACACTGGCCTTAGCCCATTGATTCAGCCTGCCCAGATCCCTCTGCAGAGCCTTCTAAGTGGTGTAGCAGCTCACTATTAACCCTTGGATTATGAGGTCTTAATTCTTCTCCGTGTACCTGTCTTCCAGGTCAGGACACTGGTACTCAGAAAACATCTGGTTTTACTGTTAAAGACTGGGACAAAGAAGGCATGAAATTCCTCAGCCTTTTCCTCATCCTTAGTCACTATGTTTCGCCCCAAAATATGTCACTATCTGGGCTTCCCTGAGGTCACAGTTTTTCCAATAGATCTTCAGTCTGAACTTGTAGATAATAGACTTTCAATAATTTGTGAGACTAGGAGGATTAGTGGATTAGTGCACAAGTCTTCGGACACCTAAGAACTAGGTTAACAGATCTGCTTTGGGTCAAAGAGAAATGAGTTTGATAATCTCTGCTTTGTCCCTGGGAAACATCACAGAACTACCTTTAAACATTTACTACTATTGAAATGCTTTACTAACAAAGGTCAAATCTGGTGCTACATGCAAAGAATATCATGCAGCAAGGCAATGTTTTTCTCATTGAAATTGAGCTATAAATCCAAAACATACTGAGGCATTCATTGTGTAGAGTTCATACTCAGATGGACTATATTAACTCATACAATTCAAATATCTCTGTTTAAATATTCACATTATTTTGTATTTTTTGAGCCATCCATTTCACTCTTGCCATTTTTCAGTTCATGTAGGGAAGCAGTCAGTGGAGTTCCCTCAGGATATAATCCAATATAGAACAAGGATATTTCTGTTTTCGAGTGTAGACTAAAACAAACCCAAGAAACACCTCTGGCTTCTGTATAAGGTGCTGATAGACAACTGCTGGCAGCAGCAGTGGCTGTAGGCAGGATCTGTGAGCAGTGGCTGGGACTGCAGTTGCTGAACATGGCCATTTCCAGCTGGCTCCAACCCATCTGCCACTGGGCACAGCTGAGCCCTACCAGCTGAGGTGAGGGAACCTCCGAGGAAATGTGTTAAAGAAAGGGGAAATGCCACACAAGCAGTGTGAAGAGTGAAGATGTGAGAAAGAGAAACAATCCTGAGAACATCAAGGCCAAAGAAGAAGGAGGGAAGGAAATGTTCCAGGCACCAGGGCAGATTTCCCTGCAGTCCATGGAGAAACATGGGGTCCACTTGCTGGAAAGGAATGCTGTTTACTAAAGAAACTCTGGCTCATGAAGAGGCCTCGAAGGAGCAGAGCTACAGGACGAGAGTCTGTGGAGAGGTCCCCTGCAGGAGTAGGGAAAAGTGTGAGCAGATAGAGCAATAAATATGAAATATTATGGACTGATCACAGCTCCTGGGCTGCTTGAAGTGAGGAGGCAGAGGATTCTGGAGTGAAGAACTGAAGCTGAGATTGGGAAGAATGGAGGACAGGAAAAGGTGATTTTAGTTTTGTCTTTATTTATCACCATTTTACTCTGTTTTAATTAGCAATATATTAAACTTATGTTCCCCAAGTAAAGCCTATTTTGCTCCTGATGAAAATTGGTAAGTGATCTCCCTGTCTTTACCTCATCCCAGGAGGATTTTCCTTTTCTTTTCTCCTGTCCAGTTGCAGAGAGTGAGAGAACAGCTAAGCAGGGGTCAGGCAACCAGTCAAGGTCAGCCCATCACAATCTATTTCTGAACATTGTAAGTCAAGCTAAAAATGTTTAAAGGCCATGACTATGAACATAAACCCTATCCAAGAGGTTGTCCTCAGCCCACTGTGAACTTATTCAAATGTTATTTTATGATGGAATACCTGTATCACAGATAAAGGAAATCAAACAGATTAAATTGTAACCTGCCTAGATTTGGAAAGCTTTCATATCTGCATATGGAGTCTGTTTCAAAAGAAATGTATTAGGATGAAGTTTTATTTTTAAACAACTATTGTTATGTAAATAAATTTGACAGCTGAAGGAAAGTCCTTTCATGTCTACAAAAGACTGTATTTCTGGAATGAATCCTTTAATCAGTAATGAAAAAAATGAATAGATTAATTAAAATTTGAATTTGAAGTATAGTAAGGCAGAAACAGTTACACCAAAACAGCATTGATGCCAAAACTGCAGTTTTCATCTTGACTTGAAGTTGAGTGACATATGCAGGGGTCATATTAATGCAGCAAATGCATCAGGCCATAATCCCAAAATTTTCTGAAGGTGTTGCCTTGCAATTGATTTCACTGGACACCGAAAACTAGTGATTCCTTGATTGTTCCAACTGTTTATTGCAGAAGGTAACATGCATAAACACTAGAAACAGTTTAAGCCTGTTTTATCTTACTAGTGAGGTATCAGCTACATTATTATTGTTTTTCTCTAGACATTATTTGTTTTCTAGCTGTGTTTATATTTGCAATTCAATATGAACTGAAATACAAATATAAAATTAGTAGTCAGGCCTAATAAAAATATTCTGGTACTCTGAATTCACTGTTACACCATTGTGGGCTAGATAACAGCTTCAGTTTTGAATCCAAATAAGTGCTAAACTATTATAGAAATGGAGTTCCGAAAAAAAGAAAAACAAACCAACAAAACCAAGCAAAAGCAAAACCAACCAACCAACCAACCATACAAATAGAAAAACCAAAAAAAACCCGCAAAACCTTACTTGTGTGAAAAAAAAACCCTGTTTAGTTATCAAAAAAGAATTTATGTGTAGTATGGTTGTGAGGTTGGATGAGATTGTGTTTAAAAGAAGGCATTCTGTATCTGACTAATAAATTGCTCAATCTGCTGTCAAATCTTTCATTGAACATGTGGGATGTTTGGCAAAGCAACCAAAATATCAGAAGTAAATTCTACATAATGGTAAAGTCACTCCGACTCTCAGTGTTACTAAGTTACTTGTATTTATGTATAACTACAACAAATACTGTACTTCAATTACGTTGAGAAAGACTGAAGCATTGAAGTGACCTGTGGTGCTTTTGAGAAAACAAAATTAATTACAATCACAGATTGTAGAAAGACTCTTCCAGACAGTAGATTTAGTCATGTTTTCAGGAAAAAATACACTTAAGAATAATCAGGTTCAGGACATATTTACTTTTGTGAAACAATACTAAGTTAGTAACTAACATGTACTATACAAAAAGATTGTGCTCTTAAAAAAGTAAGACTCAGCAGTCACCTGTATTCTGAAAACAAATTTTAATTATTTCAGGGGCAAAAATATGTCACTAGTTTCTGCAGCATGTATTTTGTGTCTGATTTTCTTTCACTTTATAGTTTTGTCACTACACTATTAGGTTAACTAGGCTCTTCTCAGTTTTCTATTTTCACTTAAAAATATATTTTTAAACATTTTGTTTGCCAAATTGCAATGGGCAATCAGACATGTAAAAAAAAAATCAATTAAACACCAGTAATAATGAAGGCTTTTTTTAAAACAATATCAAAATTTTCAAATATTACTGGCACAATAATATGTAAGAAAGCAATATTGCAGTAGGGAATATCTTCAAAGAAACAGAAGAAAATCATAACAATTGACTTTTCAGCATCACAGTGGGATGTGCTGAAATTGAACTATACTCCGGCAAAAGCTAGAAAACAATAGATACAGTAGCAATACATCAAAGAAATTGTGGTATCTTTCATAGGAACATGAAAATTAAAGTGGTCTTTGAGGTCATGTATACTAGTCTCTGGCTGTGGCAAATCTATTGGAAAGACAGAAGCACTAGCTTTGTACAAGATTGTTCCCAGATCATTCTTATCATTATTAAAAGTCTTATCCTAATAAGGTCTATTTTTCAAACTGAATTAATCTATGCTTACATTATAGGTATTTCCCTCACAACATCATTTGTCCATCAGCTTAAATATCTTTTTTTCTCTAGTATTTCCTTAATTAGTTTCCTTAATGACTTAGCAGCAGTCATTATATGTGTCTGATTCTTTTTCTTTTCTGAGCTAAGCAGTCCAGGTATATTTTAGATTGCTCTCCTAACAGTCTTCATACCTGTTTAGAATGGAACTTTATCTGATTATTTGCTATACTTGATTATTTTTTTTAACTTTTCTAAATTTCAGTCTTATCACAGTCTTGTAAAATGGCATGATACTTCTGCTTTTCTTGGGTTCAGTAGCAGCCTAGTGTTATTGGCATTATTTGTGACAACGGTGTAATCAGGGCATCAGTAACTAATAACATGCCAAGAAAATTTTTTTTTTTTTTTTTTTTCAGNTTTTGTTTGTGGGTGGGTGTGTGTGTGTGTGTGTGTGTGTGTGTGTGTGTGTGTGTGTGGCTGTATTGGGTCTGGCTGAGAAGGAGTTAATTTTCTCCACAGCTGCCCTCACAGTGCAGTGCTCTGCATTGGTGGTTAGAAAGGTGTTGGTAACACAGCGGTGTTTTGGGTACTGCTGAGCAGCCCTGGCACAGCATCAGCACTGCCCAACATTTTGCAGTAGGCTGTGGGTGGGCAGGATCTTGGGAGGTGACACAGCTAAGGCTGCTGACCTAAACTGACTAAAAGGTTATTCCAAACCATATGGTATCGGCTTAGATACAAAAGCTAAGATAAGGAGGAGTAAGAGGGGGCATTCATCATTTACATTTGTCTTCCAGAGCAGCTGCTACAGGTGCCACAGGTGCTACAGGTAGCAGGTGCTACAGGTGCTTCCCAGGAAGTGACCAGACATCACTTGTTGATGGGAGGATTAGAGAATAAAATCTTGGGGTTTTAAATTTGCTTCAAACTTTGCAGGCAACCTTCCAATTTTGCTGTAGTAAACTTCTTTATCTTAACTTATGAGCTATTTTCCACCTTATTTTCTCACTCCTGTCTAGCTGAGAAGGTGGAGTGATAGAGCAGCTTGGTGGGTACCTGGCAACCAGCCAAGGAAACCCACTACAGTAGCTCAACGTGTGAATCCCCCACACATTTATACCACAATGCTTGAAGCCACATGGTATAGTTTTATTTCCTTGCCCGATTATGCTACAATTTCCTTCCTGAAAATAATATTACTCCCTAGTTTTTGAACTTCATTGCACAATTGCAGATTTTTTGCAAAGTGGGTCAATGAAAATATTAAGTTAAGGAGCTTCTCCTCAGGGAAAGAACACTCTCTTTACTAAGAGAGCAAGCATTTGTAAATTATTGTCATCTCTTGCTTTCTGTTAATTATACTTATCCTTGCTTCTCTAGGGAACTGTAATTTCCAATACTCACTGTATCTGAAGTGCAGCTGAGATGTATTACACTAGTCATATCTAGTCATTAGGAAAAGATTTTAAATTTTTCAGACAAAATACTAAATACACTAAAACTTGTATTTTCCTCTGTTCTATTTTCATTTAAGTTACGATATGAAACCATAAGTTACTCATGCATATCTTGTTTGTTTGAAATATATTGCTGGAGAAGTTATGTGTTCCAAGATCTTTTAAACATAGACATGTTGATTTCTTGACACGTATTTGTTGCCAATACAGATGTTTAGTAACTCAATACTTTACCACACTAAAACTATGGTTATAAGCATAAGAAAAAATGCAGGTATCAACGATTAAGTTCATAACCTCCAAAGGTTTTGGAATTATGTTTCCATAAATAATCTTGTTTGAACTTCTGTCATTGTTCACGTTCCTAATTCTTCTAGACACTTAATACATATATAATTTCAAGCATGCATTGGCCTCACTGAAGTTTAAAAGTTTATATAAATTTAAAATTAGGCATTTGGGTTAAACGTCTTGCTAGAATGTAGTTCATTATTTAGTTTTGAGTCTATAGAGTGGTCCTGTGAAATTCATACAAATTTTAAAAACCTGTAAGTTCAATAGCTCTTAACATGCAGTACCCAATACAGCTTTGATGTTTTGACTTGAGTTAGCTAGCTCATTTGATTGGATTTTTGAGCAATTTCTTGTTGCATTTCCTCTTCCCAGAGTGTGGAAACCTTTAACTGGCTATGTGAAAGAGAATGGTGGCAACCCATTTCAGTGGAATCTTCATTGCTGGGGAGATAATAGGAATTTCCAAAGGCAAAGGCAAAACCAGTGTCTTACAACGAGCCCAGAATAAGTCTATGTACCAGTATAGGATGGGCTTGCAGAGAGCACCCTGCAGGTCAAATACTTCAGCATATGCCAACGTGCTTCTCCAGCATCCATCAAGGGCAAGGGCATCCTCTTCTGCCCTGGAAAGAACATTGCTAAGCATGTTGAGTTAGGTCTTTGTGGTGTCTGATGCTGGTAAGACACGTGGAGTGCTCCAGTGCTGAGCTCCCCAATAAAATAAAGGCTGTCAAATTGAAGCAAACCCTCTCAGAAACCACCATAATGGTTAGGCATCTGAAGCCCACGATGTATCAAGACAGACTAAGAGAGTTGGGATTGTTCAGGATGAAGACCAGAAGGCTGAGACACTGTAATTTGTCTTGAACTATGTTGTGAGAATACACAGAGGAGAAGGAGTTGAGGTTTTCTCAGCACTGTACAGAAAAGGTTGAGAGAGAGTGACCATAAGTTGTAACAAGAAAAACAGCATGAACAGACAGTATTTTACAGTCAGGTTGGTTAAGCACTGAATTAGGATGCTCAGATAGCCTGTCAAATGTCCATCTAGACCAAATCCTTACCCACTTCAAAATATTTTAGGAGCTTCATTAGATATATTTTCTACTAGTACCTCTACAGCGGCATCTGTGAAAACCAGATTTGGTTCAATTCGAGAAGTGAGGTATGAGTTTTACTGAGTATCTGGGGAAAAAAGGACCTATTTAGTCCCATTATTTGGTCTGAACTGCCAATAACAATCAGCTTTATGGAAGCTTATGTATCAGTTAAGCCCCTTATAGTAGGGGAAAAAGGGTGCTACAGTAAATTTTCATTATACAAAGCAGTCTAAATAGGAATTATGTACATAGTAAGTAATTTTTTGAAAGTCTGTGTGAATGTCTTATCCACTTTGGATCCACTTCACAGTTCAGAAACTAACTTTCAAAATATTAATAAGATTTTTCAGTTATGTCAAAATATCTTCTGCAATAGAACAGTGATTGATCTGATTCTGGTTTGAAAACTTTAGTCCAGTCCAAAATTAAAAGAAGCCTTGGCTCATTGACTTTAGGAGGGTTTGGATTAATTTTGTTAAAATTAATAGGAACTGAATACAAACAGAGAGGAGAAAGAGAGGCTTTCTTGATATCTGGCTTTACACAAAGGAATAAGTTGACTTAAACTGAAAACAAAGTGCATTGTAAATCACACACTTGGACAGGAATATTTTTCTGTCAGGTGCCAAAAAAGTGCTTAGTTAAACAGTACCTTTTCCAGTCCTCACTAGCTTTTTTTAACTGCTGCTCAAAGGATGAGAAGAAAAGTGCAGCAATAAACAGGCCTATGGAGTAAGAATCATAGAATCATGAAATGGCTTGGGTTGGAAGGGACCTTCAAGATTACCTAGTTCCATACTTTTTTTAAAATAAGATGCAGCTGGAAGAAGGCTGCAGTAACTTGTCAGCATCCCAAGTTCTTCTCTGAGAGGATGTGATGGTTTTCTCATCCTTGCATGTTTATGCATTTGTTCTCATAGTCTACCTAATCAATCCTAATTCATAGGTCCCCAAATTAGCTTGAGAATAGGACATTTCTCTTTTAAATTTTTCTGGAGTAACCTCCTTGTTGTTAGAAAGCTCATGCATTTCATTACGTCCACATTTAACTCCAATCTAGGCAAATGAAAATTAAAATTTGTATTGGTCTTGAATGACAATCATCAGCAAATTTCTGACTTTGGTAACTGCAAATAAAAGTATTATTAAATTATTCATTGTTCCCAACTGGTGGAAGTTTTCTATTACCAAATAATAGAATGTAGCACATTATAATTTTTATGGGACTAGTCATCATTAAACACATGTAACTGGGAACAAAATACATCCAAAGGTAAAATTTACCTTTGGACTTGTCCCCTTCACAATATTCAAATGTAGAAGAAAACAGATGGTTGGATTATTTAAATATTATAGAATTTGATTTATTTATATTTTATTTTTTGAATCTAATGCCAAAATTTTAAGAAAACCAAAAATGCCAGAAAAAGAACTTGCATTCTATGCAGTTTAAAAAATATATAATTCTTCTATATTGGATACCATTAATTTATTTAGAAAGTAAACACTCCAAATTAATAAATGGATGTAGAAATATAGTACAATAGTAAATTAAATCTTTAACAACTTTGACCCACATGTATGAAGTTTTTTCTCATCAAATCAGCATTCTCATGGGAAAAATATTTTACTGCACAGCAGTATCATTACTTGAAAACACACCAGGTACAGCATTAGAGATAGTGACTTCCATGGTTTTCTACGTACCTTCCTTCAAACCAACCTATAGCAGATCTGCCAAGAATGTTGGCCATTGCAGCATTGCTTCATATCTATAACCATAAATAACAAATTTAACCTAGCATTTTCTAATATAAACTCAAAATTAAACATTCAGTATTCCATATCCGTTCTGGATTGTGGCCCATGGTTGCATTCTTTCTCTTCTGGTGCTCTGCACAAGCAAGAATATAATATCAAATTGTTGTAAAATATATACTTCCATTTTCATTCTTGAAATTGCACAGATCAACCTAATGATTTAGGAGTCCTGAAACCATAACAAAGGCATATATTCTTTTTGGCAGAAGATTGGTGCTTTCACCTGAACAGCACAAAGAAATTGATTGTTCTGTACTCCCACTGTTAAATTTTATTGACTGACAATGTTACCAGCATTGAAATATTGAAATTTATTTGAAAGTTTCTAATATTTCTCTCTTTGTAGTATCCTTGTTTGTCCTTTTATATGATAGCTGAACTTTTACCTCTTCTTCCTTTTGTATGGAGTTGGAGATTTTTTCCCAAACTTAGATCTTGATGAAAGTTCTTTGCTTATTGGTTTTTCTTTTTTAAAACACTGATTAGATAAATCACTCATTCTGTTGCTTAAAATATCTGCTAGCGCAGGGAATACATAGCACTGACTTGAATGAATATCCTATCAGCTTCTCTTTCCAATAAAACAGCAATCTGA
>VZTR01015045.1:107291-157474 GCA_013400775.1 Chaetops frenatus | reverse complement strand
TATCCTATCCTATCCTATCCTTCAGAAGTCGAGTTGCTTTCATCTCTGTCAAACCTGAAGTTTAAACATGTAAGTGCCTGTGCCTGTTCCTCAGTATTGAGGCAAGCACTGCAATGGTGCTGCAGCAGGAGCATTTCCTTGGATAATGGAACTAGCAGGATGAATTTTCTTCTGGGGGTAGAAATTTGCCCTCATAAAGACATTTCAAAGACAAAGAGTAGAACATGGGCTGTTTAAAAGGGACTGTTTTTACTCGGTGGCTTTGTTTTGCCTTGCGACTGGCATGGCTCCAGTTGTGACTTGGGGCTACATAAGGAAGACAACACCAATTGACTTCATAACTACCTGGGCTCTCAATTTCCTGGTATTAATCAGTTGTGCCACAGCCTTAAAATTAAGTCTATTTGATTACTGACTATAATTAAGGCATAAAACTATACATTCAGAATGAATCATTGTGACGTGCTCCACTGTAAATAGCTATTTACACAGAACTTCCAACCAGCTTTGTGCAGGTAATAGATTGTGATGGATTTGAGACAGTTTGTGCCCCCTTATATAGAGGGGAAATGAATCAGACAAGTCATGAAAAGTAGGCAAGCTAAGGGTTTCTATGAAATGTAAACACCTAATATTTGCAGTAGACACATCAGTGTTAAATACCTTGTCAGATTTTATCACAAAGTTACGAAACCCTGAGAAACATGCAACTGGAAATATAACATAGCAGCAATATTTTTACAGGTGCTTTTTCATTTTTTGTAATGTATGACTGACTTTGAGTATTGTTGCTCAGCCTAGGGAATGTTAAGATAAGGACTGAAAAATGAAGACTTCATGAATTTACACATGTCCTCAAGATCTCATTTCCCCTTTTTCCTGTTTCGAAAGGTACTCTTTAAATTTGAAAGCCGTTTAGATGGAAATACCATCACAGGCTGAGTATGTGTGTACCATTTTCCTCCATTAGCAGTAACCAGATCTGGGGGAGTGCCAGTGCACTCGATGTGATAATGCTGGAAAAGGAGTCTGGTTCAGGGCTGTGCTACTGCAATCAGAACTGTCTTGCTTTTGCTTTCTCTGGGCCATTAGAAAAGGCCATGTCACACAACATATTGAAAAGTGCCCTCTAATTAGTTGTCTACGGTAAACAGCACAGAGCAGCAGCAGTTCATTTCTGCTGAACTGGACCTGAATGCTGAGAAATGTTTGCTGGCTGAGGTCATGTCCTCAACACATTCCCATAGAGCAGAACTGAACCCTGGTCCTGACCGAGGCTCCTAAATGCCCCTGGAAATACTAATCTGTGTTGTTTCATCTCAGCAGTACTTCACCATTGCACAGGAGTGCAGCTGTTTAACTGGGATGGTTTGCCAGGTTCACTCAGGGAATTTGGAATTGCTGCATTTTTGTGGAAAAAAAAAAATCTCCTCCTCCATTTTAGAACTGAGTTGGTTCTCCCCGTAATGGCAGATCCCAAGTTTTGTACCACTCTCTCATAACTGAACCACTTTCTATTGGATCATGTTCCAGAGTCTGACAACATGAATGCAGTCAAAGGCAGTTATTTATATAGAGCCTTAGCCCCTGAGAATTGCTCCTGAGAAATGCAATGGTCAGTGGTTCAACAGCTAGGGAAGAAGTTAGTCCTATAAAACTGATGTAATACGGGCAGAAATATATGACAGGCTTTAGAAATACAGAACTGGAGGAAAAAGAAGGAATAAAGGAATTAATCACTGGATAACAGAAATAACTACATAAAAATTGGCAATTTTGAGATACTTCACAAGTTTATGAAAAGAAAGAGAAAATTGCCTAGGAATTTTACAGGCTACACAATTTTGCGTTCATGCTGTATAGACAAGATTGATTTTAAGTGTCACAGTTATAGCAGTTCTCTAGTTATAAAAAATGCATGAACTGCTTTGTCAGCTCTAGAAATGCAGGCACCTAGGTCAAGACAGCAAATATTTCACCTGCATAGCATTCTCTACCAAATCTATTAACTTGCCTGTAGGTACAACTCAACACCAAGAGATTTCTGTTGCAATCCAGTAAACATGCACTCTCAAGTGCAAACAAGTAGGAGACAATGAAAAGATAAACTTAATCCTTTAGCTATAAATAGTAATATCAATAATAATCTGTTACTATTTGTGCCATATACATTTAACTTGCAGAGGACTTAGCTTACATTCTATTCCACTGGATACTTTACAATGGAAACATTGCAAAAAGAGAACCTCAAAGGACTACTACAGAAAGTGTTAAAAATAATTCTTGCATAAACTCTGTCTTCTGTCTAGACATTTTTGGTACATATAATTACTTTAGAAAAGGTTTAAAGAATTTGTTTTTTTAAAAAAGGTGCTACTCTACCAAAAAGTCTTTCTGTTAGAGAACACCAGATAGATGATAGTGAAAATGCTGAACACAGTCGTGCATTGAAAGAGATGAAACCAGTGAAACCACTGAACTTCCTGGAATATCTTTGGATTTTATCCAGGATAGACTTCACACTTCCAATTGAGAATTGCTTGAATTTAAAGAATTGTCAAATCTGGGAAGAGCTGCTCTCTGGTTGATAAAAACTTAAATATTTAGGCTGAAATGTGAACTATTTAGGCTGAAATATGAAATACCATGCCTTGAAAGATTATTTTTAGAGATAAAGGAACTTATCTTCATATTTGGTTTCAGCTCATAAACAGAGTGATATTTTAACTAGACGTATCATAATTTCTGGCAATTCCTATGAATTCTTGAGCAACTAAGTTGCAGTCATGTTTCTGTCAGCTATGAGGGATGACTCTGCAGGGTCTAAAGGGAGGAATAGCTACAAAGGCCGTTTACAAAAGCACTGAAGTATGCACTTAGTTTTAAGCACATTACTGGTCCTAAGCACATGTGCTTCCAGTTAAGCCTGTGCATAGATGCTCCACTGAATTATTACTTAGAAAAGATGGTATCATTGGGGAGATGGCAAAGAAGAGACAGCTTTGAATCAATGCTCTGGTAAAACAGGTTGATCACCGGTGCCTTTTGACTCCTGCAAGCATCAGGAGGTTGTTCTGGAATCTGGAGAATCCACAAGTGATGTTTATATGCCACAGCATAATTTTAGTTGGGTTTTAGTGGATGCTCAGGGTCTGGCTGTCAGTGGCTGGCCGGCCATCTGACACTTCTGGCCAGCTCTTACCAGTGTATGTGTTTTTATTCATACTCTGCAGCTGGCCATAAAGCTGACCCTTACAAATGTAAGGTCTGTGATATTTATTTTATGAGAACATAGGTGCTCGAGCCAAACCAGACTACACCTAATAAGCCTCCCATTCTAATTTCCTTTACAATATTATCTGTGAGCTGATTGATGGCAAGTGCTCTTTTAGTGTGACAAATAGACATGCTTTTGACTGAATGCTGATATGATAATTTGATAAATATGAGTATCAATAATAAAATTAAATTCTTATGCTAGGTTTTTAGAGGGTGAAGAATACGTGACAAATAGGAGTACAGGCTACAAAACACGGTTTTTGGATCAGAGCCAGAAGAATCTTGCACATTTACCACAAAGCTGATGTTTGGATTCAGCAACATGTCTCCAGTGACTACCCATAAAGCCTTAGATCACTGTAAAATACACTGAGACCTAATCTAACTAAAATCTCCCTGTACAGTCCTCGGGCATTTTCTCAGAATGAAACATTATTTCCTCAGGGTAGTTTTGGGATACAGTTCCTCGGGAGGAAACACAATATTATGCATCTCTAAAGCTGAGAGGCATGAAAAGAGAACACAGGGAAGGTGCAGCTAAAACCTTATACCTGTTTAGCACAGTGTGAGTCCATGTGCGTGCATGTCATACCAACACGGGCAGCACGATGCTTTTTTCTGTTCTGCCCCCAGTCAGTGCTCATTGGAGCTGGCAGAAGGCCATGGATCTTTACAAGTTTCAGACCTTTGCTGTTCACAAACTGGCAGGTAGTGTCGAGCAGATGGTAGGAGATGTATGCCCATAAAATAAACAGACCTGTGTCTGGGTTTCATTGCTGAGTCATCCAATCTAAGAGATGAAATTTTAAACATAGTGCTTCACAGTCCTCATTTTGGGAGGGTGGTTCTTTATTTTTTACCCTATTGGGAAAATTTTAAAAAAAGATTGTGGTTTGTGTAATTTTTCTAAGAGGATGAAAATGCATATTTGGCTATGGATTTGATGCTGATTTTAAATAACGGATTGAGCAGTACACTGGAGACATCCAGCCTATCAGTCACCAGACCTCATAAGGTAACTGTGATCTGGGAAAGAATGCTAGGTCCCAGAAGTCAAAATTATGCCTTAGGAAAATTCCTATGACTCAGACTGGAGAGAAAAAGAATAAATACTTATGAATTAACTCAACTCCTTAATTACACGTTTAGGTAAGACAAGAGGGAAAGGAAAAGTATAAATGAAAACACAGTTAACATGGTTTTATTTGATATTTGCTAAGTATCCAAAAGAATTTCATGAGTGAGAAGATGGAATGAGTTCAAGAAAAATAACCTGCTGGTGGATTTAAGAGCAGCTTGCCTCTAAACCTCCTGAACTAACATATATTCTTGTCTCTGGTTATTCCAGTGGAAAGCTGAGAAGAGATTTGTGTCATGATAAGGTTGTATTAACCCAGAGAAACATTTGTTCACATGTTATTTTTTCTGCTCTACTGGAAAATTAACAAAACTTTATAACAAGTTGACACCAATTGTTTCCCATTTTAAAACAAAAGCAGGGTTATGCTGGAGATAATGCTGCAGATGAATCAATATTTCTGTACTGTGTAGCTTATTACTGAGAGGGTAAATATATATCAATGAAATATAAAAATACCCTGCAAATCATTAAAGTGTTAAAACCCATCAGTATCCACTGCTAAACCAACTGGGCTCAATCAGGTGACCTCAGTAAGTTACACCAAGTAAACTGGTGACAAATTTGGCATAGGAACTATGAAAGAAACCTCCCGTTCCCATCATAGTTTCTTGAGCATTCTCTCATATGGAGATGTGGAGGGACCTCAAAGGAAACTTCTACCCTTCTCCAAGCCCCAAAGCTGAGCAGGGAGCCCACCAGCTCCTGCTCCCTTTGCCAGGGGAGTGAACCTGGCCTGGTGTGATGGGACTGCCTGTGCTTTGGGTGAGCACAGATCAACAGCTGGGGCAGGGCGGGAGCTGAAATCTGGTCTACATCCAAATATGACATGGGCAGGTGACCCATAACTCACTTACAAGTTCATAAAATTAGCAGCACTTCCCAAGTTGTGAAGTTGAGGAGGAAGAAGAAAACATGAAATCCTCAAGGCTAGGTAATAAGCAAGAAAAAAAATTAAGAGTATGTGCAGGAAGGAACATCTGGAGGTCATTTAGTTCATCCTCCTCCTCAAAGTAGCAAGATTATTAGGTTTGGAAATATCCCAGGATGGACTTTCCACAGCCTCTTTGGGCTCCAGTTCTTAATCATGCTTCTGGTACCACTTTTTTCCATGCATCTATTTAGAATTTCCCTGGCTGCAACTTGTCTCTTACTGATAGCCCTTTTGCTGTGCATCTCCAACACATACCTGGGTCCGTCTTCTCTCTGATTAGCCATTAGTTAGTCAAAGGAAACAATTAGCTTCTTCATTTGCCTTCTGTTCCCCTGGCTGAACAAACCTCTGCCCCTCCTCAGTGCTTCCATCTGGGGTCCATTCCATACAGGACCTCTCCGGGGTGCTGCCCTGGACCCGCTCCAGCGCACCAAAGTCCCTCTGCTCATGGGGATCCCAACCCGGACGCAGCGTTCCAGGTGCAGCCCATGGCACTGGGGAGAGGGGAGGGCTGGCTTCCCACCACCTGCCAGCAGCGCTGCTGCTAATGCAGCTCAGCAGGAGCGCTCCCCTCCTTGGCGTGGGCTCACTGCTGACCACGTTAATGACTGCTGGAACCTAACCCAGGAGTGAACACACCCGCTGCACATCTCATTTCCGAGATGTTCTCAGGGAGGTGGGTGAACCCTTGGAAAATGTCCTCCCGTAAAGGGGATTGTGAACAAACAGCAAGGCGACAGTCATCTACAATGTGACCTACAATGAAAGTGATGCAATCTGTCAATGGTGCTAGAAAATTTAAATACATTTAAAAATAACCGTGAAAGTATTTTATATTTATGTTTTACAGATGTTTAGCGTATTCTCTTTCCCCAGCTGCCCCCATTTTTTAGGTTTATCTATTTTCAGATACACATTGGACATAGAAAAAAATAATAACTTTGAAATTTACTTAAAAATTATTATTCTAGGTTCCTTTATTTTCCTTTATTTTAAAGACAAAATAAGCTGAAGCAAGTATTATCCTGAGTACCACATCCTTGGAGATTTTGGAACTAGCAAATCTCAGGATCACACCTCACTTCAATACAGGAAAAAAAAAAATTTTTTTTTCAGCTTCCTTGTTTTCTCCTTTTCAAATAAACCACATATTGACTAGAATAAATTTAAATTAAGAACAAGCTTTTAATGGTGTATTAATTCCCCAAAATGCTTATTCTTAGTTTCAGACATTTAGCAGCAGCTTCCCACAGACCACTAATTTCACTATTTTAGAATCTGTCAGCAATCACTCATTCTGTGAAAGCAATTTTAATTTAACTGATGCCAACTGCAACTGATTAGAGTAAACGTAGGAAGTGTTACAAACCATCATAATTTAAATGAAGATTTTATTTCTATTTATGCACCTATGTAATTGAAATCAAATATACTAATCTCAGAAGAGAAAACAAAGCAGTATTTTTTCTTTTCTAAGAGGTGCAAAATGACTAGAGCAAATCTGCTGCAGGAACCACATATTAAACCATGATGGCTCAGGAGTGCACACTGGAACACATTTGGACTGACTTAAATTTATTTGACTTACTGATTTTTTTTTTTTTTTAAGAACTTCTCTTCATGGAAAAAAGTCCTGCAGACACTTATTTCACATTGCAATGCCTCACTGAAATTCATATTATTCCAGTGTTGGTCTTTAAATTCACACCTTACCTATTTTGTGCTGGCTTTCTTGTGAGCAACACATGTACTCTGTCCTTGAGGGAGAAACTGGCCTTGTTTCCCAGGGCTGGCATGAGGGCAAATGGAGTGGGGGGAATGGGTCTGTGCCCCACGGGCAGAATGAGCCTGGAGGATGCTCCACCCCTCGTGATGTCCTGCCCAACAGAAGTTTTCCATAGGCACATTTAACTTCAGCATCCCTGCAGGAAGCCTTCAGGATGGTAGAATTATCAGGGACAACTTTGATCTATTTGTTTCAGAAAATAATGTGTGCACACCAATGGTTATGTCTGAAAATTGGTCTCAAAGAGGTCAGTTCAGGCCAGTCGTTCATCCAGCTGTGAGGGATGGCTGCTGGTCTCTGTGCAGCCAACACGTCTTCTGCGTTGAAAAGACCTCGATGGGAGTTTGTAGGTGGGAGACCCACTATCAAAACCTACTGCTCTTGTAGCCTCCTTGCTGACTGAAGCCTTTCTTCCTTCACCCTTTGATCAAACTGGATTCACCAATATGGGATGGTCTACTGCTCTGGGCTGAGAACTGTGAGCAGTGTTTCCTACTGCTTCTGGTGTGGTGTCTGGTCAGGACACTTAACCTTTTCTATTCATACGTGGAAAAGTGGTTATTCCAAACCTGATATTGGTATAAGAGGTAATAAGTATAAGCAAAGAAAATATTTTGTTACCTTAAAATTAAATATCTTAGAGTCTAACAGTCTAAAGGACTTCACTAATCTCCTTTAGTTTTTATAAAGCATTCAGATTTTCAAATTTAATCTCTGTTTACAATGGCAGTGCTTGAACTCCTGAAAACTTTGCCCTTGGGTGAGACTGCGATATCGTGTATAACCCTTCAAAAGTGGCTGCATTTAAGGAGCATGTGTGAGGTGAGAGCTGTGACAGAGGACCCGACCAAGGATGTGACAGCCAAAACATTAATCCGGTCCAATCCATGATTAACCAAGAATTACTGTAACCCTACCCTCGGCAGGACGCCAAGGGGAAAGGGAGGGAAGGAGCATTTCTCTCGCAGCGCCCTCGGGCTGCCCGTGCAGAGCGCGGCCTGCCCGGGGCGGGGCACCTTGGGTGGCAGCGGCGGGGAGCGCAGCACAGAGAGGCCTTTGTGCCCTCCTTCCACACAGCCTTCCGAGCTCTCAGCGCCAGGGCCAGCCTGCCTGCAGTGGTCTGAGCCACCATCTGAGGGGAAAGCTCAAGTGCCTGCCTGGGAGAAATCACCTCACACTTCTCCAGGAAGGTGTGCGGGGATGGGGACGGACTGCAAGGACGGCAAGGCAGGCACAAGCCACTGCCCGGGGCCCCAGCATGGGCCCCAGCATGGCTGGAGGTGGTGTCGGTGAGAAGGCATACAGCCTGCTTGCACGTCTCCCCAGTAAATCCATCTTCATGTGTTACCACAGGTACAGCATTAATTCAGGATGGATTGAAGAGAATTTGGAGTCAGAATCACTTTTCTCAATTTAGTTCTCTTCCTGTGCATGCACTGCAGAGATGCAGGTGTAAGCATAGTAGTCAGGGGTGCAGTAATTTCTGGTTTTATGAGCAGGCAATTAGACCTTTGTATCAGAGTCAGGCATCATACTGAAATCATTAAGGCTGCAAGAAGAAAAAGTAATGCTTGGGTATGGGTATCACTGCCTGAATCCTCGCAGTGACCTGAAACAGGGAATGTTTCTGGCCAAGGGGACTCTTCTATTTAAGGTGTTTCAATAAATAATAAAGGATGGTAATTACTAAGTGTGCTGTTCAGTTGTTCATCCCAGCAAATGAAATAATGTGCAAACCTTAGGACAAACCAGCTTGCTTTGGTAATTCTGAACTAGCCCGGTGAGTACAAGCTTTCACTGCTCAAAAAGATTCTCTTCCTTATTCACAATTATCACTGAACTCTCTTGCATATTTATCAATACACTTGATTAAAGAAAAAGTAGTCATTTCCTGTTATGTTTGAGCATGGGGATTTTACAATAAGCTCTGTACTGAGACAGCAAATGAAGGCCAGTTCTTCAACACCTTAAATTGGACCACTTCTCAGAGAAAATTTTCTGAGTTTTTTTTGCTTTTGTTTTGTTTTCTTTCTCTGAAGATATTAAAACAATGATCTTTTAGTTACCTTCCAAAAGCCATACCATTCAAATTCTTTTAACCCACAGTGTAAAATGTATATTTCCCTGTGACACCTGTAAAACTACTGCAATTACTTGTGGCTTACCTGTCCTGGTTGTTCGCAGGCTGTCTGGTATCTCGCTTGTTGGCATAATTCTTTTACTCTCTCATACTTTGGTAGTTGATTAGACTGCTGAGTGTTTTTGTTGGATTCGTCCTTCTTGCGTAGAAATTTGCTTATTAAAAAGATAAAGTTGAATATTTTAGATACATTGTTCTAAGCCCTAAGGATGAATGTAGCTTGAACAACAAAGATACTTGAAGGTTTAATGTCTTCTCAGGGAAAAAAAATCCCCACATATCTGTTAGTGACCTTCAATGTAGGTCACATACTGGAAAAAAGGCTCAGGTGAAGGTGACTGGCTGAAAATTGCCAGAAGATAAATGAGTGCTGCTAAAATACGTCTAACTGGTAGAGTTCAGCACCATTCATACATAAATGTGGGTTCTTTCATAAAGCAAAGCTCTTTGAAGCAGTACTTTCTTGGATGAAAAACCCATCTGAAGATACAACAGGACTTTCATACTCAGCACAAGCTTGGCTGTATCTTACATACTACAATGTCTCTTGTATGCACTGCTTTGTAAGACATCAGACAAGATTTTCAAAATCTGTAAAGTCATGAAGTGCCAAAAGGAAACTGCTGTAAAATTTTTACCAAGAGAAAATTTTCACAGCAACAACTCGAAAGGTAAGAGGATATAAGGAGTTATCTGCAAAGTGAGGAGCAGTTCTAGTCATGAATCTCAATTACAAATAAGTCTGAGCTGTAACAAAAATGAAAAATGCCTCTAATATGTGATGGAAAGTACAAAATCAGGTAAGAGGATTCTGCACAGCTGGATTTGAAACAGAGATTTTGGAAGAACATGATTCGGATAATGACAAAACTGGGAGCAAGCACAATGTTGGAGAAAGAGGCTAGGAGAATCACCACAAAATCACAAAAAAAAAAATTTCTTCAGAGAAAGGGATTTGGGAATACAGTAGCTTGCAAAGGCAGTGGTGAGAAACTAGGAAAAAAGTCATGCCTGTCAGTTTCCTTGCAAAATTTACTGCTTCTCTAACCATAAAAAAGAAGAGGAGGAAGCAGAAAGGAAAGCATATACAAGGGAGTGTTCCCAGCAGGCAGGCTCTCCCAAAACTCTCTCACCCCTAATAATTACCCTCTTTCCACTAGAAATGTGTCACGCCAAATTTTGGTCTTCTTGTTTGTCCGAAACCTGAAAGTAAAATAATAGCATTTACTTCTGGCACTGAAGTATACCACTGTAAGTGTTAACAAATTATTTTTGAAAAAAACAACTCTGCACTTACATATATGTGCAATTTTATAGATCTACTACTTACGAGACTCTTCAAATGGGAAAGCTGTGGTCGTTGCCATGAGACAGCTCATTTTCACAGAATCTGTTTTTCCACTCAGTTGTTGATTTACTAAGGTGTTTGCTTGTGAACTGGCCAAAAAAAGGATCTTGGGACCCA
Organism: Chaetops frenatus; assembly: GCA_013400775.1. Lineage (NCBI taxonomy): Eukaryota > Metazoa > Chordata > Aves > Passeriformes > Picathartidae > Chaetops > Chaetops frenatus. The sequence continues at coordinate 146,732 of VZTR01015045.1, read as the reverse complement.
CCTGTTTCCTGGTCTCTCCAAGTCCAGAAGCTTTAGGACAGATTTGCCATCCATATCTGGAGGTGTGTCAAGGCCTGCTATATCCAGAATTGTTGGAGCAAGATCAATATTCAGAACTATCTGAGGCACTCTGCAAATCAACAGGAAAGGTCATAGTTGCCATGTGTTCAATGTGTAAGTCTTCACATTCTCTTGGAAATAGAATGATAATTAATGCTTATCAGGGCTTTGAAGATGTAAAGCTCTACAGAAGTGCTAAGTTTAGAAAACCCCCTTTGAAGTCTACAACACAGAACGATAGGCCAGTGCTGCAGACTGACATCACAAAGGAAAAGTTAAGCACAATGAAACAAGGAGGTGCAGCAGCAACACTGCTCTTATCTCACTGACAATGAGGCCATGATGCTAAACAACAGAGTGAGCAGTAAACATGAGCACATAGTTTTTAAAAGCAAAACCAAGTCTAACCCTATGGAACTATGCATTACACAGTTTTCCCATCTGCATTTTAACTTATTCATAATATACAAAGTGAAAAATCTGCCTTTTTATGAGAATCATTGCTCTGCAATAATAGGGCATCCTTTATGAAATGGAATTATACAGAGTGATAATTACATGCTCTCAGAAACATTTTACATTAGGCTCAACAGCTGTGCTAGAGACATAAGGGAACGTACACTGATCCCGGCTCCACACTTGGACCACGAATAAAGAAAGGAACTCGAATATCGAAGTCATATGGCATTGACTTCCCCTTGACCAGTCCGAACTGGCCAATGTGGTATCCATGGTCAGCAGTGTAAATAATGTAGGTATTCTCCAGTTCTCCCATCTCTGCAAGCATTTGGTGTAACTGCAACCCAGCACAGAAAGAACTCCGAGTTAAGCGTAGCAAAACATGTTTTGTGCATAATCAGGTATAACCATCATTTATAACCCTTATATACAGGACCAAACATGGTGTCAATGCCATTGTTCACAAGGATTCTGGGGATTGGCATTTTTATATCTTGTATTTACTATGCTGCTAAAAAATCAATGTACAAATTCAATTTCACACTTGAGAGAGGGGACAATTAAACAGCTCCAGAAAATTAGAATAGAAAAAATATAGTAATGATGGGGTAGCTGCATTAGTATGTCCAAAATTCATTGTGTACTAAAACATAGTTTGTGAAAAAAGTCTGCTACAGCTTTAGGGAAAAAGGTACTCAGATTTGATTTACTGTGCTAGTCTACAACTTTCTCATTCCTTACAGTTGTGGGCTTGGGAAAAAGCTGTAAATTTTTATTAAAGTTTAAAGAAATCTCTCTGGGGGAAGATCTTTGGTCATGGTGCTTGATTTTGGAACAAAAAGTCATACAGAGTACACCTAATAGTTCATGTATCATATTACCTATAATTAGCTGTACACGGCATTGCCTAACTTCTGCAAACACTCGTAGAGTGACACCTGAGTTGCTGTGATTTGCCAGTTCCCAGATTTCAACTGAAGGACAAACTGTGAAGGGAGTGTGTGAAATGAATAGAAGTTGTCATGTGTGCACCTGTGTCTATCCATGTGTACACGCAGGTGATGCATCTTCTGTTAATACCAGGCTTTTTATTAGGCCCAGTGACTTGTCCCTTTAAAAAAGCCCACTATTTTTCTGACACAGCAATTGAAAGGAGAAAGCCAGGGGCTTGGCATCATGTTGCAGAGAACCAGAGTTCAATTCTACTGGCAAAAAGCGGAGTAATTCCTCATAGTACAATGGCTTTCCCCAGAATGTGGTTGGTGAAGGTAAAGAAAGAATTAATTAATTCAATGTTGTTACCGACTAGTAAGATTGTATTCACAGCAGTTTCTTGCACTCACTCTTTCCATGGAGTCGTCAACTGACATCAGGGTCTGAAGCCTTTTGCGCTGCAAGACATTGGTGAACTCCATGTGGATTGGCAGCATGGGCCCTGTGTACTGCATAATCCAGTGCTTATCCATGTTTGGTGCATAGTTATAGCTGGGAGTGCTGGAGGAAAAGAACGGATCTGAAAAGTTGTGTGGCATGACAGGCATCAGAGGGAGGTGGGAACTTCTCCAGCACAGAAACAGCCAACAAACAGTTAAATCACAATTCCATGTGGTATCTGACAAATATCAACAAACATCACTTCAGTGGCTTCCAAGTTTCATTGGGTCATGTGTCACCTCCTCAAAATATTTTAACCGTTTGCTTTCCAAACTTTCTTTCAGACTCAAAGACCATTACAAGCTCCATGTTAATATTAGGGATTTGCCAAAATCTGTTTTTCAAACAAACCTGTAATCATTAAAAAGGCTTATCTGAATGATGCATCCCAGCTAGATAGGCAGAAAAAATAAGGAAGTCAGAGATGAAAAATGACTGCTCCCCCTTTATATTAAGGTATATGGCCTTGATGCTTCCAGTAGAGAAATTACCTTTAAATGAAAGTCAAAGAAAGGTACTTTCAAGTGGGACAGAGAAATGTAGTTGCCAATATTAATAATACCACCAGTGTTACAGTTAATTCTACACTAGATACCACTGAGGTGTTATTTTCAATGTGAGTGCAAAGCACAGTGCATTACAAGCATAATATGAACCATGACAAAAAAATTGAGCTAACACTGCTATCAATACTAATACTAAGTCCCATCTAAAGCAAAGGATGGTGCTTTAGGAGTTTGCACAAACATTAAAAGAAATATTTAAGAATGGTGTTCTATCCACAGCCAGTGTATTTTTGAAAGACATCTTATAAGAAATCAGAATATTTTCACAGATATATCACCTTGGAAGAAAAGGTATGGCTCAAAATGTACCAAGTAAATTTTCTCCACAGAGACACGTGTTACAAAAGCTCACCATCAGTCTTGTTTTTATACCTAGTCTACATGACAACTGCAAGGTGAAGAGAAGCCAACCAAAATCCATGGCCCATAAATGTTTCACCTACCTATGAGCAGTTTCCTTCTCGTGGAAGGAAGTATCTAGGCTTTGTCATTTTGATTGACTTCCTTGGGTTTTATTTTTCCCCTGCACATGATACATGAATTGCAGCTATACATTTGAAAAATATACATAAATAGAAAGTTAAAGAAATTATGTTGTTTGATTAAATTAATTTGATTCTTATTACACTCTTTTCAGTTTGAGATAAAAATTCAATTCATTGTTAATTTACTGTTTAGGTACTGAAAATTATAACATGTGCATTAACCAAAGGCACATTTTTCCCACCGAAATATTTATGTGTAGTTATATTTTCTTGAAATGAACAATATCATGATACTGTATAACTTAAAGTCATACCTTTGACCAGTCCTTCACTTAGGTTTCATTTTTCTTTACATGGTTGTATATGATCACAGAATGGTGGAAGCAGTTGATTTTTGTATCAGATATTGTATGTATAACCTTTAATTACATATTCTGAGGATAAAAATCAGCTGAAAGTATAACATGGTAAACTGATAGTCAACTTCAATAAATAAGTGGAGTCCACATTTTAACTGGAGAGCATTATTTGAGAAGTTAGGTAGAATTTGCGAAGTATGTCTCTAGTACACACAGCAAGTTTTGACTAACCTACTTAATCATTAGTCTCAAGGGAAAAGAGAAGCGAGGCAACAGTATCACAGGACTTTGATAGAGATTAAGAAGTATGAAAAGGTTAGCTCCCTATTGAGCAAAGACCAGCATAAACCAGAATTCCTTTTCTGCTCAAAAATCTTATATTTCTTGTTGAAAAGTCAAAGTTTTTGTAATTTCCCATGGTTGATGTCTGATTTTTAAAATGAATACTGTCATAGAATTAATAAGATTTATCCCAGGAGCCCAGCCCTCTGTGCTGCTGGCTAGCCAGCAGTCCTAGCAGACGGAAACCCTTGAAGAAGCAAGTCTTATGAATTTTGTCACCTACCACTTATCAGCTATCAGACAGAAAAGAAGGATATTCCAGTTCAAATTTTCCTCTGCCTCCTTGGGAGTTTGTCAGACAAGATGCTTTCCCATGCAAGAACTCCGTTTTGATTAATCAGCATTTCCTAGTAAAACCCTGGTTTTTTTCTCAGTGGGGTCCTGAGTGCCCCAGCCAGAGAGGGATGAGGTGGCTGTGAGCTGCGCTCAGCCGGCAGCGCGGTGACAGCCTGCTGCTGTGCCAGGAAGGAGAGCCAGCTGCTGAGGCAGCCTCAGGTCTTAGGTTCCCAGGCTATCGTGAGAAGCCTCCTCCACATAATGGATAGTTTTTAAAAGCAGCACTCAAGGGTTTAGCAGGGCGGTTAAAGCCTTTCACAGTCACTTTCCAAATGCATTTTGAATTTTCTGGGTGAGAAATGCAGCAGGCAGAGAGTGAGCACAATTTTCCTCACAGACAATTCAAGGAATAGGAACCTTCTGTGAAATATTCAGTGTCACTGGCTGATGGATAAATGTGAATTGGGGGTCCATAATGTAGGAGAAAGAGTACTAAGGAAGAGACAGAAAGGAATTCCAAAACCTCACAGCTTGTATATGTTCCCTGTGTACCCCTGTTTGTTGGGCCTTTCAGAAATCCACCAGAATGGCACTGGTTGTCAGGCACAAAGTCTGCCCTCACTTGACACTGCCCTCAAATCAATCTACCTTTTTTTTTTTTTTGTATAAACCAACCAACCAACCACTGCAGAGGTAAATCCTGGAGAGAATATTGTTGTTTTCTGAAAACTGTTCCACGTAGACAGACATCTTCCCAGTCAGCAATATTTTTTACCACAACATTTTTTCTTGAAGCGGCTGGAGATATCAGTTAAATGTTCAGCTATTATAAGTCCTTGAAAGTCATTATGGCATAGTCTGTCATTGTTTTGATTCTTCTATTTTTGGGAACAAATTAGTTCTGTATTAACAAGTACTGCTGTGAAGTAACACTGACATGTACATTTCCTTGATTCCTCTTAGCACTGGAAGATTTTAGTTGAAGATATGGACTGTGGCCTCCTCTCAGTCATGGAGTCCACCGTGTGTTGAGTACATTAGTCAATCCATGATCCCAGGTAGCCCACTATTTTTGGGTTGTCCATGGCCTCTAAGTCTGGCAAGCTGCTACTGTGCTACTTCCCATTCTTGTAGAATATACTGACTTGGGCAAATCTAGATTGCTCTGCTGCTCACTTTTATTTGTCCAACATATACCGTGAAGAACTTAATACAGAGACACCATTTGGTACTACCCAACAGATCTGTTCTGGCACTGGAAGATGTTAGATTCATAAAATTTTGAATCGATATCCTCAGTTAAACTAACAAAAAAATTCCAAATACTTAACAATAACAAATGCTGAACATAGGCACTTTCCTATAAATGCATACTCATAATGAGAACATTTCACCCTGATATTTTGTAATCCATCACCTTTGTGAATAAGTTAAGAGAGAAATTTAGAGTGATAATCAAGTGACCTACAGACTATAGAAGGAATAAATATTTGGAAGCACTAGTGCATTTTTAAAGATTCCCCACAAAATCTATAATTTATTTGTAAACATCAGTTCAAGTAGATACTTGTGTTGAGAGAAAAGGAGTAGTATCAGCAGTCACTGTTGCAATCAAAAGGCCTCAGTAACTCTTTCTGAAAACATATTTACTATATTCAAATATTTAAATTTGAACTTTAAATAGGATTGCATCTTATTTGGCTTTTAAATCACCACATTAACTTTAAGTTATGCAAGAAACAATAAAAATATCCAACAACCCAAAAAATTGATGCTTGTACTTAAGGATCTATTAAAATGGGGTCCCCAAACAAATAATTCAGAAATGAATTTCACTAGCTTCTACTAGTAACTGAACTGAACTGTGTTATTCAATGAAATAAATGGAATATAGCCCTTTTGCAAATCATTATAACAAAAAGATATTTTACAGTTAAGAAAGGATTGGGAGAGTACAGCACGTTTTAAGAGCTTCAAGAGTTTCATACAGCTTTAAATTAGCATGTGCTTTCTAAAAATTGATCTAAATATATACATGTCTCTAACAGATGGGATAATGTGGAAAGAAACAAGTATGTTTCCAAACATTTGTTCAAGTGCTCATAGTAAAAATCTGTGTTTGCCCCTATTTACCATCTCCTAATTCCCTCCTGTTTCTACTCAACAAAAGAAATGATGTTCACAAAATTACTGCCTAAAAATGTTGGGTTTGAATAATTTCATAACATTCTCAGGGGGCTTTATCCCAAAAGTCTTTGGCTAATCTTCTGTTTGGATTGGGAGTCCTCCAGTTAGTGAAAATAATACAGTACTTAGATGCCCCAAGAACATTTTCATTTCATAAAAATAAAAGTCAACAACATATTAAAATAATACCTCCGGTAAAACTGATCAAGAAAAATGAATAGTTTCTGTACATAATTAGCACTTCTATTATTCTTTGAAATATGATTAGCAAACATGGCAGAAGTGGTCATGTTTCTTCAAGTGTAAATAAACAAAGGAAGCAAATTCTTTGTTTCTAGGGAAAGTAGACTTCCAGGTTTAGACACTGTTCTTGGAAAGCAGGAAGCCTAGGTTCTGGGCAAAACTAAAAGTTAAAAAAACCAGAAAACCACAACCAGTGGCCCTGGTCAGTATTAATGTGAAGTTGAATGTCACCATTCTAGGTCTGCTTTTGCTGCCTTTTAAAAGGGGACTCTTTTAAATCCAGTGATATTTACAGATGTGAGTATGTGGAGTATGAAGATTTCACTCCCGAAGTATAACATACCTGCTATATTTCAGAATAAAGAAGTGAAACAGTTGTTACCTTTCAAATATAACATCTTTTTCATTTAGGAAACATTATTTGCTGCTCCTGCAGAAGTTAATTGTACAACTAGAATAATACTCACATTTCCATTTCACACCATTGTCTTGTCTAAAATCACACTCACAACGATGTGTGTGATGACTTTGATCATTTATCTCTAAGTCAGTAGTCCAAGCAAGCCTTAGGCCAGCAGTGACACTACACACTGACATGTCAAGATTTATTACTGATGCAAATGTATGATCCCACTCTAATGGCCCCATGTCCACATTACAAGAAGTACCATTGTTACTGACAGATGTTGGAGACTCGGCCTCAGTGACTCCAAATGCAGCCATCTTACACTCTAAATTCACTCTGAAGACTGCTCTGGGGATCCAGAGCTGCAACAACATTCCTTTTCATGCTTCACTACTGCAGACACACTGTTACCTACAGCACCTCTCATATGATCTTTAAATGGAAATATAAACTTCTGCCTTTCATATCACCTACCTTTTCCTAGCCTGTGAAGGTTTCTGATTTATTCCAAGATACCATTTCTATCTGCTCCTCCTAATGTTTCTAGCTTGGCAATAGGATTGCTTCCAGATAGTCATAAGATCTTGCTGTCAGTCCTCCTGCCAGCCCAAGGATTTTAACTCAGCACAGCCAGCAGTGTTTCAGTTTTCCATTTTTTCCATTCATCAGTAAACTTGTCTCCTGCAGATTTCTGCTTCTAATGTTTGTTTATTCACAGTTTATAAACAGCTTAGGTCTGATTCACAGTTCTCTAAGACTTGTTCACACTGGAAGGTAAAGGGAAGTTAATGAGCCAGAGGCCCTGAGCATAACAGATAATTCAGGCTTTCATTAGAGCATCCTTTGAGTCAGAGCTTTCCTGCTCAGCTGTCTGATGAAACAAGATTGTCCTGTAACATAACTTTATATTTAACAGCAACATTTACAAAGGTCCAACAAACCCTGCTCCCTAAAAGATGATGTTCATTACCGCAGCAAAAATCTGTGTATTGCATTCATCTAGTACATCTTCTCCAGTCCCATTTTCTTTCACAGAACTAATGTCTAGGGATAGTTAGAGCACATGCATTAGTGTGATTTATTTTCAGAAAATATATCACTCATTATGGTGATAGCAGCCAGGGTAAACCTTCAGAAATATTTTTAGATGTCAGAAATAGGACATACTTTATGGAGAACTGATAGAGTGGGAGGGAGAATGGGTGCTTAAAAACAATAAAGAGTCTGCTCCTTCCAGTATGATATGGTTTGTGTTTCATTTTAAACCAGAGTTAATAAGAATTAACGGGAATCACTTAATAAGTAAACAGTGTACACACCATTACTGTTCTTGTCTTTGTAAGACTTTCCATGCGACTCTAGAGACTGTTTGTGTTGAGGAGGACAAGACTGTAACATAATGATGGTATGTAATTCCTCATTTTCTTTTTGTCTTTGATGTATTTAGCATAAATCTTACAGACTTTGCTGCTGCATTCATTTGATTTTTTTCTTGCCATGTTGATAAGTGAGGAAATGAGACCAATAGACGCCCACACTTGAGGGCAGAGCTCTCCCTGAACTGGAGTATTTCCTGCCATAGTCACTCCCTTATTTATATGTGCCAGTAAAAAATTTCTAAAAAAACTTTTTGGTTTTTTTGTTGAGTTTTTTTTTTTCCTGGATGTTGGTTTTGTTTTGTTTTGTTTTAATTTATAGAGGCATCATTTCCATCTTTAGCAGGCACTTTACCACCAAAAAGACATTGTGTAATTTAAGGGTCTGCTTCAGCTACTGTTCTTTTAAGCAAAACTTCTCACATGTGGTTGACAGGCTATCTTAATCCTTGGTTTGTAGGTATAACCTTCCATCTCAGTTTGTTAAGCCAGCAAGCAGCTTTTGACCTGGTTTCCCTTCTTTGTTGGAGGTAGGTGTTACAGTAACGTGATACAGCAACTACATTTTTAAAAACAAAATCCAAGGTCAGATGGCTGTCACCCAAGGTCAGAACGAAAGAGATTCAAATGGTGTTTGACCACCAAGGAAGAAAACCTAAGGGTTAAATGTTCAAATTACACAAACCTTGGCAGGAGGGATTTTATTGTTCTTGTTCTGTTTTCATAGGGAACACTGAATATTTCTGTGAGAACTGAACTTCTCATATCTTTTAGAGCACATTGCTCATATTTTTGATAGAGAAATCAGTTAGAATCTTCTGCCACCCAAACCTGAATTAGCAGTTTATCTTCAATTTGTCTCATTTCTCACTCTGCAGACTGAACTTTAACACATGAAGTCAGTTAGTGCAGTAAGAAACACAAAACAAGCCAGCAAGGATTTCTTGAGGTCATTGGAGAAAAAACTCTTTGCAAGAAGCTTTCCAAGAAATCAACACACCAGAAGAAAAGAAGCAGCACAGCTGAGTGCTCTCAGAAGTAGCCTAGCAGAGCAAGGTTTTTAGACCCCAGGAGTCCACACAAATAGAAATTAATTTTAGCTAGGATTTTGCTTAATCTGTGCAGGTAACATATAACCTATGTAGGGTGGAGAGGCAGTTAAAAATTTGGAGACTAACTAAAACCATTTATTCTACCAGCACAAGGTAGAAAACAAGCAGGCTGAAAACACCAAGCCATAGAAAGTGATAGTGAGCATGATAAACCAAAGCAAGTTCCTACAAGCACTTGTCAGAAGCCAGGGAGCAAGGAGCCTAAAATGAGTTCCTTTGGCCTGGGGAGAGGTAGGGTGAGATACAATGATTCAGTGCTTTTCTTCCAGACACCATCCCCACTGCTGAGCGGAAGCAGTTTGGATCCTGCCCTCCTATATGATGGATAGTTCCCCAGCAGACAGGATGGCTTGCCTGAGGCCAGGCAGTCTGTGCCACTAAATGGGAGCTGATCTGTTGAATGGGGTGAGAACAAATAGATATAACTCTCTTGCTATGAAAAGCGGCAATTGAAAGGAGACATGGGAGAAATCCATTCAATTTGACATAGTGACTGTTCATTATTCTTCACAGCATGGGAAGTAAGGGACAGAGGTGGCATAACCAAGCTCCAGGTTTAGAAGGAAAGAAAAAGTAGCCCTTTTTCCCCAGTGCACAGAGTGACACCATAGAACTTGTTGCCACAAGATGGTGGGGCTGCCACCAGAATTCAAAGAGATCAAACTAATGCAAAGAGAATGGGGCACACTGACCTGGATGCTTCACCTAAACTGGTGATTTTCAGAAGCTAGAAAAACAGGAGAAAAAGTTTGTGATTTTACTTTCCCCCTTGCCCCACCATTCCCTGCTACTTTCTGCTGGAGCACATAATTCAGGACTGAGAGTGTTCTTTCATACAACCCAATATAACAGGTTTCATGTATTCGTGTCTACCTTATTTACCATCTAAAATCTCAAATTCATTAGTTCCCTATACAGGTAGAAATTACTCCAAATATCTAAATAACTACAAAGCATTGCTGACTGGTTTGCATTACTTACAAAGTCTGGTCTCAGGAATGTGGGATCATGGAGAATATTAAGATTATAAGGTCAGGGAGACTGGCATATCTAGAAAGTAGCAGCCAGTAAGAGGATAAAAAGATGCAAAGCAACAAAATGTAACCATGTGCCATGAACAGTAAATCTCTTTCTGGTCCCAACTAGTGACCAGTTTATGCATGCAGTTTATGCAGTAACTACTGCTCCTTGAAATTTTAAAGTATTTGATGTAAGTAGAAAAACCATCCTTGTATGTGAACTACTGCAGAGTTTCCAAAATACAATTTTTAGACCAAGGAGCTTTACCATTGTCTAATGAAATTAATTTATCCTCATTTTGAGAGGACAAATAAATGTACAATCCAATTGAAATATTTCATTAAGGTATTTTTTTGTGATTTTTAAAATTGTTTTTGTTGTTCTGTTATTTTTCAAAGATGTGCAAAGGCATTGTTTCAGAACAAATGGAAAGACTGGTCTACAAACCCATGGTAGACAGAAGTGCAACAGAAATCATCCAGAGCCTCTCACTATAATGAAAAGGACCCAGAATATTCAAGGTAGGAAGCAAGATGAGGAATCCACAGATGGGGACTATGCACAGACTTTTACCTGAAGTTGCTTTTGGTTCTAGAAATGAAATGGAGAGTTGGGTTTTTTTGTTATAGTTTAATCACCAGAAAAGATTAGGCATGTTATTTTAAAATGCTGATAGGCTATTTTGGGAATCTGCCAGTATCTAGTCTATAAACAAATCTGGTGCACTCAAAAGCTTCAAAAAGTGTTTTTACTCTCAGTGCATTCAGTTAGTTAGAGCCCAGGAAGCGCATATCTTAGAGGAAAACGAAGGAAGTAATATCTTTCCAACAGATCCTGACCTGTGTCTACATATTTTCAGGGTATTGTAAGAAGCTGCCCTTACAAAGCCAAATACTGACCTTTTAATCTCCCACAACTTCCCAGGAGGAAAAGAGCTTCTCTGGGCTTTAATAATGGTCAGAGCTGTCACTCTCCCCCGCAAAAGGAGCAAGCACAGCAAAAGAAACAAGCAAACATTCTCTGCTTGCAGGAATGTCTTATATTTAAGTTCCTTGTTCCTGCAATGTCTCCATAAACAAATCCCTCACAGAGGCAGGTACAAGGGGCAGGTGTGGCAGTGTGTGATTTTGACTTACATGTGCTGTGAAGCGTTGGGGTAGAGCTCTGAGAACTGCGGTGCGGAATCCTCGGGGCCGTGGGGTGCAGCGTGGCTGATGACCATCATTATGGGCCTATGGGGATATATCCTCTTAGACATTCTGAAGTAATTAATGCTCTCATTAGTGATTAGGTCTGTGAAGTAGTCCTGGAACATACGATTAACACAAAGCAAAAGTTACAAAGGGCATGATTAATTAGATCACATACTATCATGTTATTATGTTATTTTTCAAGTCCTCATTAAAACTCAGATCAGGCAGTAAAAACATACCATCAAAGAGATGTATGATTCGAGGGAGCATAGTATCATTTGACTGAGCAGTAATTACTTTCTTAAGCAGGCAATGCCACATAAAATGAGACAGTATTTTGCAAATCAGATACAACAGAACGTATTGAAAGCAAATTTGATTACCAGATTTGGTAACATAATGCTAAGTAACATTTAAAATGACAGACTGTACTGACAAAGATATGTTTCTTAAATTTCATTGATCAAACATTTCGCAAGATAATGGCTCCCAAATAACACTGAATCTTAATCTGGTTTTATGTTTACATAAACCTTTGTTACACCCTCTATGTTCAGACTATGCTTTTGCATATGTACAAAGTGGAAGACAGCTACAACAGGCAATAGATTGCAAAAAATCTTAATCAAAGAAATTGCAAATGAGAATACAGGGATCAGTTGAATTCCTGAGGGCTCTGTTCATTTAATTGTGCAAATTTAAGCAGTGCAGCTGCTGAGATTAAGGTTGTGACTCGCTAATAAACTGGCTTAACCCACAGCTAAGGTGGCAAATGGAAGCCTAGAAGGAAAAGGGAGGAAATGGAACTAAGAAAAAAAGATGAAAACTTAAATTAAACCACCTGCCACCTTGGAGTATTCACTGTTGGCCTGGAGGTCCAGCTTGAGCTTCATTGAGAAAGTGCTGAGACAATGTTTGCAATTTCAAGCACTTCCAGGCATGACTAATCTTGTGTTGTGGATTCGAGGCCCCGAACAGCTGCAAAAGCAGAGCCTGAGGGACAAGGTCTGTGTCGCATGTCAGTGCTAGGACAAGCCAACCAGCTGTGACCTCCTTGCTCAGCCCTCCCTGTGCCCCTGCCCCTTCCCCTCGCCTGCAGCACACTTGGAGCATGCACGGTAGCCCTGGCTGCTACAAACCCTGCAAGCACATGGATCAGACAGTGAGTGATCCTTGTTTCCAAAATGGATTATGGGTGCGAGGCACGGGGGTTGTGATAATTTCTGGTTTGTGGCCTGTTTAATTGAAATGCCTGTATGACTGCTCTCCCAAAGCATCTACTCCCCTCCTTTTCTCTATTTATTCTAGCTACATACACAGGGTGCGTAAGGAATGTATAACTAACCAGTATTCTATATACTTTTTTTTTTTTTTACTCTGTATAAATATATAATCAGTATAATGTAATTTCTATGGATGGGAAAATCAGAAACAGGCATCACTAGCTTCCAATAAAAACTCATTACACGGGTCAGAAACCACAGCTGCAACATCTGTATCATCTTCCTTGAGCTACAATCTGAGGAAATTCTGGATTGCTTTCTGCAGGCTGGACTGTCTGTGATCTGCCCTCCTAAGCCTTTCCAAGGACCTTTATGGCAGTGGGCAAGTCACCTTGGCATACTTTCCACACTTTGTCAAGAGGACAAACAAGCTAACTTTTCCAATGGCCGTGTTCTAGCCCTTATCTGCTCTCACAGTCCTACCCAGAGTCTGACACTGCAGGCCTACTGCCCTCCTTTGGTGTGCATGCTATAAGGGAAAACAACACTAACCAAGGCTCTTCTGTGGGCAATAACTGACAACACTCTGAAAACTTTAAAGTTCAATAGCACAAAGGGCACCACTCTTTTGGGGATAGGCTTTTATTTACTGTTTGCTTCTGCCATCAAAACATCACTTTCTGTCAGGGAGAGGGGGGGAGGTGAGGTGGGAGGGGGGAATCACCAGGCTCAACTGAAGAGCTTTGGGAACATTCTTCTGTTGAGTGATTAATACTCTTACGTGGAAATTGATCTGCAGTGCCCTGGAGAGAAAATGACATCTCAATTTCGTGGCTGTAGTTGGTTAATTAATTAATTATCTGGTTAACTAATTATCTGAAAGTTACTCTTATATGGATTAATCATGTGGTATTTATGTGTCTGGAAAATACCTTTGCATAATCAAATCCGTGCTTCTCTTTGTTACCATTGCGAGAAATGGTGTAATTATAGAAGCGAGAGTTCTTCACTAATCCAACCCACTCTCTCCACCCAGGAGGGATGTAGCTGCCATTGTATTCATTGAGGTATTTCCCAAAAAAAGCTGTGAAGTAAAAAAAAATAAAAAGAACACACACACGCATGAGGCTTTGCAATCCAATTCTTTTAGTCTGAGTCAAAGGAATGTATGAATGAAGAGAAAATGTGTTAGAATGAGTCAGAGTTGCTTTACCAAAAATCTTCCTTTTATAGCTTAGAGGATTTTGAAATTAAAATAATTTATTTTATGAGAGTTGAAAGCCTTCGTGACTCTATGTTTTATTCTTAATCTTCTGGAATCTAGTGTTCTTGTGAAATATTTTCAGGGTTTTTTTTTTTTTAGAAAGAGTATGTTCCTCTTGGTTTCCAGTTGAATATGAAATAAAAACTCAGTGCCCAGAGGAAACATCTGAGAAACACCTTGTGGTTTTAAGCAAGTCCTGTGATGTTTTGGAGCTTGGCTTCTGACTTTTGAAAGTTCAGGCTTGCTATCCTGGCTACATTTGCTGGTTTGATAAAAGGTCTGGGAAGTACAGATCTCCACATCCCATTAGGACAAGTTCGGGTAGAGCAAGAAGGAATCCCCACCCTGCTTTGCTGACACATCTTCTCTAAGGCAAAACTTACAAAGAGACAAAGGCTTGGAGGTCAAAATCCTCTACCTGGCCTGCCAAACTACATGTATGTTTTTCCATTAGCTCAAGGTGACAAGTCAGAACCCACTCAGACTAAAAATTTCAGCTTTTGCCATAGGTCTATAAGTGCTCCTGCCAATTCCTCTGGAAGGAAGTGAGAAGAAAAGCAGTCTCACAATGCAGGTATCTGGGAGTTGTGGATTGCCTATGGCAAAGATGCACAGACACCAAAAGCCAGCCAACTGCCCTTGGAAGGGAGCATTAATGCTGGCATGGGATGCTGGCAAATGCAGCCACGTTGCTTCTAGGGAGAGAGGGGTATGGGAGGTCTTTAGCTGCTTGCGTATGGCCTGTGACCTGGATAGAATAGTCAGGTTGGATGGCTCTATCCTGCTTTTCCACTGCCTGGGAGCTGTAGTGACAAAACATCTGATCAGGTCTGCAAGGTGAGTTTTTTTCAGGGTTTATGATCTGCAGTTCANGGGGGGGGGAGGTGTCTCAGTATCTTCACTGTTTCCCTTTCTAATTTTCTTGCACAGTCTGCACACAGGTACTCCTGGTGCTCACAAAGTCAGACACCCCTGAGGAGGAGGGAATGACAGAGATCTCTCCCTTTCCAGGGACAGAGCTGTCCCCCTCCCTGCACCCCTCACAGTGCCCAGCCCCTGTCCTTGGGGCCAGCCCCAGCTTAGCAGTCAGGCCTGTCTGCAAAGAGCTGCTGCCCAGAGATGCTCTCCCTCAGCTGGGCAGTGGGACATACCTTGTATCCCTGTACTCGTTTCCTACTAGGAAATGAAGTCACTTTGGAAAACCTCACATGCTACCTAGACACATTCAATCTAACCAAGAAAGCACAAATGTGGAAGGGCTCAAATTATTCAGATCTGATTGATGTGGGCATGGTAAACTCCTTGGGAAAACTGGTGGAAAAATCAAAATGTTCACAATTAGGACTTGTCTGAGGCAACATAAATATGATGCAATTCAATCAGGGAACTGCCAAATGCAAATGTAACCAGAGATTACATTCATATATAATGTTACTTTCCTATACCACGTGGAATGTGACATATAAACAAGTCCTACCGGCACTAGACCAGGCTTCCAGCTCTTCTTCCCACAGCCACCAAAAAAGCAATCCAACCTGTCTCCTTTTTTACCCTGAGGCCTACCAGAAATCAAGAACTGTGAGGTGAAGAGGGTAACAGTGGGCAGGGAATATGTGCCCAGCACTGTTGTCTCCTGGAATGGAAACCATACCTCTCATCTAAGGCAGCCAAACTGGTTTAAACTCTCAGTCAGATGCTATGGGAAAGTAAAGACTGAAATTCTGCGAGAAAGGAAGCCAAGGAAAGAGGAGAAGGGGAAGAGAAGTCAGAGAGAGACAACAATGAAGAAAAGTATGGGAGAGTGATGTAACTGAGAGAGAGGAAGCATTCTTGATCCAAAGAAAACCAAGGATGGTCTGTGGTAACAGAGGAAATCTGAGGTCAGCCCTTCTGAGTGCCATCACAGGCCTACCAGCAGCTGCTGTATGATTTTGGGGAACCTCTGTGTGCTGTGCTCATCAGTAAAGGGCTCTACTGCCAAACTATCTCTCACAAACATCAGAGGCTTTCAAATTGTGAAATGGAAGTTATGACAATTTATCATATAGGATGGTTTGATTGCCCCATCTATTATAAGATTGACTCACTCAGAGACCTGGACTCTGCTATTTCCAGTCTTGCCAAACTTTAATCATTAGTGGTGATAGTTTCCATGCTATCTGACTCAGGCTGTATTTTGTTCTATGGAACCTTTTAGCCAAACAGCTCAGTAACTTCCAAGAAAAAGACTAGGGAAAAAGAAATGGGTTCACCCATTTAAAAATAATTGTCGATCTTTTCTCCAAGAAGTTCTTGTGTCTGTGTGTTTTGATGCAGGGCCTTTATAAA
Source organism: Chaetops frenatus (assembly GCA_013400775.1). Taxonomy (NCBI): domain Eukaryota; kingdom Metazoa; phylum Chordata; class Aves; order Passeriformes; family Picathartidae; genus Chaetops; species Chaetops frenatus. Next base: position 130,399 of record VZTR01015045.1, on the reverse strand, counting down.
TAACAGAGGTGGCTATGAAAATCTGTCTCAAAATGACCAGTCTCAGAAAAACTGTAGAACACAGATGATTACTCCACCTTCTTACTTTAACATCACAATGGAGTGTTCCTTTATGGATTTGAGAATGTTTCCAGAATCTAATTTTTGACATTAAAACAAAAATCCATCAGCTTCTCTCACTCCTTCTTACTCTCTCTTTCGGTATTCATTATCTGAGAGAAAGCCACCAGCATAAAATGAACAGATGAAATGACCTGGGGCATAAGGACAAGAATATATAAACTGAATTTGGAAAAGAAAGGATGGCTTGGAGCTGGGGAGGGCCAATTCATCTTGGAATTTCCTTGCTTTAGATTACTTAATTTTCGAACTTTAATAATTTTATGTTAGATACCTTTTGCCCCCCCCCGAACCCCATATTTTAGTGCATGTTATGAGACTTTGAATTGACAGCCTGAACCATTCACCTTTGTGTTGGCAGTGATTTAGTATTTTATCATAAAAATAATCTCAGTGCTGTCGAGTTTTAGGCAGCTCCCTGAGTGACAGTTTGCAGAAATAGATATTTGCCCCTGTTGCTGTGTAAAGCAGTTCCCATGTCAAATGTGTAGCAAAGCCCTGAACACTAGAAGAAACACTGGCTGTGATAATGGATCATATTGGCCAAAATGCTTTAACCAAAAATGACCTATTGGTCAAAAGCTCAAGAAGATATAAGTAATTAGACAGATGAAGGGAAAAGCCAGGCTTTTACTGAAATAGAGTTCAGTCCTTGCACTGTGTGGTTTTTGAGTACTACTGAGAATAGGACAGGGCAAGTGAGTCAGCACCAGCTCTTAGTGTCTGACTCTTCAGGCTCTGAATAAAGACAAGTGCCAGAGGAGGCACTTTCCAAAAGGAAAGCACAGGAATGCCCATGGGGCCAAATAACAATCAGCAAGTAATCAAAATGGGTGTCCTAGGTGTTTTTTGCTTTACCAGAGGATGGTTAAGAAGTAAAGCACTATGGAATATGTCACAGAACTGCCCAGGAACTGACACCATGATGTACAGATGTCTTTGCTGGGTCTTCACCTTCTCGGCTTGTAGGGTCAACCCCCACCTTTTACTTAGCTGTAGCCCAACACTTGCTGAATCACCCAAGTATGAGAACTGACTGGGAAGCCTCAGCTTCAGAAGTTGTTTGTACTCAGCAGTTTGGGTTTAGGAAGCCATTTCTGCTTGTAATTAGTAAAATGGAGATTATGACTCAATGGGTAAAACCCTCATTAAAAAGTAATGCCATTTCAAGGGACATCTTTTCATTATTATGTGTAATGGCCCCCATAGGGATAACAGAAAAGATAAATGCTTACTTTTGCATTTTAATAAGACAATTTTTATCTGCATTCTGTCAGTTTTACTAACTGCTCCCAGGACACATTGTTATTTTTTAATCACACGTAGTGTAGCTTAGCATATCAGAATAATTGTATTCCGTATTAGTATGTGCAATTATGTTTATGCAAACAACAACACATGACATGGTGAACAGTTATACAGACATCTATTTGTCTCTGGAGGGGCTGCAGAATATACATGTCTGGTACCTGATGTGAACAGATGCCTTAAGACAGGGTTTTGCTTTCCCTTTTACAATTAGCTAAAGATTTCTGTTCTGGACTGAGAGAACCAGAGGGTTGCAATGGGTGCAAGACAAATACAACTTCATCCTGGGGATCTCTAATACTTACAGCTGAGTGTGATTCAAATTCCCATAATTTCCAGGACTTCTTTTCCCAGCATTTCTTATGAGCAATTATGACTAATGTTTACAATATTACACAACAGAGTTAGTCCTCTAACTCCTGTCAGCATTAGTGGATTAGTGTACAGGTGAACTGGGCTACATCTTCCAGTGAGACATCTCTGCACTTCCGCAAATTAAAGCACATTTATTATTTTCTACACCCTTGTTATTTGTTGAGGCTTATGGGAACGTTTCCGAGTTAAAACAAACGCAAACCTTTAAAAAGCCAAGCTGCAGAAAGGTTTAGTCACCCTGACCCAGACAAGAGCTTTAAGTAGACAGCCCACTTCCTTTAACAAAGTCAGGAAACCATTTACAGGAGTTGCAAAGCACTGTTTATATGACATTTCAGGACACAAAAACAGTGATTCTATGCTTCTGTGGAAAGAACCCAACATAACTTCAGCTTCCTAATCATTCCAGTAAATTCCTCTTTCATTCCCATCATGAAAGCCATAGATTCAAACCCGAGAAGTTTGATTTTTCCCTTCTGGTGAAAAATTGCAGAGGATTAGTGTATCACGTCACTGAAGTGCAGAAAGCCAGCTCAGTATGCTGGCACTGCCTAGGAAATGAAACAAGCACTGTCCCAAAAAATATGGTGAGGAAACTGAGGCACCAAGAGGTTAACCTTCAGCCAGACCTAAGTCACACAGGAAGCCTGTGGCACTGCCAAGAATATAAACCAGATTTCACAGTTCCCAGTCTTGTAACTTAAACAAATAAGAAAACCTCAGGTCTTCCACTTTTTCTCCTTTCAGCTTTGTGGGTCTTTCCCAGTCACTGCCAGGTTTACCATTGCAACCAAAAAGATCGTTAAGGATTTTATAACTCAGCAGTTGCAAAAGGCATTAGCCTATAACTTGATATAGCAATTGTTAGCCTGGGTGATGTCTTTAACAAAGCCTGTATTATGGGCCAAGCTGGTAGCACTTTCCAATATTGATGTTGTCTGACACTTTTCATTATAAGATCCTGTTTTCAGATGCTTATAACTCTCTTATACTTGAACTTAAATTTTCCACACTGGATGTCTGCCTCAGGCTGAATTTTTTGAAACTTTTTAGCCCAAACAGTAGCCATCTTTGAGAACCGCAGTAATGGAAAAGGAATTATGCTTAACATCTGAAAAAAATTATGCGAGATTTCATTTGATAGCACTTACATGCTCTGCACTGAGAGCAGGAACACTGTCAAAGGCATGATGGACTCTCTGTCAAGGAGGCATCTATTAAGAACGTTTGAAAAAACGCCTGCAATTTGCATGTGCTGGAGATCTGGACACCTCAGGACATTTATTCCCTGTCCACCTGTGAGTGGTGTCAGTAGGTGGGAGAAAGTTAATTGAAATGCAGAGGGCAGGAGGTGACCCGATAAGGGCTAGCAGCCTGGAGAATGGCAGNAGTGGGGGCTTGGGGGCCCAGGACTGGCAATGTCAACCAAGAAATGGGACAATGAGTGCAGGAAGGAGAAAGAAGCTGATTGACAAGCGGGGTGGGAGAAGCAGATTTGCTGATCAGGCTGGAAAAGGAGATCGTTAATGGTAAGCAGTGGGAACAGGACATGTCTGTCAAGAACTGACTGGACGTGAGAGGAGGGAGGGAGAGAGGGAGGGAGGACAGACAAGCAGGGGGACAAGGCTCAGAGTACAGGCCAAGGTAATGTCTTGCCGGGCCAGAAAACTGGGATGAGAAAACTAAGGATGGGACACTGCACTGCCTGATGGGGTAGGATGTAGGGAGTCAGAAGTGCTTTGGTCAGAGTGGAGGACCCAGCAATGCCTGAAAGGACTCTTGAGTCTCACTGGTTCCTGCCTTTCATAAGACATTTGAAAACCTACAGCAGCATGCCCAGCCCCATGTATGTGATAAAACCCCACCTAGTTTCTCAGCAAGTGAGCAGTGGAGTGTGGCAGATGGGATATGAGAACCCCCCATCCTTGCTGATGTGGATGCCAGCACTGTGCCTTTTGAGAGAACTCATCTATCTTTACAAACTGAGGAAATTTCACCCTCCATAAAGTGGTATGTTGTTATGTAGTTAAAGACTATAATTTGGCCATGTGAAAAAGAGATGAAATGGTTGCATAGGCAATATTCTACCCAGATTTTCCTAAATGAAGCACTTGAATACATAAACTTGCTAAAAGTCTTTTAGTGTATGCTTTTCTGTGTGATATTTAATAGCATAGAATTCTGCTTTAAGCATAAGTAGGCAGATATGCTGTGGTTTTTGATGAGGTCCTGGACAGAAACCAAAAAAGTTTTGCTTCACATGATACCATAGAACTAGAAAATCCTGCATGTTATCCTTTTGGCCTTTTTCCTCTTCTACATTTCACTTTCTGTGGACTATGTGCATACATTCAGCATATTTCACTTTCATTTATACATTTTTTTCATAGGAAGTGTAAATTATTCTGAAAAGTGAGACATTTTAATTATTTAAAATATTTACAGATTAAATTATGTTTGATATTATATTTCATACCAATTAAGAAAGAACCTGAAGACTCACAGTTCTGTCTCTCTTTATTTTCACTTTAGAAATAATCTGAAAACCAGGACTCATTCTCTGCTCATTCATCCCACCCCTGAATCATATTGTGGCACCTTCTATGCTTTGAAAGGGTGCATGAGGCAGGATACAAATTAGGTCACTGAAATGATGCAGATTAAAAATAGCATGTGCTGGCAGTGATTTGTGCTGCAAGGCTGTGAACAGGAAACACACTGGCTTTGCCTCCAGAGGAAACTTATTTTCTGCCCACACCTCCAGGAGACATAGCTTTTGCTCGCTTTGTGAAAGATTAACTTGTCCCTGTGTGTCAGAAGGGAATGGTGCACAGTTTAAACACTCCTTAGCTTTCAGCTTCATGTCGTCTTAGTGCTTCATTAATTCTTTGTTCATTACACTAAGAAATGTATCCATAAGTGACAGATGTCAATGGGCACACTGACGTGTGCTGTTGAACACATTAGCCAGTTGTCAACCAAGTGACCATTTCTGTTCATCACTGCACAGAAGTCTGTGACTAATGTCAAAACATGCCAGACAGGGGCATCTTGGTGTCACTTCTTGAGTTTGGAGTTTTACAAATGAGGCCATTAAGGAATTAACATTTGAGCTGCTTAACTTTGCATGTTACCATTTTTGTCCCACAAATGACATCAGAACACCCGCATGTATGAATCTTGAATGTTATTCTAATCAGTGGATATATCTGAGCAAGAAATAAAATACTGGGAAATACATCTTCCCAAAGACAATTCCAAACAGTGCAAGCAAATAATTGCCTAATTTGGTGATTTCAGGTGGGATTCCATGGAGGGACAGCCTGGTCCTGTGTTTGGCACAGTGCTGTGAGGTTGTCAGCAGCTGCTGAGCCAAGGCAGAGTCCTGCTCTCTCCTGCACAGTTACGCTGGCTGTTAAGGGCTAAAAGGAGCTAGGATTAGAGAGTAGTAATTCTACAAAGTAACATTAAGCAGAGGATTTAGAATGTGTAGGTGTGTTAAGTCAGGGTAAGAATTTTAAACTTCTACTTCTTTTCATATTTGTAAACGGATGAAACTTCAGCTGGTAAAAATGTAAAATCCTGCAGTATACAAAGTATGACCAAAAGTATTTATTTTAAAAATAAAATGTTTCTTTTTATTTATAGCTTCTGAATGTTGACTGTTTTCATGTGATGGTTTTGTCTTCTAAAATACCAAGATTATGCTCGGCTGCTGCTCAATTATTAAGATGTAGCACAATCCCCCTTTCCTACTAAGGAAGCCAAGGTTGCACTTCTGGGGTTTTCCTTTGTGTTTGTGTAGGTGAATGGCAAAGGGAACCAGCAGCAGCAAAGGGCACATCTGAGAGGCAAGACTATGTGCTGTAGGACTGGGACAGAGCAGTAGAAGGTAAAGAAATTATGAGACTGAAAGAGCAGCAAATGACCAGGCAATACTTTGGAAAGCACAAAGCAAAATCTCTAACTCCTGCAGTTAATAAATTTATGGATTAAACTTCTAAATCTAAATAGCTGAAGGAATAACTACTGACGTTAAAAACTATGGGATGAAAGAATACTTCTCAAGTTTTTCTCACAATTTTGGAAAAATTTCAAAGTGAGGGACCCTTTTTCCTCTCTAGTATGAGTGCCTGGATCCTATGTAATTAAAACAAATGTCATCTCTGAAACTCTCCAGAGCTGCTTTGTTTCTCTTTCTACCTATTTACTGTGTGCCCTCCCTGTTATGTCCTACAAATTTGAATTTATTATTACCAGTTTTGTGGACAATCAAGAAGCTGTGCAGTTGGTTCACTGCTGCATTAACATGCATCTTGTGAATAAGGAAAACTGTAAACATTGAAATACCCTTAATAGTTTTGGAAAATTATAATTAGAAGCAAAAGTGATGTCGGTTTGGCAGTGGTATTTCTGAATATTGTCTGCCCTGCTACTGCCCAGTATTTTTTCTGAATGTTGCCTGCCCTGCTAGTGTCCAGCACAGTGTCTGCCCATGATTTAGCACTGACATACGATCTTCAAAAAAGGATGTTTCCATGAAATGCAACGTTGCCCTTAGGTCACATCAGAGTAGAAGAATAAAATACAAAAAGGAAAGAAAAAACCATTCTGTCCTTTGCCAGGTTTCCCCAGTGGGCTCTAATTATATCCACAGTTTATTAGAGCACGTTTCAGACCTCTCTTTAAAGGGCCTGCTGTGCTTGTGTGGAGTCCTCGTGGCTTCAGCAGACCTCCCCTCATAACAGTCTGCCCACGTGTGATCAATTGCAATACAGAGGGCTTAGTTAAGGCTGCTGCAGCTTTAGACAATGGATGCTTTATAGATATTGAAAACTGTTTGGAGAAAACAGAGGTGAGGACATTATAGAAACACTCTGCCACCTCTTTGTATCCATTGACATATATTAATTTGATCCTATGCTAAAAATGCATAAATTCTCATTATTGCAGGATACCAGGTTGGAGGTATTGTGCATTGTCTTACCCAGACTGGAGCTCCCTGGTCAGGTGCCTTACCAGGACTGCCACCAAACTGTGACTGGCCTGAGTCATTCACTTCTCCTTCTATGTCTCAGTTTCCCATTGAGGAGGTTACTGATTTACTGTCAAATCACGTAGAAATGCACAGGGTAACTATCCATAATATCTGCAAACTCTCTCTCCACAGTTCCCTCATTTTCACTCCCAGTTATTCTTGACTCTCAGGTATTTTTGAGTCATTATAATTTTACTAAACTTTCTAGCTGTGAAGAGTAGATTATTACATGGCTAGTAGACTTCTGGTGACTTTTTAATAAGGCAAAACTATCCTTGAAAAATGCATTATAAGATCTGCTGTTAATTAAGCTACCACCCCAAAAAATAATTGTGGCTTAATTAGAAGGTAAGCTTATCTTAAAAGATAAATCTTTGCGGCCGTAGGACTGAAGAATGTACCTCAGTTAGAATCGGAGACTCATGCAGGTATTTTCATTTGTTTCCATTTTATTTTACTCTTTTCTGCTCTTTGTTAAAACTCACCTATCCTGACAGTTTTAGGACTGATGTTCTCTCTGCCTGCCTTTGAAAAAGCACTTTTTTTCCTGTTCCTTTCCTTTTGACCCCTTTTTCCTTTCTATATAATAGGGTCAGGTCTGCTTTTAGTAAGCATCTCCACATGTCTTCATAATACAAGGCAGTGCAGAAGATGTGTTCAAAGCAATGTTTACCCCGAGAAGGGCAGAGAGGGCTAGTGACAGAGCTGTCCAGTTTATGTGTGAAGCACTTAGTTGTGCAAAGCATAGATGACAAACCAATAAGGTACTGATTTTTTAATAACACTAAAGCCAGGTCCCACATGAAGCAGCCATTATCAAGCAGAAAGGATTTCTGAGATGTAAGTCAAGTGATAAAGCTTGTATTTTAGGTCAAATTCAGCACCTTTTTTAGCAGTGATGATCAATTTGCTTTTCCTTCCTTTTCTTCTCCAAAGCCTTGATGCTGACCCCTACTCAGGCTTAGCAGAGCCGTACTCAGATGGCAACTTCACTGAGACCAGCTTTATAGAGACTGAAGTACTATTCAGCTCATGTGTCAGAGCCAACAACAGGTCCAAAAAAGTTAAAAAAATTTGTCTGGTTTTGTTTTTAATGCAAGAAGCAGAAGTTCTCCAGAACTAGAGATGCAGAAAGACAGAAGAAAAAAGAGTGAACTGCCTGTGTGGTGAAGAAAAGATAGCACAGAGGCAGAACTTGAGGCATTGGATGTAGCAGCTTTAAGAGATTTAAGACTAGCAGACAGCATGGAGACATTTGCCAACTCTATGTTTTGAAAGCAATCCCTTCTTGTGCCTAAGCTGCCGATAGAAACAAATTTCTTTGCTGCCAGTTACATTGTGAGAAAGGCAGTTGGCAGGAGATCTGTGCCTTGCTCTGTAAAGGGGAGCCTTTGTAGCTGAACGACACTTCTGGACAAATTGCACTCGCACAACTTGGGTACCTTGCAAAGGGGAAGACAGGCTGGAGCCTTACGTGTCTACAGATTCAATCTTTGGGGATAGGTGATGCAGAAATGAATCGAGTTTTACATCAAGCTGAAGCACAGATGAGAGGAATAAGAAGAGTTCTTTGTAGACAGGAAAGGGTTCTCCTGACTACGGAAAACCACCAGGAATTTACAAGAAAACGATCAAATCTTATTGGTGCATAGTAGAACAATCCTTCTGAAAGACATGTTTCTATTCCTTTTCAGAAAATGCAAATAAAATATCGCCCCATGGCAAAGTTTAAATTATACCATTCACCTTGTTTTGCTCCCATGACAGTCCCTTCACTCCTGTGGGGTCTTTGGCACCAGTTCCCAGCCTGGCCCTGACATCTTCTTCCATAACTGCTAGCAGCTGTCCACAAGCAGGCCGTAATACTGACCATAATCACGTCTGGAACTGCCAGTTCAGACCCACAATGCCACTAAAATGCACCTCTTTCACTGTAGGTGTAACTGCCTATTTTCCACCTGGGACAGCCAAGTGTGAAAACATGCTGCTTCACCACCAGTGGGTTTCTTTACCTGGCTGTTACTGCAGATGTGCATCAGCAGGCAGTACTACCCTCCCTCTCCACAACATTCAACCTCTGCCCTGCACAGCCAGTTTAGGACAAAATTTGCTCCTACTGTGGTTTAGCCCCAGTCAGCAACTAAGTACCACTCAGTTGTTCTCTCACTCCCCACCCCGTGCCACAGTGCGATGGGGAGGAAAATAGGAAAGATGGTAAAATCCATGGATTGAGATAGGAACAGTTTAACAATTCAAATGAAAAATAACAACAACAGCAACAACAACAACAATATTAACAGTAGGAAACCACAAAAAAGAGAGAAATAAACCCCACAAAAAATCCCCAAACCCCCAAGTAACACACAAGAGAACTGTTCATCACTCATTTATCTTATATCCTTTTATCCTTATATCATTTACCATTATATCCAAAGTTTTCAAGCAGCACCCACTGCCAGCTTTCCCCCAGTTTATGTACTGAGTTCGTGGTGCCATCTGGTATGGAATATCCCATTGGCTGGTTTGGATCAGCTGTCACAGCTGTGTCCCCTCCCAAATCTTTGTGCCCGTCTAGCCTTCTTGCCAGAGACACTGGGCATGAGACACTGGAAAGTTTTGACTTAGTATATGGACTACTTAGCAACAACTCAAAACTTCAGTGCATTATCAAGATTATTCTCATACTAAATCCAAAACACTATAGCAGCGACTAGGAAGAAAATGATCTCCACCACAGCCAAGAGCAGTTTTGTTATAGGCAGTGATTTAAGAGTGATTGCTGAATACGCCATCTTCACTTTAAATGAAGAACTGCTGTTGTTTGTCTCTTACCTGTCCTGTACCCAGTGTTATTGAGATACACAGCGAAGGTACGAGGCTCGTGAGTCGCCTGCCATGAGGGAGAGGAGCAGTTTTCGTTGTTGGTGTAAATGTTGTGGTTGTGCACATACTTCCCAGTCAGCATCGAGGAACGTGATGGGCAGCACATTGGAGTTGTCACAAAGGCATTGATGAAAGAGGCCCCTCCATTCTCCATAATCCTCCTGGTTTTATTCATCACTTGCAAGGACCCTGCAACAAGAGGTACTGATGAGCACTGTGCTGTAAAAGATTGGTTGAATATATTGGCTGTTATTATGCTGTTAAAAGTAAAGCATCAGTGACTAGCTTGCCTCTGAACATCAGTGTGCTTCACCCTGTAGCTTTGGTAATTTTAGGAGAAAAGATCACACCTTTACTATACCAACAGAAATATTTTTAAGGATTCCAGAAAGATGGGATTCTTTTTTTTCCCCTCAGACCTCAAAACAAAGTTAAAATATGGACTAATCTAGAAATAGTGTCAAAGCTGTATCAAATTTGTAGATCAATAGTTCTTCAAATGCAGCTGTAGAAAAGCGGTATGCCACATAGACTGAATTATTAGTCAATATGCAGTAAAATACATAAAATGCTGAGGTTACCAATGAAAATATTAATATTCTTTCCATTTTATCAGATGACAGAAGAACGAAAAATAGAGAGAAGAAGGGAGTAAAGAAGGGAGTGAGAGACAGAGGAAAGAAGAAGAGAATTCCATAGCAACTTCTCTAGTGGAAAGTTTCTGTGGATACAAGATCAGCATGTCTGGTTTTGATACTAGAGCACTGTGCTCAAAATCAGTTTTTGGGGCTAAAANAAAAAAAAAAAAAAAGCAATATGCAGTGCCTTTCTCAAGAAATCACACTGATACTGTTTAAAGAACAAAGAAATTTTTTGCACCCTTCAAAGCATCTTCATGAACTGCCAGGTGAGAGAGGCAGGGCTTGCAGGTTTCTGATTGCAGAAAGGCTGAGCAGCCCTGGATAGAGTCTGTCAGTATTTGCTAACAGCTGTCAAAGTTTGTTCTTTATGTTATCCAACAGAGCAGAGATTGAAGGGTGGGAGTGAACTGTGGATATGTCAGTATGTGCCCTGGAAACAAGTTTGTGAATTGTAGCACTTGCACAATTTTGGTGGTAAAAAGAGGTTTCTAGAATTCTGTTTTCTTTATTTTTTTCCTTTGGTTTTTTGCACAATTGACTGTCCTCATTTTACATTTAAATCTGTTGATTCTACTGATACAACAAGAATTTTTCTTGATGGTTTTGTTTATGTTGCTTGAAAATCAAATTTTAAAAAGTTCTAAAGCAATTGCAAACCTGCCTGTGAAACCATAAAACTCCCAAGGAGACTCAACTTCAGGTGTTAGCAGTAAAATTGTACAAATTATCTTACTAGTTAAAGTTAAGCATGCTCTGTTTTGGCTTTAGGCTAAGGAGTCAGTGCTGAATACCAAGCCTTTTCAGTAAAAAAAAAATATTGTTAAAACAAGTGACAAGGCAGTAGGGTCTTCACAATCTCATTTAAAATGCCAGGGTCTCTGGCCTTAAGAATACATTTAATACTGTGTATGAAAATCACCATCACTTTAGACCCTTTGTCTTTCATAGCCCATATTTTCTAAAGGCAGAACATCTGCATTTGTGCTTTTCTGAACCCTATGTGCTTAGGGATATAGAAAAGTAGAAGAGTAACTGAGAGGTCCGTGAACACAAAAGGTTTTCATTTGCATGAGTAGGAGCATTTCACTGAATTGTTAAGTTCAAATGAGAGATCATCCTCCTTCTACATGACTTATCTTGGACCCCAGGCTGACTTCTTAGTTTTTGTTGTAGCTCTTCCATTTTTGAAAAGTCACAGTTTGTTCGTGAGAACTCAGCTGTAAAGTGCTTCGAGGTGCTCGGATATAAAGTGGGCTGTTCAGGTACCCTAATGCACAGTAACTGCAGCAGAGCTGATCTGCACTTTCCTGCCTCCATGTATTATAAATGAGTAGCTGTTAGAGTGCTTCCTCATTCCTCCAGCTGGTCAGCCCTCTGCTCTTGCAAACCTGCTGTTTATGACTAAGTTTTCCCTCCAGGTATGCAGTTACTGACACTGATAATAGATTAGGCCCCCTCTGGAAATTCAGGAAGAGGCACTTCAAAGCAGGTGAGACTTCCTCATTTGGAAAACAAAACAAAAGCAGGAGATAAAACTTGCTGATATAAGTTATAATCCTTTGCTGTCTGTAGCTCTCCTCACAGCTTGTGTTTTTTACCATCTGGCCCACTGTCTTCAGGGCACATGTACTCAGGCACTGTCTGTCAGCAGGACACTCACGCTCTACATGACCGACTGGGGAGCACCTGAGGGCAACCAGACAGCAGGGAATGGCCACTCTGGACACAGAAGTTAGTTAGTTTTGTCTAAGACAAGAAATTCAGTGTCACTTCTCAGTCTTTTCTCATACATCAAGAAATATGTTTGGCAACCAAAGTTTCATATCAAGTCTTTAAAGTTGCTATGGATTTTCATCACGGATGGACATCTCTACAATGGGATAGCTAGGAACCACCCTCTCTTTATATGTGTTGCATGCAAGTCCCCAGGAAGGTAATGGACTCTTTCAGATCTCAGCACATAGCCCCATTTTTTCGGCTTATGTTTTTTAGTGCTTTAGTTTTATTGAAGATGGAAAGCACACCAGGCAAATTATGCCTGATGTGATGTATCCAGATGATGCTGTGATCCCTTCACCTAGTGCTCTGTTCAGTAGCATGGTTTATATAGATTTCACTGAGTGGTGCACTAGGCTGTAAAAAGGGTCAGAAACACTCAAATTACCAACATATTCATAAGTTTTTAGTCCTTTCTGACATTATGCAAGATATTTTTTACAGTGAGGACTATGAGAGTGATTGGAGTGTCATGTTTTGAGGTACAGATATGCGCAAATAATAAGAGAGTTGGGAGGACAGAGGAAGGGACCAAAAAGAAATCAAAATTTTGGACTGAAGAGGATACAGGCCTGACCCCAGTGAGAGCTGGGGCCATGGCCCTGAAGGGCCACAACACGTTGTCTCCAGGAGGGCAGAAATTCTGGGTTCTGGGAGCTGATGCTTTGCCTTGAGCAAGATGCCACTGACTTAATTGTTGGGCAGTGAGTCCTCTATACTCAGGATCTTGGTAGGGGAAAAAAGTGCCCTGCAGTACAATTTAAGAAGTAATTTCCTAGCTTTTGAGCCCAAGTATTTGATGAGTTTCTTCAAGACCTGTGGGCCAGTCTGCTTCACACAGCTTAAGCTGCAATCCAGCAGCTGATCTAAAATATCCTTCCTCCTCACATACATAGGAAATGGCTGGAGTAATGGGGCAATTTGTTGATTTTATCTAATAAGGTGAATGAGACAGCAACTGTGCTGAATTTCTTTGCACTCAGAATGCAAAACTCAGGGGGATGGTGCAGATCAATAGGAAGATGTGCATATTCCTATGGCTTGATCACTAACGGAATTCAAACTCTCTGCCTCTTGAAAATCTTACTTTGGTTAACTCCTCTATATATCATTTGCACTCAAGCAAGTGAATACTTTGGTTCAATGCTTATACATGCTCTGGAGAAAAATCCTTCCTGATTGAAGTCTATAATGTACCTTACATGCTTTTATGTTAAAGCATTCACTTAGAATAGCTTTTAGAAATGTTCATGCTGGGAATACAATAGCAAATAATCCATACTGAGCGACTTCTAGTCTTGCGATTTTTGGATACCAAAGCCTAAGTTTTATTCTGTTTGTGGCAGAAAGTGTTACTTCCCATTGACCTTTGAGAAATTTAAGACTTTTCTCAGGAATCAATGAAGAGCAAGAGGAAAATTCACACATGGAAAACAGTTTGGCTTTATTTTTCAAATAAGCAGAATGATTTATTAGCAGAAGAGCGAATAATGCAGTACAGTAAATCTTGGGGCTGAATCCTGTTTCCTGTGAAATGATCTATGAAAAGGGGAAACCTGTGTGTTCATTGAAGGCAGTGGGAATGCATACACACCCAGGCTATTGCTCAGCTGCCTGCTAATAGGAGCCAGAGTGCCCTGTGAACACTCAGAGCAGCTTTCAAAGAGAAGAGCTCCACAGTATGAACAAAGTGACTTGCCACATCCTTCCTCCTTTTCACCACTCACAAACCTTCTCGCAAGACTGAAGACAGCAAGTTGGTAATACTGTGTTCAGAGATGTGTGTCTGCTGACCTACCTTACCCAGTGCCCTGGAGAGAGTAGGTTCTTTCAGACCACAGAAGGGAAGATTTGACTTGACCCTTTCAACTAAATTTTTCAGAACGACTCTATCAAGAAGAAATGCACTCCTATTGTAAGAGCTATATTTTAGACCAAAAATAGAGCTGGCAACAGCTATTCATTATGCAGCATGGCTAAACAGAGCAGAGGTTTGAAAGAGTGAAAAAAAAAAGAAGATAAAAATCACTCAGATCTAAAGGCCTGTGCTTGGAGCTCTGCTGCATAAAAGCACCAGCCCTCAGTCACAAAATATAGTTTATTAATTACCTACTCAGAACCCCTGAAAGACTATGAAACTATTATTGCATCACAGCAAATACAAAAATGCTAGTGACCAAAGCATTGCTTTTAGATGTAGACCATATTTTGTCTACCATTTTCTATCTGAAACGGTGTGATTTTAGAACAAATGAAGTTTTCTGAAATGAAGCATTGTTATTTTTTAGTGTCTTATGGCATTTTTTCTAGAAATTCACTATACTTCTATTAAAAATGTGTCTCTCATTAAAAAAAAAAAAGCTAAGAATGCAAGATTTCATTGCAACCTAATTTGCCATTTTTTCACCTTTTTGATCTCACAACCCAAAATATTTGCTTCGGGGTAACCTAAAATGATCCTCTTTCTCTCCTTGATTTTTCATTTTGGGCAGTGAACCAAAAAATCAGTTATATGCATAACTACCATTAATATCTTTCTAACTTACTTAATGGAAAACATTCAAAGGCCTCCTGGAACATCATCCAAGTGTTTTAACTTTTTCCACCGCTAAGAAAAATACATGAAAATCACTTCTGACTGGTACGTGCTCAGATATTTAGTATACTTGTGAAAGCAAAACTACCATGTTTTTATACATAGCATAGTTTTTAAAGCAGATGGATTTTAAACTCTTCAGTAATTCATACAAATATTAAGATTACTAAATCTTGTAACAAGGCCAGTTTTTCTGTGTGGATAAACATGTCAGGTGACATACATCCTGTAATAAATATGTGGAGATAGACAACTATACAGTACTGATGGCAAGGTTGGCCTCATAAGGCTCAAATTTTTAAATGCTACAGAAAGTCATAGAGTGAGAAAAGGCTATTGAATCAAGTTTTTTACCTGTATGCCCTTGCATGCATGTGTTATTAAATCTTTCTGTTGTGCTGATTAAAGTCTCCCGTGGTGGATTTTGATAAGCATATATTTCCTAAAGTTTATAATTAAATGTGATGAATGCTATTAAATAATATTTATTAACTCATTTTCCAAACTTGTCCCACTTTCTGATACTGTTCCAGGACCAGCACCTTCTCTGAATTTAAAGTTCTTTGTGCTTGGCATAAACTACTGAAAGACATATGACAAAATATAATAGCAAACAAGAACCATTTCTCACCTAGCTCCACATCTTGATCATCTGTGAGTACAAGGATGATATTCGGTCTGATATTTTTTCGCTCCTGCTGCACACGTCCTCTGAACCTCGGGGACTTGATGGTGGAACTGTGACTTGTTAGCAACTCAGTACTGAGCACTGCCAAGATGAGTGCAAACCAAGAAGGCTTCATAGTAGTTCCAGGATTTCAATGAAAAGATTGATCCAGAAACTCCTGAACTCTAGTTTTCAAGATCTGTAGGGAGGAAAAAAGATTCTGTTTGAGCAATAAATAAGTTTCAAGTCATATATTGAAAGGATGGCATTTGTGGAAGTCAAGTCTGACACATATCATTTAACATGATTATAAGCCATATTGTTGAATGAGAGCTTTTTTCTGTCATTTTCTAAGAATAAACTCGGTCATTCTGCAACTATGCTCTCTCAAATAATTTTTGCTTGAAGTCATGCCTGCATTTTTTATAGACACGTCCTCTGGTAAACTCTTCACAATGCTCTTTCTCCTACACCCCACGCTCCTTTTAATGTAGCTTGGTTCCTTACATTCAGTACCTGGGCGCAGTAAAAAATTGCCGGGATGCAGACGTGTTCAGAACATCTGTAGGAGGAGCCCTGTGAGAAGGAGAAAAGAGAAGGCTTGTCAGTCAGAGACCTCAGTCCTGTGGCTGTGCTTGAAAGTCTCCAAAACTGTGTACAGCTCCTTTCTCTGTCCTGAAAGAAAAGAGTAGAAAAAAACCTGCGTGCCCTGTGGCTCCCCTCCTTAATTTAATACCGTACCTACGCAGGGTTGGGTGGCACCTTGGCTGCTCGAGGTAAAGTACATGTATCTCACATCATCAGTTACAGGTGCTTTTCCAATATTTATAGTCAGATTTGTAGAGAGATTCAGAGAATAAGCATTCATTCTAGCATATGTCACCTGGCAAGCACTAATGCTGTTTTAGGTTAACCCACCTGCATGAGACTAAACCCTTAAAAAGCAGAGGGGAGAGCATGGCTGTCATTTGCAATCTGCATGGGATCTCTGCGTGAAAAGTCATCTTCCCACTGACAAGAAAGCTGATATTAAATGACAGTCCATATGATCTTACCCAGCATTGTCAAAGAGCACAACCATCCCTCAATCAATCAACGACAGAGCTGAGCTCCTCATCCATAATGCACAGTACCTCTGCCACAGCCTCGTCCTTGATACTCCGCTTCCAGACTTGTCTCAGTGCCTTATCAGAACCCTCTCGCCGTGCCTGTCAGTCAAACAGCCTTGCTTTTGTAAGACCTGCTGCAAGCACAGAGGCTTGGCTTTGCTGCAGCAGATTTAAACCTGCGACTGAAAATGACTGATTGGTCTGGAGAGGAAGGGGTAGCCACTTACATGTTAACATTTTTGGCGTTACTGACTGAAGCTCTGCAAAACCTGTCTGTAGTGCAAGGGAAGGGAGGGAATATCTGGGGGCAAAAAGGAAGGGGGTGGGGAAGAAACCATGGAGTCGTGCCTGTTCCCTCCAGGGTATTGACCTGCCACATACGTTTCTCCTGGTTTTATTCTGGGAGTGTAGATAAAAGCACGGTGATATTGGTCAATTAAAAAAAAAACAAACCTCACAAAACCGCCCAGGAACAATCAAGAAGTCTGCCCAAGGGGAAGACTGCATGAGAACTGGGGTGCACCTTATATAATTAGACTGGAGCATAAATCACGAGATCTATGCACCCACACCTGAGACTTCAGACATGCAACATGGGCCACAAACAGATTAATAAACAGAAATAATGAGAACAACACAGAAGACAAAAGTGGCCCCCAGTCACTCACCTAAAAATGCGTTAATAGGGAGATGCTCTAAATTTCAGGGGAAGAAGCCACAGCAGAGGGAGGGGATGGGACTTGGTGCTGGTCTGTTAGAAAAAGGATCGTGTTCTTGTTTCCACATACACCTTTTATTTTAAGCTTCGCAAGCTAAACAGTTTCATGCTCCTCACTCTGGCAGGCTGTAATTACACCAGAAGAGTGTGAACGTCTTTAAAAGGAAAATCCAAGTGTCTGTGGCAGAGAAATCTTGTCTTTCATTGTCTCTGCATCAACCAACACTCCAGCCTTCCGCTAACATTACAGCACTGCAAAGCCAATACAAGGGATCGCCATCAAACGGCAAATGCTATTTCAGTGATTACACAACATTCAGATAAGTAACTGGAAGTCTGTAATTAGCCTGCGTGGACTTTTAAAAATAGTTCCATTTCCATGTATATGTTCTTAAGTCACATAAAAGCTGACAAAAGCCCCAAAGACCAGGGTTACCAGAGAAGTCAGCTTTCTACTGACAGATACCAGATACATGCTCTTGGTGCAAAAGCAGAAATACAATGTCTATATATGTCTGGTCTTTAAATAGCAAAACTTTGATTCACATCACAAAGCACAAAAGGCTATGTGAAGTGAGACTCAATGTTTAGTTTCTTACCTCAGTTGTACGGCAAAGTTTTTCAGACAATGTTGACCCAGAAAGTGCAGTCATCCTGACTGCGCTGAGCAAACATTGGCACCAACGTGTTTGAGTAATCCCCCACCGTACGAAACTGCAAGCTCCTGACAATTACACCTCAGCACTAACAAAATTTACAGCAATCCAAATGGACATAAATAAGTATTCCTCATTTCAACTCGTCTGGTCCATATTAGTTAGTTTTTAAAATATCCCTTTCCTCTAGCGTGTCTGAGGCACCTTAGGCAGGTCTTTTCTAGCAATAAGAGTATGAAAGTTTCTCTTCCTGCTCTTTTTTATCCTTGATGGATAAAAGAAAATATCAGGACATATCTATGCATATAAAATTAATTATCCAAGTTTCATTGAATGGTCCTTATACAAGAGCACAGTAATGCCATGGTTTGTTGCTCGTATTTCAGTTTTGCATACGGCAAATCTTTATTAAAAAGTGATCCTTGACAACTTGTCCTTTTATAGCCTGTTTCCCAGTCCTAGAAGGAAGTAAAGAAAACTGTCAAAATACAGGTTTGATAGGGAAGACAAGCCTGCAATGCTTGTGTTGGATACTGGCTAGTAGCCCCTGCAGATACTGCAATTTGTCTTGAGAAACAGACAAAAATAGGAGAAATTCTAAAAAAGACCTTTTCAAAGTTACATAGGGAAGAAAAATGTAATTTTTTTGTGTTAAGAAGTCGAGATGGTACTACAAAATGCTTTTTTCCCCAGCCAAATAAACAAGTACTGATCTAACTTCCATATGGGAATTTTAGAGTATATTTTTGTTATAGAAAATACCTATGACAACCAAATTGTAGTTAGTAAATATATGAAACCAGAAGAATCCAAAGAAATTATTTTTTTTTTTTTCCATAGGAGCAGAAATGCATAGTTTGCAATCACTTTTCAAGGAATAAAATCTGAAAACTTGCATCTTTAGTTGTTTCTATGCAGCTAGTATTATAACATGCAGTTCAGGGACTAATTGGCATGGAGAATTAATTACCCATGAAACTTGAATTACACTGGCAGAGCACTGCAAAGAAGGCTACAGTGCCACTTCTTGTGGTGTGGTAGAGAAAGTTATGAGGACTTTATTTCTAGGTCTCTTAAGAGAGTATCTTTCAGTGACTTTGGAGAAAAGCAAAAGGCAGACCAGTAACTTTCAAAAGTCTGTAGATTTGCTACTCATTTTGATCCAGAAACATTCAAGGTTTTTTGGACATTGACTAAAAGTGCTTCGTTTGGAACACAACAAAAGACAGCCAGTCTTCAAAAAAGACCATTTGCCACTTCGTTCTCATGTCCACATTTTTATTCGGTTCACTTAAAATGCCGTTTTGTGTTTGGCCAATAAAAATCCATCCAGAGCCATGCACTTTGTTTATGAAACAGGGCACTGAGTATGCACATGAATATGCCATTATAAGTTTTAAAGAGATATGAACTTATTCATATTTAATATTCTACAACTGTGGCTTCCACATATTGTTGCACAGGGAATCTGGCTTACATGAACACATTTCCTGTTTGCAAATCTGACATCAAATGTGGGGATAGTGAGCAATGATACTGGACATATGTTCATCTCCAGTACCATGTGCTATGCAATGCCCTACATCAGTAATTCATGACCAAGAGGTAACAAAGGGCAAACAACTTTTCCTTCTCTGCATCCCAGCATTAGTGTTTTCTTTTTGAGCATGAATATTGAGGCATTATATTATCCAAAGTCATGTGTTAAGGTCCACTATTCTAGTGGCTTTTCCTTTGAAACAAAAATGGACCAGACAATAAAGGAAACAGTGGCAATAACAATAATAATACTATAAATAATGTGGGCTGTAATTGTGGAGCTTAAGAATCACAGAATCATTACGGTTGGAAGAGAACTTTGGAGAATATCTAGTCCAAACCTCCTACCTTGGCAGCACAACCTTCAGGTGTATCAATCACTACCACCAGTTTTGTTTCATCAGCAAACATGAGAATGAGAAGTCTGGCTTCTGTTCCCCAGATATTAGCAATAAATATGCCCAGTGAATAGAGAATGTAAGGTATCACAGGGTTCCTGAATCAATAAACTTCTAATGCAGCACCTATTTGTGTTGTGTTCCTCTATCCAGTATCCTTCAGATTTTATTTCTGTAGTTATATTTCCCTGCCTCCATAAATTGACATTATTGTATGTAATTAAGATATAGTCCACAAACAAATGTTTTGCAACTTGGGACATTTCTTAAATTCTCTGACATGTGCAAGGAACTTGCACAAAAATACATCAAATGTATGGAAAAGAAGCAGAAGGTCTTGTCATTGCAAGTGATAAGTTGTGTTGTTTCCGTTATGCAAAACATAATCTTGGATAATTTTTTCTTATAGACTTCTCTGATAGATAAAGGGATAAAACCTCCCAAAGAAACAAATCCTCATATATCAATCACCACAAGCAGAAGAGCATCTTCCTATGTATCTTACCTCTGACTTGCTGACTTGACAGCTTTAGCTTTAATGAGCTTTTTTTACACGAATATGATCCCAGTGTTCTATTTCCTTAAAATCAGACTCTCAATAAGAAAAAGATAAAGGCAAAGGACAACTAGAAAAACTCTCTTAATTCAGAGCTGGGATTCTGCTTTTGTCAGTGTTTTGTAATTTCCAATATAACCCTGGAGATTGGTCACATGTTTGGGCAACTGCTCAGCATAATTTCAAAAACCTGCCAGTCTGCCTGTAGTGCCAGAAATCAGTCAGTGGTATCATGTAAACTGGAGATGGCTTCATCCACCCATGACCCTACAAAAGTCAGATTCAGGCTTTAGACCTACCACTATAAGTTGTATGCTTTAATTGAGATGTGTCCACCTGACATTGCTGCTATATTTGAGGACGTTTTGCACACACGGAAACTCCAGGGTGAAATAAGGTGAAAGGGGTTTTCTGAGCCACACAAATACAACTTCTGTGAATCTTTGATGTTCATTTCAAAGGGTGGATGGACCTCTCAAAGTCTCACCTGGTCTATGCTGTGAATCATAACAAGTGTGTGGTTTGACACTCAACAACATTAGCAAATTCATAAGATTAGTAATTGCGTGAAGATCGTGCAGACAGATTGAAACTACATAATAAAAGGTCAGGGAGGCGAGATGCTCATCTGCACCCAGCAACCTAGTAGTTCAGAGGTCTTAAATCTCTCCCTTAAATCATATTGCCTTGACGACTAGAGGGTTGTAACAGTCTACAACAGCAATAACAACTCTCACTTTCACTAATAAAGTGAAGCACTTCAGTGGAAAAAGCTGTTGACAGATCACTGTTTTAAGTTTAGCCATGTTAAAGCTCTTCTCATATCTTACTCTTCTATCTTGTATTTGAAGGCAAACACTGCAATCTCAGACTACCAGGCATGACCGTGTAAATCTGCAGGTCAGTTTCCTGTGGGAATATTGAGCCTGCAGCCATGGGAAACACACTCACACTACAACAGAAGTCAGGAAAAAGCAAGATTTACCATTTCTTCTTAAAGGTTAATCCCCTAATCTCGGTTGTAAAGTACAGGATTTACAGTGAACACAAAGAATGTAGTTCCTATCTAGGTCTAATCTAATCATTATCTATTGGATTTCCAACACACTTAACTAATCAATCAGATATCTTCTCCCCTTTCAAATGTAATCTGTGTATTCTAATGATGTATCCTCAGTGCCTCAGGCTAGATTAATTTAAAGTAACTATAATTTAAAGTAATTGCAGGTAGGGAGAATCATAACCTTACATTACATTTTTACATTGTAATTTTGCAAACAGTTACCAACAGGAAAGGAAAAAGCTTGCAGTGACTTGAAAGTATACTGCAGGCTTGCTAACCCACTTTTATAACTCTGTACAGGTTAAGGGATATTCTTAGTAGGTAGAGTTTTCCAACACTTCATCTGTTGGGGTGAAAAAACAAACTCCAATAACATTTTAAAAATACACAACTGTTGGAGAAATGATCTGCCTTTAAGAAAAGAAAAACATGCATTTGATTTTAATGCTGCTAATACAGCAGGACAAAACATTGAAGAAAATGAGAATGAATGTTTTTGTATTAACTTCAAATCTGTGAAAGTTTCAAAACAAAATTCCCACATATTTTTCTGTAAGAAGAATGCCTACTGCTAAGTTACAGACTTCTAATAATATACAGTTACCTAAATTTATTTCTCACCATCTGATTTACTTTGTTTTAGAATTTCATATTTCAACACAGCCAAGGAGTGCACTTGTCATACAAAAGAGCCTGGTATAATTGAGCCAGATGACGTGCCCCACAAGTAAAATCAGCCATTCATGAAAGCTGGTCACCAGAGGCCATTTCAAACAATGCACATTTCAAAGTAATCTAAAGTAATCCCTTTTTTCTACTGATTTGGTTTCCAGGCAGTCTTAAGCACATGTGTGCAGCAAACAGGAGGCTTATTAAAACCTCATGTTATATTGGAGGTTACAATGCCATTGCCTTGTGATTGAATTCCATGTCTGTTAGTCTTCAAAGAAAGGGGAAAAAAAAAAATTAAATTTATATGCTTATTACACATGAGTGTCATGATACATGCAGTTTATTAGCACTTGCTAAATAATTAAGACTAAGAGAGATAATTAGATGCGCGCTAGGCTCCAAGAAGGCTTCTGATATCAGATTTTTTTTATCTTTAAAGGAAGTAGCTTTCCAGCTAGAAGGTAATATAATTACTAAAAGGTTCCAATTATTTTTCAAATGTAAAGACTAAATTCTGTGTATGAGGGAATCTCAGGTAACTTTAAAATTCCATTTTAAACCCACATATTTTTGCTATAAATAGCATAAAGCCCCACTTCAGCAGTGTGGGGCATTATGAAAATATGCTACATGATAACACACTGACAATTCAGTGGTTCACTAAGTAGTCCTGCATTGGGAGATTG
The DNA here is from genome assembly GCA_013400775.1 of Chaetops frenatus. Taxonomy (NCBI): domain Eukaryota; kingdom Metazoa; phylum Chordata; class Aves; order Passeriformes; family Picathartidae; genus Chaetops; species Chaetops frenatus. The sequence continues at coordinate 107,598 of VZTR01015045.1, read as the reverse complement.
TTGTGGTTTAAAGGACAACAACTTTTTTTTCTCCTTCCTGGGGGGGGTTCTTTGTTTTCCTACTTCCGCCGGGACACGGTTTCCAGCAGAGGTGAGGAGCCCACGGATTGGCTAATTTTAAGATGGGCACTTCATGTAGCCACTTGAAATTAGAGGCGTCTTTGCAAAGCTTACATTTTTTAGGAGCGGGAAGTTGGAAGCCCTCTTCGACTTCCGCCCGCGTGGAAGGTAACTCCGGCATGGCCCGGGCCGGCCGCTCCGGGCCGTGCTGGGGCTGTGGCCGGGACCCCGGGACCCTGCCGGGTTT
>VZTR01015045.1:35205-106752 GCA_013400775.1 Chaetops frenatus | reverse complement strand
GCTGTAACCAGGGGAAGACTTGTGTCACATGTCAACTAATATCCTTTCTGGGCGGGAGTTCACAGTGATATGGATTCTACAAGAGACTTATGCGTCTTGTGGGAAAAAATCTCCATGGTGAGACAAGAGAGACTCTTCTTCCAATTGGACTGATGAAAGCCTATTTCAAGAGTGGTAAATTGACCAGGGGTTTTCTAAGTTTGTTTCTCTGTGTTGTTGGTGAGAAGGATGGTGGTAAAGGAAGATAAATGAGGTGGGAGAAAGGAACCATCATGGGTGAGGGGCTGGGGGGAGGAAGAAGAAACCACCTGGGGGTTGATTTTGATTCTGTTGTCTTTTGTTAATAAACTATTTTTATCTTTGAAGTTTAGGCCTGTTTTGCATTTCTCTTAATCCTTATTCTCATAAAACCACTACACTACACCCTCGCCTGGTGTGAGCAGGCGAGCAGGTGAATGTGAAACCGCTACAGAGATCATATCACAGAGGTGAATGATAGCAAAACAGTTTGCATGTTGCTTTAAATTCCTATTTCAGTTCACCGGCTTTAGAAACCGCGCAAGAATATAGCTTTCCACATCTCCTCTGGAGAGAAAACTCTTCATTCAAAAAGTTTCCTTTCTAGATATGTTTACTTCCCCTGAGATGTCTGTTGTCACAGGGAGGGGTTAGGGTAGGGGGTGCCATGGTGGGGGTGGGTGGTCTGGAGAGGAAGATGAGCCTAAGGCATTGCTGCTCTGGCCACTGGCCTCGCTGGCTGCCCAGGGGAAGCAACAGCAGCTCGTGGGCACCAGAGGAGTTCATGTGAGGACTGAAGGGGGAGGAGCTGCCAGTGTGAATCTACACAAGTGTACCTATGTAAACAGGTAGCACCACCTGCATTTCTCGGAGAGGAACTCAAAGGTACTTTTAGTTGTATTGTCAAGGGATGGACTGCTCAGAAACACCATAGGACTTTAGCTAGATGCCATCCCCTGGATAGCCAGGAGAGTCAGGCACTTTGAAATGCTTTTGGAAAACTTTTTTTATGATACTACAGTGCAGAAAGTAAATTTATTTGTTGCCTTAGCACTTGGTGTGCTTACATGCAGTGAACATGCTCTTGTGTACCTAGGTCCACTACAGATTGCATGTGTTGTCTATTGACTTTTTCTTTCACTTTCAGGTGTGGACTCCTAGCCTAATAATTTTTTTTTATATAATCTCATATGCTAATGGGTTTCACTTTCAATAAGTTCCAACTGAATTTAATAGGACTACTAGGATATGCACCAATGCCTCAGGTCCTCAGTTCTGTTTTTAAAGCAAGATGTCTCCTACTATGCTACTTCTTTTTGTCAAGCAATTTTTCCAGACCTGGCACAGTATAAATTCTGCCTTCACTGACATACATGTAAAAGCTCCTTGACAGGCCAAGAAATGTGTTTTCAAATAAATTCCTCCCTGACAAACCTGTACTATAGAGAAAACAGCCTACTATTAATAGTAAACAGACAGACCAAACAAAACAATCTGTTACAAAAAACCCGCCATGCTTCATATCCTTTGCCATAAATACTAGTCAGCAAGGAAGATGCACTGACTTGAGGCACTGCTGAGAACAGCACCACCATACCATCAATCTCACTTTTAATCTCCTTTGTAATCAGGAAACCCCTGGTGTTCCCCAAGCTCCCTTATGTGGTGGGGCACAAGGAAGAACCCCAGCTATCAAGGACATGGGGGACTTGTGTCTGCTATCCCAGTAATCCTCCCAGTCCTCTCCGTCCCCTCGCCTCGCTGTCCCACAGGCTTCACTCAAGAACACACCTGAGCGTGCCCAGGGAGATTTGCAGAGTGACCTGTGACTGACCCATCACAGGAGAACTCAGAGTCACCTCCACACCACCCCCTCCTATCAGGTGAAAACGGTTCAGTACAGGAATGGCAGCAGATATGAGCAAGGAGTACAACTGTTGGATTTTACTGCAAAATCAGGTGTCTAAGACTTACTTAGCCTCGGACGTATATTCTGCTGTGCAAATGAAAGAAGTCTCTTGCATTCAACAGAACTGCTCTTCTCCTTAAAACAACTTCCTGCAGGCTCTTCAATACATTCTGGGTGCAACAATGTTCACCTTTGGTAACTTTATTTCAGAAAACATCTAAGCATCAATGGTACTTGAAGAAAGGCCAAAACGTACAAAGCATCTGAATACTGGCTTTCATCTGAAAACTATCAAAAAAGCATGAAATTAGAGTCACATTTTCCTGTTCAAGGACAGACTATATCATATACAGCTTATTTATCTGAGGAATACCAATTCTTCCAGCCTGAATTCTGAAAATCAGTTCTCAAAGGGCTGTTTGAAAATAATCCTCAGTCTGAGATCTAAAAGACTCAAGAATGACTTGCTGAAATTATTCTGTGAATAACTTTACCTCAGAAAACATTTTGAAGGGATAGCACATATAAATGCACCTTCATTTTCCTAGTGAAAATGCCTACGGAAACACTTTCTTCATCTTTCAAGTACACATACAGGTATTTCAATTTCACAGTACTGGCTTCTGTAGATGAGAGAACAGTTTTAAAGCATGGAAGATGAAGGTGAATACATTGAGGCTAACATTTTTTTGTTTCCAATGCATTTCTTATTAAGCAAAGTTTCTGTTTAGCAATGAAGAGACATGATTTTATACCACCTTTATTTTTTATAAATATAGATAACTGTATATCTTTATATATAGTTAATTGTAAGCCTGCTCAGTAGCCAAGATCCTACACTGGTGCTTGCCAGAGCACATACTGAATTATTTTTTTTAGGAGTGGTGGAGCAGGCAGTCAGCCTTATGTCACAACACTGGACTGTGCATTATGCACAAAGAAGGGAAGATGGGAATGGAAATCGGTAATCATTAGATAGAAGCTTCTGAATAATGCAGCATGGATGAGGAACAGCAAGGACTAGGATGTATAGGAAGCCACTCCCAGAAAATTGAGAGGAGATAGAAAGGCAAAGAACAGGACTATAGCGTTTTTCTTCATTTAGTGTAGGAAGGGATTTGGGAAGCTTCTCATTTTACAGTGATTATTGTGGGGAAACCATCAATGCTTGCTTTACTGGATGGTTGGGGTTTTTTCCTTAAATGTAGATGAACTGTTCTTATATGAAAGGTGTCTCATAAACAGTGTCAATGACCCAATTCAGGAATGTTTAGACCAATAGAGAATCCACTCCTCTGTCCTCAGCAGGCTCAGCTGTGAGGTCAGACCAGGCTGCTCAGAGTTTACCAACTGAGCATTTGAAAACCCCAAGGGTGGACACTGCCCAAATGCTCCGGGGCCCTGTTCCACTGCTTAACTGTTCTGAGGGTGAAATTTGTTTTTCGTTATACCCAGTCTGAACATCTTATATTTCAAGTTATTTTCCATAAGTATATAAGTCCATTGCCTCTTGCCTTGTCCTCCTGCCATGCATGACTGTCAAGAATAAAGCTCCACCTTATTTATCACTGATCTCTCTCTGGGTACTGTGGCGCTTCCATTGGAACCCCTAAAGCTTCTCTTTGCTTCAGGCTGAACAACCCTTCTCCCAAACTTCTTCACACAGGACAAGGACTCCCACCCCCAGCATCTTGATGGCCATCTGCCAAACACACTCCAATTTATTGGTGTCATTCCCATACCGGCAACCTACAGCAGGACATACTATTTTAGATAATCCTAGAATTTAGCATATAGTAGCATCATGGAGCAGCATCTATGTCTGTCATTGCCCACAAGAGATCCTTTCTATTGACTTTCTGTTCCACTTATTTCATCACTGTTCATAAGTTTATAAGAAGTTCCTGATATTTCTCCCCCTATTTAAAATTCTTAAATGCTAAAGGCTAAATTTTGTTTCTCAGGCAAAGGAACTAGCCAAAATTTCAGGTTTTATCCTTGTCCTTTCAAATGGGGAAAAGTCTCCCAACTACTTCAGTGGTCATTTCTTCAACAGAAATAAACACTGATTTAAAAATATTTTTTGGTTTTTTTCTCTTCTTAATAAAAAAGTTAAAGCTGTTGGGACTTGGAAAAAAAGCATAACTTTATGTATGGGAAAAGAGGGATTCGAAATACCCAGGCCCCATGTAAATGCAAAGAGCACAGTTGGAATGAAACAAATGATCTCACTGGTTTCTGATGAGCTGGGTGGTGTAAATGTTTCACACTAACCACACTGCACGCTCATAATATAGGAGCTAATTCATCTGCCATGAATACATTCCTGTGTATGTTGTCCTTTAAAATAAACAAGCAAAAATGAGTAATTTATTGAGTTAAATGAATAGTTTTCCAGAGGGACCCCTTGTGTCCCATATGACTGATTTTAAAGTCTAAATGAAGGCAGCTTAAATGCTACATCCTCTGTCTCACTATGTGAAACAGTTACTGCTTTAAAATATGGAATTTCAATTTTTAACACTGTCAACAAGTTCCAATTGTTCCTTAAAATATCATTTGAACTGCTTATTCATTTCTTAGAAGACTGCAAAACTCTAAACAGAGGGCTGCAGATGGTGACTCGTGATAATCTTCCAAAGTCTCTATTGCATTGCATTTGTAAAATATGTTTATTTCTAGATTTAATTTAAGAAATTTTGATGGAAAATTTGTAACTACAATAAAGCATTTTTATAGGAGAAGTCTCCTAGAAACAAAGTCAAATCATAACCAGCTTTGCATGCATTAAATTTTAAAAATCCTTTTAATACTTCAATATCTTAAAATTTATCAAAAATGTATTATTCTTGAGATATCATTATGATCTGTTAACCACACAATGATGAATGTGTTTCCTGGAGTTTTTCTACCCTAGGAATGAAGTTATTAACTTGCATTTGTTCTCATAGAATCTTCCCAAAGGTACAGGTTACCCATGGAGGCAAGCTCTGATCATAAGGTCTTACTGGTAGATAATCTGAAACTGAGGGTCACAGGTTTCTTAGATGAACAAAGACTTCAAATAACTTCCCTCCGAAATTAAAGGTGCTTTCCATGGCTTATGGTGCAGAGCAAACAACACATCTTGGACAGAAGTTTCAGAAAAAGTCTACAAGGCGGCCGTAGCATAATCCCCGCTGTTTTCTGCACATTTTCCTTTGTGGCAGAAGATTTCAGCACTGAACATTAACATAGAAAAATTTCCAGACTGAAAATACCCTTTAATTCATGTTTAGTGTCCTGATTCATATCTGGAGACTGCAATTTGCACATAAAGAAAAGCACTAACATTGTTTGGGAAAACCACTTACTGTGGTGCTAGTGGTATGCAGAGAGGCACTGCAAAAGATTTCCACATCACAGAGAGGAGGATGCCCTGATAATACAGCAGCTTCAAATATTTATCCTTTTATTTAAATTTATAATGTGTTTTTATAAACTTCTTGGCTCTCCTCAGCATCCCCTTTAAAAGCAGGGAGGTTTGAAACGGACGACACACCCTGAATCCCCTCCCAAACTCAGGATGTGGGTGACAGCACCCACAAAGCACAGACCATAACCCACCACTCGGTCCCCTGCTTGCGCTACCCCACCTTCTTGTTTTTCCATTTTATTGAAAGCTCCTAGAAACTTATCTTTTCCCCAGCCTGGTATAATATGGTCAGATTATAGACATATTTAAATTTGGTCAAAAATATACCAAGCATTTCAGGGTATGAAGAAGGAGAAAGAATCTCAAATGAAAAATGCATTGTGTTAAAGTATCATATGGCACCAGCTTATGTTTCCATTATCTCCTACATTTAAAAAGCTCTGTTGACCTCTGTCAGAGTCATTTATGTTAACATTGCAATGATTTGTTAAACTCTTGCACATTTCCTTGCATGATTTTCTTTACCAAAACTAGGTCTTTATTACAATATTGAGTTACATATTCTGCTTTTCACAGGGTAGGAGCTGGGAAAGAGATAACGACAAAATGTCGGAGCATTGGCATCTGTTTCCTACACCTGCTAATGTAATTTTTATGTATCTGCAAATGAAATCCTCCAGTATTTCCAATAACACCTATGAGCACATTTTCAGGACACAGTGTGGGCCCTGCAGGCCATACAGCTGGGCAGGATCTGGCAGCCTGCCCCATCCTAGCAGGGTATGGGGAGGGCACAGGGACAACCACGGCTCCCTGGGGATGGGGACAGGCAGAAGCCAGGCTGGGAAATGCCTGGGGGTAGCCTAGGGGGCTGAAATGGAGTGGGGAGCCCCAGAGGGCTGAAATGAGGTCCTGGGCCATAGGCAGGGATGTGAAGATGCTGGAAGCTGGGCAGGGGCAGGCAGAGCCAGGTGCCTCATGGCTGTGACATGCACAGACTACAACAGGATCAATTTTAAGTGGCTGAACAAGGATCTATACAGCTGAATGAGAATCAAAACCATTGTCAATAACTGCAGGAAAGTTGCCCTAAAAGTTGTAGTGGGCAAGTACATTTCACCAGGAAATTGTGACAGATAAAACCATAGGATTAGCTAGTGTGTGTACAACGGTGTAAACAACAACAACCAAGACCTGTGATACAGTAGAGTGTTGCAAATCACCTTTATCAGCATGATAAAGAGGAGCCCATTTATTATAAATTATCCTATCTTCTATGGTTTAACATTCAGTTCAGCAACTATGCAAAATGTATACCCATTGTTAACAGTTGAATGATAGAGGTTTTAGCTTACAGGTGAGGACACAGTGGGAAGGCAATTTTAGGAAGCAAATAACCGTAACCAAATAGCAAAGAGCTATTGCTAATACATTTTCTGTTTAGCATGAAATTGCTAAAAACCAAGGCAGCTGATTGACTAGTGTGAATCAGATGGATCTCCTAGACTGCATGATGAATGCCACAAGTTATCATCTAATACCTGCCTAAGGCTTGAAAAACTATTCCTCATGCCATCTGTTATGGAAATATCCTGTTGAATAGGACTTTTGGACAAATTTATAATCTGTCATCCTCTGTTTGTAAATGATATATGGAATATAACACTTCCAGTATTTTTTCATGTCTTCTTACATAGTATCTTTCATATAAGTTCCTTGATTCCCCATGCAAAGAATTAGTTAATTGATTATCACCGGTATGAACGCAATAGCACTGAAACTAAAATGAAGAAGGCTCAGCTTGGCTACTCTGACTCCAGACTAAGCTTTTTGCTTACTCCCAAGTGTGAGACTTAGATGGAAAACCTTTACTTTTCAATCTGAAAATAAATTTCAATACAACTTCATGATATGGAAAGAAAAAAACCAAAAAACACTGGAAGTCTTTTGTTTCCATTGCAGTGTGAAATGAAAAAATCTGAATCCTTTGAAAGCTAAACTGTCATCCTCTGGCCATCTCTGCCCATAATGAAAGATATAATGCAGATAATACATCCCTATAATATTAAATTACAGGAGTCATAAGTACAAGGCCTGCCTTAAAACTCAGTGATATTATGACTAAGGATGTTATACCTGACAGACTTTCCAAAAGAAACACCATTAATTAATTTATTATGGATGATGACATGTCAAGATAGACTGGACCACGACCTTGGATCCTTGATGATCATTCAGGTAAGACTCCCTGAAGATGTATTCCTGAACTCCCATTCATCAACCTTGCATTTGAGCTAATACTGTCTTACACTTAATTCATCTCTTTACTTGTAAAATGATTGCACACTATTCAGAACTTATTAAGAGAAATTATAAGCTGACAATGCCATATTTGATTCAATGTTCAAAGTAAAACCATAATTTCACTTACTGCCCTACACTGCAGCAATATGAGACAGACTGTATGCCCTGGTTTGTTCTGGGATAGAGTTAGTTTTCTTCCTAGTAGCTGGTGTAGTGTTATTTCTTGGGATTAGTACCAGAACAACATTGAGAGCACACTGCATGTTTTCAGTTGTTGCTGAGCGATGTTTCTACTAAGTCAAGGGCTTTTCAGCTTCTCATGCTGAAGACAGTGAGAAGGCTGGAGGGGCACAAGAAGTTGTGAGGGGACACAGCCTGGACAGCTGACCCCAAGTGACCCAAGGGATATTCCATATGGCACCATGCCCAGTGTATAAACTGGGGGGAAAGCTGGCTGGAAACTGCTGCTTGGGAACTGGCTGGATATTGGTCATTGAATGGTGAGCAATTGCATTGTCCATCACTTGTTTTGTGTATCCTAATTCTATTAGTATGAGTGTTAGTAGCATTATTATCCTCCACTGGCCTCCAGACTTACTAATTCTCTTATCTTAAACCACGGGTTTTCTACCTTTTAACTGTTCCTATTCTCTCCCCCGTTCTGATGGGTGGGAGCAAGCGAGAAGCTCAATGGGCAAGGGTCAAATCATGACACTGTATTTCTTCAGTAATGTAAAGTGTGTGCTACCTTAGGAGCTAAGCAAGGGAACTTCAAGAGATTTACTGGTATTTACCTATCTACTAATACAAAATTTCCAGACAAGTTTATTTTGCAGTCTTCACCTGTGTTATTGTTCTCTGCCATATATAAATATGCAGCTGTCAAACCTTCTACATTTAAATTCTCAACACTCTTTGAAGACAAAGGGCATTTAAATTGCATGATCTACAGGGCATTCAGACTTCAGTAATGACAGAAAGAGTGAGGACTAAAATATGCTTGCTGCTGTGTTGTGGGCTATCTTGGTAGATGCATCATGTTAACTGAGCACGTCACCTGTTGCAGTAAATGCAGCACATCCTGAAGATCTGTAAGTTAACACAGTTCTGCCCAGATGAATTTGCTGATCCCACAGCCAGGTTATTGGTATTACTTAGTCACTTTGTTCACAGGTTCCTAGACAATGTGCTGCCACAGAGAAAAGTCCTCACATCATGCTTGTGCCTTTAAGGAGAAACACTTGCTGACATTTGAACAGCAGTCACCATCTGTTGCTGTTTTTTGGTTCATTATTGGCACAGACACAGGGAAGATGTCCTCTTCCATTCCACCATTGTGTCTGAGTCTATCTCAATATGAACTCATATACAAACCTAATTTTTCTCAAGCACCTTTCCCCTGCCCTGGAGCAGGAAAAGAGCTTAAAATGTCTATCAGTATAGAGGCAAGGTTCCTTACCAGAAAGAAAGCTGTATCTCAGATGAGAAGAACAAGGAATGGCTATTCTAGTGAAAATGTTTGTTAAGTATCATTTTTCCAAGTCTTTTCTGTACATGTAACACACCAAAACTTCAGTAAAAGGAAACTTTTGTGGTCAAGTAATCAAAATTTTCTCTATTTCCACAGCCAGCTATTACTGATGTTGTCATCTATGCTGACAGTGAGGTGTCTCCCTCCTAATTGGGAATTCAGTCTTGAACTAACCAGTGATTATGATCTTTTCACTTTTCTTATTCTTTTTATTAAACAGCCTTCTAGGAAATTACATTGACAGCTGAAGATGGGATACATGCATTAGTAAACATGCAGCCTTCTTTATTTACAAATATTTACTGAATACTGCAATTTTCCTCTGGTGCTAGGTGCTTATGTATTCAGTGAATAATTCCTGCCTTTTCCATTCCTCCAAGAAAAATCACATAATGTAAGCACATCAAAGCCATTGCTGATAAGGAATTAGCAAGGGATCACCCTGTGGAGGGTCTCTGGGTCTATGAATACTACTAATAAGGTAATAAGTATGAGAGTTTCCTCAATATGTAATTGCTTACTCTTCATCTCAGCAGGTTTTTCTTTACCTAATCATCAGCAAAATAACCCATGTAAATCACAGAATAGTCTAGTTGTTTGATCAGTCCCTTCCTTTGTGTTAGCCCTTTGATATTTAACCTCCCATTTCAGCCAGCTTTGCAAGGATGTTTTCCAGAGAAACAGTATGTCTCATCTGATGCTATATTAATCATCTGGAGAGAGGGTGCATGTTGCTAGGCTGGCAGTGAGTCTATGCATATGAAAGCAGGGCCAGTTGTGGGTCACAATGGGTTTCTTCTGCAACAGACCAAGAGCCCTTCATCTTTATTGACCTAGGGAGCAGGTCAGATATGATGGCTGCTATAACAAAGACATTTCTTCAATGCAAAAATGCCTTTGCACTCACACCAGCTAATCAGTCTGAAAATCCCAATTTTATTTGTCTTTAAAATACTTCAAGATAACAGCACAATATGACTGACATGCTAGAGGAAAGGCTAATAATCTTTTCTAAGCCATGACAGACATGCAAATTAACATCTTACTGGAGATTGTAAGCCTTTTGGCAAACTCTAAGTAACTTTTCACCTACTAACTAAAGCAACAGCTAGCTCCAGAAGAAAGTAACTTCAGCAGATAAATAAAACATTGTCTCTATTACAAAAAAAACCCCCAAACAAAAACCTAAGAAAAACCCCAAACAAGAAAAAGTTATTGTCATAAACAATGGGCTTATAGTGTCTCTTTTTTTTTTTTTTTTTGCAAGCTTTTTTCTTTTCACCTAGCTTGTGAGAGAGCAAGCAAACTTCATGCTAACCATGGTACATTTTCCTGTTATGTCCTGATCAAGCACATGACAGTGAATTGTGTGCAAGTGGATGCTGAAAAGTAGTAACTTAAGATCAGCTTGGATTCAGGTAAAGGATAAAAACCACAACAAAAAAAAGGATTATAATTGCACCATTTTCCTATCCTGGGGCACTTTCTCCAGCCTTACCTGGAGAATAAAACTTCTAGGGTCACTGTAATGCAAAATTAATACCTTGAAAATTATGTATGTGTTCTATTGCAAGCAAAATCTTAGTACTTCAAAAATTAAAATCTATTTTTATATGACAATTTCAGAAGAAAAAAATCTAGCAATAATTAACAATCTTTTCAACAACAGAATAAGTTCATACCCATGGAGATACATGACACTGTAAAACTACTCAGAGATTAAGGCTTGTAAGTTGTGTGGCAAATATTATAGGCATCTTAGTTTCTATCCTGCTTCATGGGATGAAAAGGAGCGTTTAACTGCTTGGCTCCTGCTGGCTTTGAATGAAAATCCAATGCTTCATTAATATTTATCCCTTTTTCTTCTAACCCTACTATACACGCTCTCTTTTGGGAGTTTCAGGGAAACCAGCAATTATCACATCAAAGGTCATCAGTCCACCAGGGAAACTTCAATCCTTAACTGGTGGAGAATTGCTGCAGCTTTTGCAAACATCTCAGATCAGGCGAGCAAGTGTTTTCCCTCCTCCCTTCCCTCCTGTGACTCTTGTTGGTTTTATTTAATCAGCTTAGAAGACCTCCTTAGTTTTCCTGTGATGCCATACACTATCCTAGACATCAAAAAGATTTTTATACTGCTGCTATATTTATACAGAGGGAATAAAAGAATAACAATGATTTAACCTTGCTGCACAAGAGGTCCGGTCTGAAACAGCCTGAAGGACTCCGCTTAGATTTCCCAAAATATATTTTTGTTGAGGTCTGTTCTGTAATTATTTGCAACACTTTTACTTACTTCAATAGCAACAGTAGCATTAAGGAAAGAAGATGGCCCATGCAGATGAAAATGACAGAGATGTTCAATTTACTGCACAGCAGAAATCAGAAAAACCACTGAGAAATGAAGATTACTCCTGCCAAAAGCAAGTGTTAAATAAAAAAGGTGTCAGTCAAATGCCCAAGATAAATCAATAAACTGTTTTCAAAATTCAAAAAAAAAAAAAAGAATTCTGTGTTCATGTTACTTATCTTTTGGCTTCCTAGCCTCCATGACTGTGCATTTTTGGCAATCCTAGGTACTAAAATCTGTTTATTTCTTTCTTCCAAATGAGACATAAGTTTTCCTAGAATCATATGATGCCAAAAAATGAGATGTCTGACAAAGGAGAGTGAGCTGGGAGTGATAAAAGTGTGCTTTCTTCAGGACTAAGGAAGACAGATCTGATGACACACAATGGGAAGGGCACCAGATTAATCTGTGCTTTCAACCTCACCAGAGAATGGATGACCAAACGTCATTAACTCTGAGTATTACTTTTTTGGACTCTCATATGTTTGCACAATGAATTGATTTAGATGTGCAGGAATCTTGGTGTTAATCAAAACATGACTTCACTGTCATACAGCCTGCTGGCTTGGGCAGCTTACCTCCACTAAAGCAAAGNAAAAAAAAAAAAAAAAAAAAAAAAAAAAAAAAAAAAAAAAAAAAAAATTAAAACCTCAATCAACAAAACTGCCAGGGAGTACTGCTCCACTTTGTTTGAAGTATTATTTCTTTCTGACTACTGTTTCTGCCTCTGATTCTTTGTACAAATCCTGTAGTCAAGTAGCATTAAGTCAGTCTTTTCTACTTTATATGTGAAGCTGTGCAGGGAATTTGCTTTCAAGATATTGTCAAGCAAATCTGAATAATTTTTTCCAACTTAATTCTTTAATATAATTAGTTAATTGATTTAACAATTTAATCCATGTTCCTCAGTACCTCCTTTAATGACAGAGAATTGGAGGAAACACTCCTATGTACCAAGCCAAACCAGCTGTATGTTTCTGAAGCATGGTTTTCACTTTGATAGAATTAAAAGGTTTTGATTCCATGTTTCTTTTCTTCACAATAAGCTAATTTCACATCTAAGAGGGTAGGAAGCCACATAAGAAGCCACAGAACCATATGAGTCTGAAATTTCAGCCCTTCTCTGCTCTGCAGCCATCTTATCAGGCTATGAGCTGGTGTGTACCTCCTGCATGAGAGAGTTCCCTCCTCAAGATCCTGTCCTTGTACTCATTTTGGTAGGGCAGAAGGGGAGAAGTAGGAAACAGGCAGGAGAATTGTTTCTTCTCCCAGACAAAAGAAAGCTGCTGTGTTACTGTGTGCTGGCAAGGCTGGGAATAATGGTATTGCTACTACAGCTTAACATCCATAATTGCCTAAAGTTCCTTGGACACCTTGCTAATGCAGGCCCTCCTCTACAATTAATATACTTAAGGTGAATATAGTACTGTGTTTTTAAGGTACTTTTGTATTATTGCACCTACTCCTTGGATATTCAAGTGTTCAGTGTGGTTGGCCTAGAAAAGTCAACTCAAGAATTGGCTAGGAGCATTTTTTTGTATATAAAATGGACTTTGCTAAAAAGCGACATGAAATGTTAAACATTTGGTTTGTTCAAATACCTGAAGTGACTAAACATTTGAACTTGACTTCAGAACATGAATATTTTCACAGCAAAATATAGTGCACTGAGGAATTTTGCCTATGGCTATGGTTTGAATGAACTAAATCATCCCCTAAAAAAGAGACATTTCTAGGATCTTCCTCTGAGCATGTAAAATAAAGGAATTGGTATAGTATAGCAAGCAAGTATTCTTTTGAGCAGCAGAATTTTATTGTTTTGTTTTATGATTAGTACATTTGGCCAGACTGGTATTAGCAGCTCCTTAATTCCTACTTACTGCTCTGTTTTCAGCTCTTCTAACTTTGGTACAATTCAGAAAGATTTGACAAAGAGAGTAGAAAGAAGCTGACAAAGCAGCTGAAATAGCTTCACTGCAGTGGACTTTAAGTTCACTCATGTGAGCTGAAAGGAGCTTTCCAAGTAGGAAATCACTGGTGAGAGACAAGGGACACACCACAGATCTGCCATGTGAAAGCTAAATATGCTGAGCTGCCCTTAAGTTAGAGCCTTAAAGTTGAAAATGACAGCTGAAACCACAAAGGCCTTTTAAAAAAGTTTCTGTTATTAAAACAGTGACATTATTCTCCTTGGATAAAAATCCACTATGGATATAAAAACCCTTGTCCCATCAAAGCTCAGCTGTAGCACTCTATCATGTGTGGCTGAGTTGTTAGAAACACACTGTGGCTCTGAAGCTGCTGCAGAACATTGAACTCCAGGGGAGTTACAGGACAGAAAGGATGTGCTAACAAAAGCTGCTTTAGATGGTGTGATAAGCACTGAACTTCATCTACAAAGAAATGGTTCTGAGCATTGTACCCAACAGATTACCTCCTTTCCTGAATTGCAGTGCTGCAACAGGGACTACTTGAAGATAGATTAGTTTGCTTGTTACACATATACACTTAAAATTTCTGAAGCTTTAGGGAAAGATGTGTTTTTATGAAAGAGGTTTTCTTTTTCCAACAGCCTGAGGAAATTCAATTGAAGAATACAGTATCTGGATTACATCACTGTAAGGGCAAATGTTGTACAAAGTACATTGGGTTTTGCATTTAATCAAGTTATAGTGTGTCTATATACTACCACAGTCACAGTGAAATAAAAGCTTCTTGTGAAATTCAGTATTACTTGCTAGCCCCAGGTACTGCATATTGCAAGACTGCTGCTTGTCTAGACACTAGGCCATGACTAACTGATGATTAATTAGCTTAACTTATACTCTCATCAAATTCATTACTTTCCTAAGTAATTTCTTAAATGACTTAGCTCATGTAGGCAAACTTGGGCAATTATTGACATAGTTCAAATAATTAAACCGTTGTAGCAGAAAAACTTAAAGAAATACAATCAAACTGAAGTCTTACCAAATGTGAAGTTTTCTCTGGGGTCACAGGCAACAGATTTTTCTGCCTCCACAGAGCTTTCAGAATCTGTTCCACATGGTGTGTCTTTGGTCCTTGTTTTGATACAAGAAGATTGAGGGACTTGCCCAGGCAATTAGCAAGGTATGGTTGGAACTACCTGTATTTATGGCAGTTCCCTATGCATTTAACAGACAATACTGACAGTAATTCCCTTCTTAGTTTAAGTACTCTTAATTCTGCCACTGCTTACATTAAATTCTAGGAAGTTTGGATCAGAATCTTGACTATGGTTATAATCTAGAAATACTTTCTGTATGTGATTGTTACCATCTGGGTCAACAGCTTTGTATTTCGTCAAGTATCAATCACAGGATCAGACTTGACTCCAGTGATAAACAGGACCATCCCAGTATAACTCGTATTCAACTTTCAAACTGTGAGGGTCAATTCATAATTTTAGAAAGTTCTTGATGATATGTTGCTATAGAAATCAAAAATATTTGCAGCCCATAGAAACTTTTTCTTCAGCACAATTAAGCTATTCTTCTTGTTACATTTTCTCTATTTGTCTCAGTCTTGTCCATGTATCTTAGTTTTCCATTGTCTAACATAATGTTTGAGGTTTCTAGTGTCATTTATACACAGGCTGACATTATTGTTTTAGAACCACCACTACTTGAAATAGGACCTTTGAAGGGAAAAATAAAAATATAGAAATTAACATAGTGTCATAAAGAAGCTCATTGAATGACCCAAAAGTTTATTGTTCAGAACTCTCTGCTCTTGACAAAATAAAATCAAGGGCCAATTTTATTTTCATGAGATATGGAAACATCATGCTTTAACTAAGCAACATTCAGAGTCACCATAAAACCCCTAAGGCTTTAATAAGTCTGAGGCTAGGCTTTCAAGTTTACTCTAGAACATATGTGTCTCACTGTCATAAGAAGAAACTACATATGAATGAATGCTAAAAGTTAGGAGAAACTGAAANTCACAAACTGCTCTTCTAGGAAAATGGACTGTGGTTCAGAAGCACTTGCTTCACTCCCTCCACCCCTTGTCACCTGTCAGATGGATTGCCACCGAAGCCAGCTCCACTATGGGCTTGGCAGAACAGCATTGAGCCAAAATTAATAAATCCCAGAAGGACAGAGGTCAACACCACCAGTCTCTGTGTGTCCCAGGGACCTGGCTTACTATGGAGCCAGGTAAAAATTACATGGGCTTATTATCTTAGTTCTGTGTAATGCAAAAGCNTTCAGAACTCTCTGCTCTTGACAAAATAAAATCAAGGGCCAATTTTATTTTCATGAGATATGGAAACATCATGCTTTAACTAAGCAACATTCAGAGTCACCATAAAACCCCTAAGGCTTTAATAAGTCTGAGGCTAGGCTTTCAAGTTTACTCTAGAACATATGTGTCTCACTGTCATAAGAAGAAACTACATATGAATGAATGCTAAAAGTTAGGAGAAACTGAAATATTAGTGCTGGAGTGCTATTTCATGCCATAGGCTTTCAAGAGCAGTCCAGGTCACAGTGGCAGCCTAGGATTGATGCAATGAAGTCTCCTGACATGAAGCACATTTTAAAGGTGAATGGACATCTTTAAAATGGATTACTTGTTGACAACCTAAAAACATCTATCCTACTAAAACTAAATAAAGTCCTCTCAATCTATAGCTATCTAGAATTGATTTTTCTGATTGAACACAAGTCCATGCAACTCCTCCTGTCACTTGTATCTGTGGCAGGAATAATCTGCAACACATGGACAATTAAGTGCTGACTGTTGCTGACTGTGTCCTGCTTCTGAATGGATGCACAACCAACATACCTAGTGAGGCAGTGCTGAGACAGAAAAATTTAAGAGCTCTGAGCTGAAAAGAAATTCAAACCCTTCTTTATTTCTAGGCTGTCAGCAACTTGTTTTGCACAGAAAAACAAGACTGAATCTTGTTATTTAAAGGAAGGTCAGAGTCAGATTCACCTTCATGCATGGGACCAAGCACAGAAACCTATGAATCACTTCAGGTCTGTTTTGATCACTTGTCAGTGCTCCACAGGCCTTGGGCTGAGCCTCTCCCATGGTATGAACATGGCCCTGAGGCCTCCATTGTACTTAGTACTAAACAACTTCTGGATGTTCTTACTTTATGGTACTAATCATTATTTGGAATTGTTCAAGCTCTACAGGACTAGCTCTCTAACTTCTGGTTTTAATATATTTTCATTGGAAATGAGTAAGGGTAATTGACTTATGTAATGCTTAATGGGAGTTAGCATTACTAAATGCTTACTGACCACCCTGAATATCGTAAATATGAAAAAAAAATCATCTAGAGTTACTTGCCTCATGAATAAGCATATATATATATATATCCCTCCTGTGATAGGTAAATTAAAGTAAGTTAACCATGCACTGGATTTTAATTACACCTGACGGCCACATAAGAGACTAGGAATCTATTCATGTTAAAATCACAACAGTTTTAATTCCATCACTCTCTACTTCACACATACATCTGCATCTACTTAAATGATTTCACAGGATAGGATTCACCCCTGCACCGCAGACATCAAGATTTAATTCTCAAAATACTGGTAGGTGTTTAAGCCCTTATGACAGTCAGAGGACAATCTGGCCTGTACAGGTAGGGGAACCTGGAAATTATTTGGCTGTCCAGGTGCAGCTCTCCAAGTGCCACTGGCTGTATTGGCCCAAATGTTTTTGCCTACAATGGGAGTCCAGTACCTATGTCTGGGTGTCTTGATCCAATACAGTAGATGAGGTAATTGGTGTCATTTTTTGAGCTATTGCCTTACTCTTTTTACAGAAAAGATACTGAAAAGCACAAATTTGAAAGTTTTAGGATATAATCAACCTACTGTATATACGTGAATTAAAATCTCTGTGGTGATGTTCCTTTAAGTTGTATGCAAAGGTACAATCATTGTACAAGTACAAATTGACAGAAAAAGAGGAAGAAGATTATATAGTCACACTGGGGACAGTTTCATAAATTTTCATGATTGCCCAGCTTGTGTCTGAGGAAGTAGTGATCACCACTACAAAACAAGGCTAGAAGTTACACCTATGTCTTTGTCTACATCTACTTACAGGTGCACACACGCATTACATTCTTTTCTTATGTATGCATTTTAAGCTTGGTTCCCTTATTTCTTCATAAGGGGAGAGAAAATATATTTATGTCTTGCAATCTGCAGTTGGGATGAAAAATACAGTCTTGTATTCAGAATTTTATCAATGCAAGCAAATAAAATACTGTTGCTTTTGGAAGAGTGACACTGACATAAGACTACACCTGCAGTACTAAAAATATTTATTCACTGCTTTTCCTTATGCTTTAGGGAAGATGTACTTGAGTACCCAATGCTATTGCAAGGGAAAGCATGGCCAGTTTTGTCCTCTAATATTTTTTTATTTTCTCCTGAAGCCTACTATATCAATATACTCAATGGTGCTCTGTTCCCCTTTCTCTGCTCAGCCATGCTGAGCAGGCTCAGGGAGATGTCCAGATC
Source organism: Chaetops frenatus (assembly GCA_013400775.1). Taxonomy (NCBI): domain Eukaryota; kingdom Metazoa; phylum Chordata; class Aves; order Passeriformes; family Picathartidae; genus Chaetops; species Chaetops frenatus. Next base: position 88,707 of record VZTR01015045.1, on the reverse strand, counting down.
CCAGATTTTGCTATGAGAATCTTGGAGGCAAACTATGTTGCTTTTACAGGTTGTATTGAGTCTCATCTTTTTGCTACTTATATTTCTTTTTGCCAGTTTTACACCTTCTGAAACTTTCTACAGAGATAAATATGCAACTAGGACGAGAATAAAAAGGAAAAGGCTCAGTGAAGTGTTTAAAGTTATGGAAACTTTGTTAAGAAAAAATGTGACTATAGGAAAGAGAGAAAGTAGGCAGTGAATCAAATGGCACAGATGTGAGAAAGGCATGTCCATGTACAAGTCTGTGCTGATTAAGCTAATCAAGTTCAGTTAAACCCTCGTAAGGGCACTTCTAGGAACTGTGACACATACACAAACAAATTAACAATCTCTGTCAGTACTTGGGTTATTATAGCATGAACCAATGTGCTTTTCAGCAAGTATGCAACAAATCACATCTGTGCCCTTTCAGAGAAACTGAAGGGCTTAACTTCACAAGACCAATTAAAATAATCCATACCTATCCTGCTACACAGCTTAAGACATATCAAGTTCTTTGGAGACCTAATGCTGGGCTTCTGGGTCTGCTCAGTTGTCACCCTGTCTGTGTTGCACTAATTGCTTGAGATCCTGCTTTTTAGCTAAAGCTGTTTGGGAGAGGCAAAACAGGCATGATTCTCCAAAGGAGCCCAATTTTTGAGGAACACATTGTTCATGGAAAATTCATGGGGTGCTGGGGATCCTGCAGAAATCTGAAAATCTGAATTTCAAGGGTTTCTTTTCATGGCGACATTTGGAGCTCCAGCTCCAGGCCCAGGAGTGTTCCTCAGTCTCCAGGCAATGGTGACAAGAGGTTAAATGTACCTCTCCTAGGAAAGCTGGTCCAGGCAAGATCCATATGCTGAGGAGGAAGAGGATGGGGGCTTAGTTCTGCAGGTTAGATCACTTGATGTGGTGATGGGCTGCTGGCATCCTTGAGACATTTCTGCTTCTTATCAAATGAAAATTTTGGGATAAAGTAGAAAGAGTCCAAGAGCAAGCACTGAGACTGAGGACATGACTTCAGGCTCCAAGCATCTGTTCCTCAGAGAAGACTGACTCTATCTGTGTTTGTGTAAGAGACAACTATCTGGGGTATCCATCCCCTTGTCAGCCACTCTAAGTTGTTACCATTTCTCCTTGCTCAGATCTCATGCTGGGAGGAAAACACCTACCTCACAGGTGTCCGATAATGCTTAGTAAATTCTATTCCCAGAGCATTCTAACCTAAACTCCCTTTATTGCCTTTTGCCTTAGAGAACAAAACTTTTCTCAAAGCACTCTTCACTACTCCAATGGACAGAAGTCACATGTACTCTGTGACTGTTTGGGAAGTTTCAGGCTCCCATCTTAGTGGCTTAATGTATTTTCTGATTACCTGTTAGAGATGACTCATAACATTGTGTAAATCTTGGTATTGTTACACGACTTATTTTGTCACTCAACAACCCAGGAAGGAGTCAGGAAAGCAGCACTTCAGCTCTGCTCCTGAGTTTCAGCTATTTGATCAGGCTTCCTTCCTTAAGATTAGTGCTTACAAAGTTTCACAAAAGCTGTTGTTTTTTATAACTGCAATTGTAAGTCTGGTTTGACCTACCATACCTAAATATATTTTTAAAAAATGTTCTTAGGGCTAAATATATAAATGATTCTTTCTCTTTCTTTTTTTTAAACAAGAAGAAATTTTCCACCTATGTAAAGTCAGTTTCAAAATTGTTTGCTATTTAGCTAAGGGCATAAACATTCCTTTGGGAGGTCTGAACTAAATGAAGCTATAGATTTCAGAGCTGGAGGTTTAATGATTCCCTCAGCTGTATGCTCAAAGGCACAAGGCCCTCTTGGGCAGAGGCTACACTTTGCCAAATTCATTGAATGAAAGCTAAAAAGACCCTGATCCACTCAAACACAGAAACAACTTGTCATTACTTGCACTGTCAATACCTGAAAACATGTGACTTTTGCTGCTGGCAAAGTAACATCTTATAGCCCAGAGGTACATCAAATGAGCTTAACATAGAGTCAGTTTGACACTAACATTAATCTAGGGCTTGTGGATTTAGGAGAATCACAAATTTTTTATTATACTTTGAAGCAGGTCAAACATCTCCCTTTATTGAAACAGTTTTTGAGTTTTCTCTGCAGTTTTAACAGCATATATTATTCTACTGCTCACTAGCCCCTTGCTTAGTTTGCTAGCATCCATAAAATTACACATCACTGAAACGGCTGCATTCCAATGATGGATGAAATGACCCCTCTTGTTTTCTTCATATAGTGAAGCAATAAAATGAAAATGTTTTACTTTATTTATACTTACAGAAAGGACATGTCTACAAAAAGACAGAAAATACCAGTCAGTGAAACATTAGAGCCAGAACTCTCTTATGCTGTTTTTTGGACAGAAGGTGCACCCATTTCAAGTTTGCATCTTAAAACTGATCTATAGAACTACTTTGCTGCTATTCAATATACTGATCAAGAATGCACATAAACTAAATTATCCTACACTGAAAATTCAACTTGCAAAGTGATGCTTTCTTATTCAGTAATATTTGCTTAGTGAATAGCAAATTTAGAACTAATGCAAGAGAAAAAACAGAAGAGAAATCCTCTAAAGATAGATGTTTTGTTCAGCTGTTATAATGGTGACAATCTCACAAGTAACTTTATACAGGGCATCTAAAATTTGGAGGCAGAAAGGTTTTCTACAGAAATATGTCTAATGTAGCATAAGCATATCTACATTTAGTAGTGGTGATTTATAAGATAGAAGTTATGTTTGTAAACTTGCTTGCAGAAGCTGTATAGCTTTAATAGGTTAAGTGTAACCACCATGAACCATAAAAGACATGGGACATTTATGATACTTCATGTGACAGAGTTGCATCTAAATGAATATTTTCAGAAAAAAAAATAATTCAGAAGTCAGTGGAATAGTAGAGTTGTTCTACATTCGATACGTTCCTGGAATGAGACAGATCTGCTCAGCTCTCTCTCACCACCACTTTTTCCAACTATAAGTATTGTTGTATTGTCTATTCCAGTTAATATGCTTTGAGTTAATAGTTAGATCTCTGTTAGTGCTGTATTTCAGCATCATGCTTCACCTTAGCCTCTCTTTATTTTAATCCCAAACTGTGTTGTGTGTGTGATACAATATTCAGATTGGAAGAAAATAAATTCTTAAAATACATATTTTCTTTCATAAGGTTAAAAATTCATCATGATCCTAATGAGTACTTTGAGGCATAAAATATATCCACTATGTTCTGGACATGACAGAATATAATCCTTCTGGAATTTTAAGTGTAACCTAAGCATTAGGCTCTGCAAACACAATTCACCACTTCCGTGGTGTCATGGCTATGGAGATATTTATGAATTTATCTAAATCACAACTGAAATTCAAGGTTTAAGTTTTCATAGAAGAACTGTTTTCTTTTTTTCTCTTATGGCACTCTGGATTATTTCAATAGTTATGCAGAGCTTTAAATTATTAGGAACACACAAAGTACACGATGGTTTAATTTGGTACCATTTAAATTACGAAGTGGGGAAGGCCTGCTACCTAAAAGAAAAAGTTAATGTGTCTATAAGAATCTAAAAACACTGGTGAAGAATGTTTTCATTTCAGTTACAATTACTGTGTCATCATATCTTTATTTGCTTTCAATTTGTTGCATGGTTGAACATCATCACTCAGTCATGTCTTCGGCTATTTATAAATATAGAATTAATGGCTATAAAGACCTGCTTTGTTAATCAGTGTTTATATTTTATTGCCTTAGTCATCTTAACTTACATCTCACAAGATTTTAAAATCCCACAGAATCTCTGATCACTGAGGGGTCTGAGAATGCCTTCAGTGGGAACTGTCATGTCCTGCAGCTTCCAGGATCTGTTCCTGGAGATAAATGTGCTCACTGTGTAATACATGGCTGCTGAGCCACGAAGCCCAGGATTTCTCTGTGGCATTTATGAGCATGCCACTACTGTATTACCCAAGCACTTCGCAATCTTAAATGCATCTGTCCTGTGAGGTGGTGAAGCAATGTTTTCCCTGTGGCATTGACTGTAGCACTGTCACACAGGAAGTCTTGCCCAGAGCAAGAAGGTGGGACTAGATTCCTCTAAATACCAGCTTACCCAACTAATTAGGGCATCAGTTTCCTTACTGCAATGTAAGCACCAAAGAAGCTGAGAAGGGGATGATATCCTGCTTAGACAGTCTCGTACATACACCTCTCTGTCCTCTGAACACACTTCTATATATTAAGAACCACAAAACTGGATGGAAACCCCTGAATATGTCTTCCACATGAGGAATAAAGTGTGAAACACAGTTGAATTCTTCCCTAGAAGTAATATCTTCTTTAGGTGAGAGCCTGCACTTCCCTTGTACCTGATCTGGTTGTGTTTCAAGACACAAACCTTCTCCTACTGCATGTGACACAGATAATAAGCCATTTTCTTCTTCCTTCTGGGAACAGATTGAAGAGGCAGTAGGGAAAATGATTAGAACTTGAGGCAACAATAAGAAATGTTGTCTTATATCTGTAAAACTGCAAAGCAACAACAAATGTTGGAAAGTTTTACCATTAGTGTTTCTTGGCCCTGAGTCAGTAAGCTGTTTCATTGCTATGTCAATAGCACATATACTTATATAAACACATGTCCAAGTACTTTTCTCACTGCAAGTAGATTTAAGCAGTTGCAGACGCATAATTTTTTTCTAGATGTCCAAAAAAGTCCTCTGTGAAGAAATGTCAGGCTTACCCATATACCTCACTCAAAAAGCATTTACAGTTTTAATATTACTTTATCTCACCACTTATGTGACATTAGGCAGTGCTGCTTGTTTGGTTGGTTTTGCTTTAACTGTTTTCTTTTTTTCATTCTGGTCTTAATATATAAAGTCACAACAGAGTGTCCTTTCTAGTATTCTTTTCTTCCTTCCCCTGACCACATCAATTAGTCAAGTTCCTATGTGAACCTCATGAAGATCAACAAGGCCAACTGCAAGGTCCTGCATGTGGATCACAAATATGGGCTGGGCAGAGAAAGGATTGAGAGCAGCCTCGAGGTAAAGACTTGGGGTGTTGGTTGACAAGAAGCTCAGTATAACCCAGAAATATGCACTTACAACCCAGAAAGCCAACTATACCCTGGGTTGCATCAAAAAGAGGGTGGCCAGCAGGTCAAGGGGGGTGATTTCACCCCTCTATTCCACCCTTGTGCAACCCCACTTCGAGTGCTGCATCCAGTTCTTGGGGTTCTCAACACAAGAAGGACATGGGACTGCTGAAGCACATCCACAGTAGAGCCATTAAGATGATGAGAGGGCTGGAGCACCTCTCCTCTGAAGACAGGGAGACCTTAGGGCAGCCTTTCAGTACTGAAAAGTAGGAGAGGGACATTTCATAAGGACATGTATGGATAGGGCAAGGGGGAATGGCTTTGAAAGGCAAAATAATCTATTTAGATTAGATATTAGGAAGCAATTCTTCTCTATGAGGGTGGTGAGGCACTTGCACAGGTCACCCAGAGAAGCTGTGGATACCCCTTCCCTGGAAGAGTTCAAGGCCAGATTGGAGGGGACATTGAGCAACCTGGTCTATTGGAAGGTGCACCTGCTCAGGGTAGGGATTTGGATCTAGGTGATCTTAAAGGTGCCTTCTAACCCAAACCAGTCTATGACTATGATTCTATAATAATTTAAATCCAAATGATTTTATAGGGCTACTTTGCATATTTGCAAGAAAAACATTGAGATACTTCTGGATCAAGTTACTGGCAGTAGAAGTGTATGGCTGAAAAAATCACAGTTCTTAAATGTTATTCTGAAGGGAAATATTTGGGAGGGGTAGAGGAAATAATGACACATACAATTGTTCTACAAAATCTACCTTAAAAACATTTCTTGCATGAAATATTGGAAGTATTTTTATCAGACTATGCATGTCTTATTTTGGTGCCCTTGCATGGTTATATTTCACTAGCAAGTAATGACTGATACTGGAACGGAAGGAAGTGACTTAGCTCTTACAGGGAAAAAAAAAAAACAAACCCACCACCTAAATGTAGGAAAAGGTTGGTAAATACTTCCAGAGGCTAGCAATCGGACAGCTTGATCTTGAAACCCTGAGAGTAAGCTGAGACAAAAGCTCCTGCCTTCATTTTGGTGCAGGTTGGAACGGCAGCCCTTTGGATCCCGTTTCCCCTTGCCGGTGTCCCTTTCGGCGGGCGCGCTCCAGGCGCTCTGCCCGCCAAGCTGCTGACCGCCTGCTCCTCATTACGGCATGCGGCGCAGTAAGGAAACCAATGGAGCAACATAATCAGCAGCTGAGAACCCCTTCCCTCTAAGTAGCAGGAGGAAACGAAGGAGAAAAACCTCATCCTTTCTCTTTGCAGCTCTACTGGTGTGAACTAATTTAATAGGGATGAGCAGCCACAAAGGCAAACAAGTTAAGTGACGTGTGGGAGGTTACGGAGATACTAGAAGTGAAGCCAAGAATCTTCATTTTCACAGCTTCTAAAGGGAAAACTCTGAGATCACAGACTTTCTACTGTATTGACAGTCTGTAAAAAAACTTCCTTTAGATCTTAATCAACAGTGTATATAGAAAAACATGGAAAAGGCTTATGTGTGAGAGTATGATGGGAAAGAAAACCAAATTCAAAAGGCACTTGTTTAACAGGTCCAATCAGAAATGTGATGTAGGCAAGAAAGTCACAAAATAGAGAGGAAATGAAGGGGCAAATTTGTGTATTCTTCTAATATCTAATTTTATCAGTTATAACTATTGTAGTTAGAAATTATTTACCCTAATACATTTAGGGGGAATCTCCCCCTTACCTTCAGCTAATAACCCCCTTCTACATAATCCAATTGTTCTAACTGATAAACTTGACAACATGAGAGGGAAAAGAGTTGAGAATGAATCAGTTTTGTTTGCAAAAGTGGAATATACTACTCAGAGAACTAAACTCACTGATGGTAGAGATCACTCAGGGGGTATGCAGCAGTGAATAGCTTCTTGGCATGCATGTTGGCAGATAATCCTTCTGTGGGTGCATGTCTGAACTTGTATAGGCATGAAATACACAGAGGCACCTCTGTGTTTGAGGACTTTTCCTAAAGAACCTCCCTGCTTTTGATAGGTATTTCCTTGTGACCTTTTAGCAGGAGAGAAAGAAAAAGCCTCCAGACAAGGAGAGGAAGACACTTGACAAGGTCCTGGCTAGGGAAAAGCTGCCTGATTACAGATTCAGCACAATTTGGCTGCATCCTGTGCAGACAACTAATAACAATGAAATACCACAGCACAGAAAAAGGAACCCTATGAAAAGATTGTAGCTCTGCTGTACACCTGCTAGCAGGACACTCTTGTAGTGTCTCACAGTGCCACTGACTGTGCCCTCAGTGTGCACACAGTAAAAGGGAGGGTGATGTGGTGAACTGCAAGAAATTGTTCCATGCTCTAATGCTGTACGTGTCTGTTCCTTGGCTTCCCACCTAGGAAACTACTGACTGTTGGGACTTTCCTGAGTTATTCTGTGAGACCCATCTGACCACCTACCCAGGTTTTTCTTAGAGATACCTCTGGTCAGTCCAGTACTCTTGACCTCATGCAGACTCACTCTCTTAAATCCTGTAACATGCAAGCCTCTCCAGGTCTCTTTTCAAGATCATGCTCATTTCAGATGAACTGAAATGGGTTTTTCAAGCTCTTTCACTTCCCAAAAATAAACTGGGAATCCTATACATATGTTTGGACTGGGGTACAAGTGTGGCCAGTAATGAAACTACATTTCTAAAAATCTGACACCCAGGGTTCTGTTGTATTCAACTTAACTGAAGCTGGCTCTTGGAATGTCAGTGGATAATGTGCCAGGAAAGTCTTTGCACTGAGAGTGTCATTAATAGATTATATACATATGAGGCATGATTTTTAAGCTTCAGGTCAAAAAGGTGCCTTTTTTATTTTTCTTGGAACTTTCCAACTATTTTATCCATGGTGCAAGTGATAACACTTTATTTAATAATAAATATTCTAAAGGCATTCCTAATATTGACAAATATGAACTACAGTTATGCACATTCACAGTTATAGGTTCATTGTATGAGACACTATGACCCTAAATCTGTAGAGAAAAGGTATGTTTATAAATTTTTCTTGTAAAATCTCTCTAGAACAGCAGATGATGTAGTCAATGAAGAGTGAACTGCTAAAGTTTCACATTAGATAAAGAATGTTCAAGTTTAAAAAAAATAAATTAACCTTTGGGTCTGCAAAAATTGCTTGGAATTCTTCCAATATAACATCCTTCTTAAGATTATTTGGGCTTCCTGCCTTTGGTTAACTGGGAACATGACCAAAATGATCACTTGTCATTTCATTGAGTAGAAAGGTATGGCAAATAATAATCCAATCCATTCTCTTCATCAAAATCAAGAGCACTCATCTATATCATATTGTTTCATAACTTCCACTTCTGTGGAAATCTGTAGTATGCATTTTCTTGGCCTTAGTGTGGTTAACTTCTTCAAGAGCAACCTAGGAAAATCATAGATAAACTTATAGATAAATGTAGGAAAAATTAAGTAAAGCTGGGAGAGAAAATCAAGATTGAAATTCAGTCAATGAGTGGATCACTGCTATAGCACAGCCTGGATATCCTGATATGCTGCATGCAAGAAAATAATATATGCTTTATATGGGACTAATATGCAGCCACACATCTGGAGGGAAAAGAAAGCAGATTGAATAATCTTATGTTAATTCTAGTAATTATGAAACATTATCTGAATATCTGGAAATTTAGATATTTTGTAATTAAAATAAACTATGAGCTAACATGTCAGAGAGCAATGGGTTCCAAGAAAATTCCATACAAAGACTTCCATGTGAAATAAACTTGATGTATACCAGCTGTCTTTCATTGCTAGCAATATCTTAATTTTAAGTCCAAGTTTATCTCTGCCACACATATACCTGCTATTAAATCACATGCTTTTGCAAATTGTTTAACCAGAAATACTTTATGTAAATGATGTGACAGAAAATAGTATAGCTTAGGGAAAAAATGAATCTCAGAACATTTCAAACTTCCTGCTCTGTGTTCTGTCATGTGGCTTTATATTTTTATTTGTTAAGCTGAGATGGATGATTTGATACTCAGCCTATTGCCATAATTCCCACATCACGAGGTCACCACACAACTTGCTATGAGCTCCTAGCTCCACCTAAAAGTCAGCCAGGCCTTGAAAGCACATAACTACTACAGATATTTTGGAATTCCTTTGGCAGAGTAGCACAGGACAGCTTGCATAATGCTTTTTCTTTACCATTACCAGCTGCATACAGTAAGATTAGGTTCAAGTTTTCATAATCATCATGTTCACATAAACAAGGGAAAATTCCAAACCATTACTTTTTGATTGATGTATATCTTTCCCTGCAGGAAAACTTCACTTTTATCTTGACATAACTGAAGCCTATTAAATATTCCTTTTTGTAAACTCAAGATAGGCATACTTTTTTTTCACAGGATATTATTCAATAACCATGAAACACAGAATTCCTGGATGTTTTTAAAAATAGAAAGGTAATAGTAGCAAACCTCAACTGAAAAGCTGTCTGTGTAATCATTTACTGGCTTACTAAAATGTGAAGGGTCCTTGGGTTAGTCTTGAGCCTTTAAAGTTTGGCAGAATAGAACCTCCAGAAGATTTACAACAGCTTAATTATTGACCTGACATAATACTTAAACTATGTAGCACAAACCAATGGCTTATTTTGTTTAATTGATTACTGAATACACATTTCATTTTTGTACCTTTGAAAATTTCCTGAAGTTAATGTGCCTTGGTTAACTTTCATAGCATTGGATAGAAGTCTGTATGTCTTGCTCAGTGGATTTATTATGGACAAAACCTGCAAAAAGAGGAGAACACATTAATACTTATAACTACTAGGAATCACACAGTTGTAACACAAGCTCTGTTTATACTGGGTTTAGAATTTGTTTGCAAAATTTAACTTATTAATTCCTATTTACTTTTCTGAATCGCTGCAGAACCAAGTTTATCCATGTATTATTACCTCGCTTTCAAGCTAGCGTGTTGCCATAATTAAAATAATTGAAACTTAAGCCTTAATATACCCACATTTTAATGAACAGTTCAAATAGCTAGATGTCCATCAATAAGTTGCATAACTTGTCAGGATATTTTCTGAGAATATTTGTAATATTTTAATTGAAATTTCAGTTTTGGAGATACTTGTCTTAGCTTTCATAATTGTTCATTTGTTCTTTACTAAAATGAGATAATACTGAAGTCATATATAAATTAGCACAAACTATTCCATTTTGTCTTTAAGCATCTGAAAGGTAGCTACCAGTGTCTGCTTTATTAATCTAAATTCCTTGCTCATCTTCTTCCTGTGATAAAACACAACTTGTTAATATCTATTTTCTCTGCTTCTGAACTGAGATACTATTAAGATTCCAGATCTCATAGGTGACTCCAGTCAGGAGAAGGTTTCCCTGACAGAAAAAAAGAGCTTTGCTTCATTTATTTTCATGAACACAGGAAATATTTTGTTGACATGAGCCATAGTTTCAGCCTCAACTAGTCACAAACTTCAGACAGAAGAGACACCACCTTGCCCCTCCATTCTGGCAGCACACACACTCCTGGGGCTGAGGGCAGCCAGGTGAAAGAACTAATCTCTCCAAGTACTAGACATGCCAGCCAAGACCATTAGAGAAAACCAGCAAGCAAGATTAGTTTTCAGATGGGTCAGCTCTTTCACTTGGCTCCCTGTGTTGTCACACCAGTGCCAGTGCTGTCACAAGAAAGGAGGAGAACCGGGTTCACCACACCAAAAGTCAGCATGTGCAGCTTAAAGTCCTCACCTTGAACACATGGGCACTAAAACACCAGACAGTGCTTTCCTGCCTAAAACTCAGCCCATCAGTTAGAAGGGAATCTCTCTAGACTCTCTTCCTCTGTTGAGAAGTCTCTTTGTCTGTCAGTCTGTCAGATCCTTCCCCAGGATCTCTCTCCATCTGGTGTACCACCCTTCTGGGAAGAAGAGCCAGCCCCTGGCTGCCCAATGCTTGTGCACTCTTGAGCAACTCAGAGGGCTGACTTTGGTTTTGGAACAGTCATTCTTTACTGTTTCTTACAGCTGTTTGTAAGGGAAGTGGCAGGGAAGTCTCTCTCTTTTGAGGCTGATGAGTGTAGTTAGATTCTTCATTTGAGAACTTCTGAAAGGTCAAACTGAACCTTATTGGGAAAGCTCTGGTGACTTCCACAGACACCAGTAATGCAAACAATGAGCACAGATGGGGAGCATTATTTCATTCACAGCTGGGTACCTGGGACCAAAAAACTGGGGCATTCATAGCTCCCAGGGAATGGAGTGGGAGGGAAAAAAAAAAAAAAAAAAAAGAATTAACTATCCCTTAAATAAACCCAAAATGGAGATAGTATAAATCAAAATTGAGGAACCTGAAATATGTACAAGCCTAATATGCTGCTCTACAGAATGAAATGTAACCTTTTCTTCTCTAATGCAGAACAGGTTAATACAGTGGCATGAACAGTGGACTCATTGTCTCAGTTAATTGGAAAGGATTGTGAATTTTAAATCATCAGTTTTTAGGCAGCCAAGATTGTGAAGGTCTGAATAAGTTTAAATCAAAAGCTGCCAGTATTTGGGAACTTAACAAATTACCTCATAGTTATTAGTATGCCATAAATAAGTACCTGCAGTATTATGGTCCTCAAAATCTTACCTTTTTCTTATGCAAGAAAGAAATATTATCATTATTTTTCCACTCTCAGTTCAGTCTCTTTTTTTCTGTAATAAATAAACCAATAGAAAATTTTAACAATTTCTAAGCAATACGCTTAATAACATTTTGAAAGAAAATGACCCCCAAACAAATCATTTTACCTATACATTACTTCTAGGAGTAAATCCCAGCACAGCAAGAAAAACATTGCATACAGGAATGTTTTTTTGAGCTGTCCCATAAGCTTCACTGGGACCATTGTCTCCAATTTCAGCAGGGAGCAGTTACAGCAAAGTACATTGGTACTGCAATTTTCTCCATTTATAAACAACTCTTCTTCTTATTTAATTATTTTCTTGAGAAGATCATACTGGCTGTATACAGTATCTACAGAAGCTCTCTTCTCAGAAGCTGCTTCTGCAGGTGCAAAGCAGAAATCTAGCAAGACTTATTTAGATTTTAGCCCGTAAGTTCAGTTAAGCCTGCTTCCTAATAAATCAAAATGCAAACCAAAGTGCTGCTAGGTTTTCAGTTTGGTAGTGGCTATGAAAACCAATAGGTCTTCTGCAATTTCACCTTGAAAATTTAAGCTCAGAATCTATCCTGAACACTCTTAATATTTTAAAAACACATAGACATGAAATAACCATAGAAGTGAAATTAATGTTGTTATTGTATTACATAATATGTGGCTTTGGATCTCTTTATTTGAAAGATTAGTTCATCCAGCTTTTAATAATGTATGATTTTTGTTGTTTGGTTTTCAATTTTTTTTAGCAGGGCAGTAATTGCTAGGATAATCAGACTGAAGGGTTTCTTTGAGATTGTCACTAGCTTCTATTGAACCTTTTTGCTCACCATTAATGTCACATAAAGATATGGGCATCAAATGAAGACTTGTCTTTCTGTCCAGGTACCCTCAGCACTCTTGGGCATGTATATTGCTTGGGCCAAGAGGTTAGGAATTAAAAAAAGGCACTGTCACAGTCAATGACCCTCAGCACAACTTGTCTGTCCCAATGGCCACATAAGCTCTCCTCTGAGCACAGCAGAGGAGCCGGCAATGCTCTGCTGACCTTCTGAGTGCCATAACTCTGGGGTGACCAGTGCCAGGGATGGGTGAGTGCACCAGGGCCCTTCCCACAGGAGCTGGTTGAATGAACAGCAGTGTTAGAACAATTTTTTTTTCCCACAGCAAAAACCTGTGACATAATGAAAGGCCAGGAAGTCAAAAAAGACATGTTTTTTCCACTTACTATCTTAGCTAGAGCAAGCCTTATGATGTAAGTACATCATTGGCTACAGTACAAGAGGGTGTGAAGGAAGGATAGGTATGCAAACACTACAGGATTATTAACCATATTATTCCTTCACTTTTAAAACATTAGTGAAGTTTTACTCTTTTTGTTACTGTTGCTTGTTGTAGTTACATGGAGGGGTGGGCTGTGATGCATAAGGCCAGATTTTTAGCTTTGGTAATGTGAGTGCAAATCCCACTGAAAGGGTGACTGCATAGAAGTACCAAAGGATGAATTTTGGCCTTTAAATTGCTATTAAAAGGAGTATTTTTTCCCTATTATTGTTGTTGTTATGGGAAACAAATTGGGCAAAGAATTTTTTGGAAGGAAAGGGTTTTCTAATGGCCAAGAATGTAATAGCAAATAAAATAAAGAAAAAAAATTGTTAAGATGAAACTAAGCTAATGAAGAAAACAATGGTTAGAACAGCAAAATTAAACAGAGGGAAGATGCTTAAAAACCATCTTCACATCATTTGTGTTCACAGTCAGTAAGCTGACTGCATGTGGACACGAAAATCTCCTTTTTTTGACTTGTAAAAATATTTCCCCCTTTCACTGAGATAGATTTTTAAAATATTTTCCTTTTTGCTCACTACTGCAATGAAGATGCTAACTTCAAGGACTTGATAAGACAAAATCAAGAATCACCTAATTGCACCATCTGAGGTGAAACATTAACTTTAGGAATCTCTTTATCTACACATACAAAAGAATAAGAATATCAGATGAGGAAACACAGTGATAATGAAATAGGCCCTTGAATGACTTATGGAAGAAGAGTCAAATAGCACTGGAATTAACAGGAATCTTTCCATTTACCTAAGTAGGCACCAAACAAGTCCATATAGAGCAGAAAAATATGTATGGAGATGATAGCTACCATTGTCAAAGTTTCCAGATCTCTGTTTTCCATATTCATGAGCATATGAAAATGTAATGCTTTCCCATAGGTGCACAAAAGAGTTCATTATGACCTAACATTTGAGAGGATGTTCTACCCTAATTTTATTCTATGGAAAAAGATTCATTGTTTGCTTTAAATACTGCTGTGTTTAAAGAAATTACATTAGAATTTCAATTTTTTCCTTACTTTTCTTCCTCAGGTTTCTGTGCATCATTTAGTACCAAAATTCTTAATATAAATTCTTAATACAGCCAGGAAACTTGTCACAACACATTTCACAATACAACAGCATCCCAGGATGAGAAAGGCTTGGAGCACACTGTAATAAATAAAATTATTATTTACTGTTTCTGCCTTTGAACAGCAGGAATTTAGATACTGCCAGATGGCATATTGTTTGGAAATTTGGGGGGATGTATGTGTGACACGGAGAAAAACTCTCCCTGTATAATATAGATAACCCATAAAACATAGGAAAAGTTACTGTGTACAGGACTTTTTCCATACCTGGGATGAACTGGTGATAAAAAGTTTTCCATATCATTCCAGAAGTGGTAATACATGGTTGTTACCATCTCCTGAGGCTGCAGTCATCTTATTTAATTCCCAAAAAACCCACTGTCACAAGGCCTCCAAGGAAGACCTGAGGGACTGCAGGGAGTGTTGTGTGTGATTCACTTCATCTCAGACAGACCTAAATTTCTGTACTCAGTTTCATGCCAGAAGGAAGGTCTTTCAGAAAACAGGAAAATACCAGATCAACATCTTCCTACGAACTCAGCCATAGAAATGTTAATGACTTCCTCAGACCTATGATGTAGAAAGAATGTCCCTATGCAGCAGCTTCCCATTTCACTCAAACAGCTCTATTCCAGTAGATGACTTGGTGATTTCTGTGTGCATTTCCATATGTAAAAATATTCTATAAGTAAGTTAGAAGAGCAAGATGTTGCAGATGTAACTCACTGAAAACAGAATGACCTGGAAAATATTTTGGTGGCAGACTTCACAATTGCCAACAAATGGACAGCAGAATCCGATTCCAGTTACCCAATAATTTTTTTTGCTGGACCACCTACAAGAATGTTTGCAGAGCAGCCTGAGGAACCACAATTTATGCAAGCATTGAATTTTCTTCTGGCTTTGTCTTTCTTACTGACTTCAGTAGGCAGTAGGAGGTATTTCTGGATAAGGATATAACATAATATTTCTCAGAACTGCACTCCATTATTGACATATAAGGGACCTTCAGTGCACACAGAGCTCTCCCACTGCCTGGCACTGCTATCAGGCCATCTAGCCATGCTCATATTATATTGAGAAGGCAGAGTAGTAAAAAGGCAACAACATCAGCAATTTATGAACCTTACGGACTTCAGCACTCATTCAGCAGTACTGTACTGCCATAACAATGGAAACATCTATTGTTAAAAAAAAAAAAGGATCAGACTACGAAGATCAATAAAACATCTATTTCTGTATGCAAAACAGTACAGTTATAACTGATTTCATATGCTTTCAAATATTCATAACACAGTAGGATTATCTCAGTAGACTAATTTAAGAGTTGCTTTGATCACTTACTGCTAAAGATTACTTGCTCTCAATATACTGGATATACAACGAGCAATTCAGCATCAGTCATTAAATGACCCCTAACCCCCATTTCTAGCTGAGAAGGTGCAAGAGAAAACTACTTGCTGCCACCTTTTTGAAGAGTAAATACTGCTTTTAGCCATCATGAGCAACCCACTTAAATTAAATAAAATTAAGCTATATAAATATTTTTTCTCCTGAAACAACTGACTCTGAAAATTTAATTTTTCATTATATTAGTGGAAATGACTAAAAATTATGGTAGCAGTTGAACATTTGATAAATGTGGTAGCCTGATGCAAGAATCTATTTTGCTTCACTGTGAAAAAATATTGGCTACAGGATTCATGCCTGCTTCCCAGTGCTTTGCTAGCTAGCTGGTGACAAAACTAGACACAACTCTTAACTTCAAAAGAACAAAGGGAATATTCTGCTTTCTAACATAAATGTAGAAAACAAAACCAAAAATTTGAACACCAAGGGTTTTAAAGTAAAAATACAATAAAGCCAATGCAGTGGGCAATAGAAATATAATAAACATGCTGAAATAATGGAAAAATATTCAGTTCATTATAACTTTATTAATTTTTGTATAACTTGTGATTTTTCCTACTTTTGATATAACCAGAGGAGTTATGGCGTTGGTGGATAAGCAAATGACGTCATCTACCTGAATTTGAGCACAACATGTGAAAATGTCTCCTTGTCTACAAATTGGAAAAGTGTGGATTTGATAGACTGAAAACTTGTTGGATAAAGAATTGGCTGGGTGGTCAGACTCAAAGCTTTGGGGTCAGTGGCTCAACGCCCAAGTGGAGAGCAGTGAAAAGTGGTGCTCCCCAGGGGTCCGTATTGAGACCAGCACAGTTTAACACCTTTGTTGGTGACACGGACAGTGGGATCGAGTGCACCCTCAGCAAGTTTGCCTAAGACACCAAGCTGTGTGGTGTAGCTGACATGATGGAGGTGGGGATGCCATCCTGTGGGACCTTGACAGGCCTGAGGGGTGGGTCCATGAAAAACTCATGAAGTTTGACAAGGCCAAGTACGGGGGGCTGCACCTCAATTGAGGCAGTCCTGGGCGCAAGCACAAGCTGGTCAGAGAATTAACTGAGCACAGCCCTGGGTAGAAGGAACTGGGGACGTTGACTAGGAGCTCAACAACACCCAGCAATGTGTGCCTGAAGCCCTGGGCTGCATCAAAAGAAGGGTGTCCAGCAGCTCAGGGGAGGCGATTCTTCCCCTCTGCTTCCTCTCTACTCTGCTCTCATGAGACCCCATCTGAAGTGCTCCACTGAGCTCTGGGACCCCCAACACAAGAAGGAACACATCTAGAGAAAGGCCACCAAATTAGAGGTCTGGAGCACCTCTCCTCTGAAGATAGGCTGGGAGAGCTGGGGTTGTTCAGCCTGCAGAAGAGAAGGTCCTGAAAAGACCTTAGAAAAGCCATTCAATACCTAAAAGCTGGCAAGGGTCATTTTTCAAGGGCATGTAGGGACAGGAGAAGGAAGAATGGCTTCAAGCTGAAAGAGGGTAGGTTTAGATTAGATATCAGAAAGAAATTCTGTGAGGGTGGTGAAGCACTGGCACAGGTTGCCCAGAGAAGCTGTGGATGCCCCATCCCTGTAAGGATTCAATGCCAGGTTGGATGGGTCTTGGGAGACCTGGTCTTGTGGAAGGTTCCCCTGCCCACGGCAGAGTTCACAAATAGATGACCTATAAGGTCCTCTCTAACCCAAACCTTTCTGTGATTCTATGTGTCTATGGTTGGTTTTATTTGGCAAGTGTACTAATACTGAATAGAACTAAAGACTCCGGGGATATTTCTGTTATGATCATTCCAACAGCATCAATTACTGAGGAAAGGAGCAACAAATATATGTCATCTTAGAAACACCAGAAAGACAACAGAATCTCCTTGACATGGACTTCTATAGAACTATTATAATTTTTCAGGATGTAAAGCATTCCCATGTTTCTGGTATGCAATTGTGAGGGCAGAAAATTATTAATTTGCATTTGAAGGGATGTCTATCTCAGTTTAGTTATTTGGAAGACCTGGCACCCACAAAATAGACTTAAAATGTTAACTGATACTCAAAATACATGAAGGGGGAGGTGAAACAGGAAATTTCTTAGATGTGACTTGATGAGGGTTAATGAGCCCTCAATTATGTGTGTACTTTCTAAGTTGATAAAATATCAGCATCTTCCTTTGCCTTACTGTTCTGGCTCATTTTTCAGCAGCAAAATACAGCTTTTGGTTTAGCAAGAAACACAAACTACTGACAAGGTTGTTTCAGACAGAAAAATAAGTCAGGGGTCTTATAAAGCAGACTTTTCCTATATTTCAGCACTTAAAATAACAAAGTCAGTGTGACTTGAAACTTGACCACTCCTTATCGCTTTCTGAACATAAAGAACTCTGCATCACTGCAATCAATGAATCAAAAGGCAAGATGACCATACTTTAAAAATTTAAGGAGCAATTTAGGAAAGCGAAATGTGAAAGTGAGGAAGGAGGGAAAGAAGCCTACTTGCTGGAAATTTGCCTCTCTGATTTGGAAAATGCACAATTTTACTAGAGAAAGACAGAAAAGAAAATAAATGTAAGTAATAAATCTTTTATGTTTGCTTGTTAATATCTGTGCTTTTTAAAAATTTTTATTAGCTTTTTTTAAAAGAAATGTGGAACCATTCCATGGACACAACTGAGCTCTACCTTCTGTTAAGGGTTGCAGCATCACTGAAGTTTGAAATAATTTAAGCAGTTCTGTTGTGCTTCCAATTCCCTCCACCTTCTTTTTCTCTTTCAGTGGATTGAAATGTGACCAAATAGCAGCATGACTGTGAATGGAAAAGATAATGCTCACACGACATTCTTCTCAGTGCTTTGGGGAAAATGCACACATACAAACACATTTACTGATGTCTGATTCAAGATGTGAAAAAAAAAAAAACAAGAAAGAAAAATCTATGAGGTTTTTTTTCTGAAATTGGAAACACACTTTAAAATTCTCCTATGATTTGTTTTGTTTAGGCTAATTATGACTTCTGCTTTATGGTGCCACAATAGACACTAAACATTTGCAATATATTTACTGAGGTTAAAGGAATTATGGGATGAATTTGTATCTATTACTCCATTAGCCTTAAGCAACACTGCTTTAGTAATCAGTGGGAATATACTTTTATAAGTCAAAAAGGTGACTTATCAGTGTAACCAGACATTTTGCATTTTCAATACATTACATAATAAAAAGTGCTAGCAAATTTTGTTCCTCAGGTATAAATTACTCTTCTGTTGAAATCTTAAGTTGCTATATTGACAGGGCTGGATTAAAGATGGACACAAAAAACTCATGGATTGGCTGGGAAGAATAGTTTGCACTGCCTTTCTCATGTCTGTACAATTTGTTTATTTTTATGCCTTTACAATGAATTTAAAAATGGGAAATTCCTGAAATAAAGTATGTCCAAAAGAGTGAAAACTACATTAAATATTCTATTGCTAGAGACAGAGGGATTTACTTCTGTTGTTGTGCCTCCCATGTACGCACACACAGAAAAAGATTCACTTTCCTTATTAAAACATGGTGGTGGAACAAGTTCTTACTAAGACCATTTTTTCCACATCCTACTCACAAAATCAAAATTAGATCAGAGTCAAGCTTCAGCTACATTGTTTCCTCTTCTTAGGAGTAGGTTTTTTTTTAACATCTATGTGGGTTTTTTTAACATCTATATATTTTTTGATTTTCTCCTGTGCTATGAAGGATTGTGAAAGCTCTTAGCTATAAAAGCTCTTTTAGAGCTTGAAAATTCAGGTCTTCTTTCTTTCATGCAGCTTTTCTATAGTATATTGTTAACTTTTCCTGAAGCCTACAGCCAGAAAATTGGTATTAGCATTTTTCCCCTAATATCATGGTATACAAGATAACGCAATATCAATTCACCAGCGAAACTCAAGGCCCTGATGCATAATTTTGGAAATTTGTATGCTATTAAATTAATAAATTAGTTCTTCCTACTCTTCCATTTTCCATATCCCTATCTCTGGACAAGTTTACTAACAGTCAGTAGAAGAGGAGGTCTGTCCTGAGGGGAGAGTTCCCCAGTGCTTCTTGTTGATAGCTTGGCATATAAACTACCAATTTAAAATACTTCAATGTGCATCGAGATGCAGAGTAGCTGAGGAGATGCCATGGAGCACATTCATCTTTGTTTGCAATGGGGCTTCTAATTTCCAGGAGATTAATGGAGCAAGAGCTGGGAGGATAGATTCTGAGATCTCCCTGAGGCATCAGAGGTCATGGATCAGTGCAGAATAAAGATCTATGTTGAGGTTCCAAGCTACAAAAGAGGAGTCAAGACAGTATTTCAGACCCATCATCTTCCTGAGCAAAGAGTAGACCTAATGAGCTAGTGAGGACACTTTTGCTTTGTCAGAACTTTTACATCTAAATTATCCTTCTCTGGAATAGACAACTCATTCTCTTCAGGAGGTTATAGGAGGACCTCAACCCTTATATGCTCAAAACTCTTGTGGTGCAAAGAACACTGCTAAAGAATTAGAAGCATGCTTCAGATGAGAGTGGTCACACGTGTCTCTTCTACAGGAGTACCTTTATCACACTCCTGCCGGGCTCCAGTGTCACACTGATTTGAGGAATGCTGAGCCAGTTTCTATACATATGTAGAAGCTGGTTTGCACTGGTGCAAAAGGTCAATAAATGCCACTGTAGACAAGCTGTGAGTTTCAGAGACATTTACAGATTTGTGGTGATGACTGCTATTACATTACAGTTACCTATCATGAGTTACAAAAGGATGGATAGTGAAGAAGCAGGGATAAAAACTGAATAAGATTATGCTTGCTAGCAACTCAATTCAGCAAAAAGGTCAAAAAGAGCAGGACAGTAGCCAGGTTTTAAGAAGAAAATGTTGCTCAAGTTTAGGTTATTTTGAGTCTTTTTTTTGCTAAACCTTATAAACAAGTCTCATATAAACAAGTATTCACTTTTACCACAGCCCCACACAAAACCATGGAATTTCCTTTCACCTTCCTCACACAGTGAAACTCTGACAAAGATGTCTCAGATGTGGACTGAGCTTCAGGAAACATGTATTCCACTGTAGATATTCAAGAAATGGATGAACAGTGCAGGTGGTCACATCACTTGCATAATGGGTGAGTCAACAGTTGATTCTCTCTTACATAAGAATTCTCTTACATAAGAAAGAATTAAAAATAATAAAAAAGTGTTTCAGATGTTTAGTCTTATACCTATAACAGGAGAGACTGAAATTGTGTTTCCTAGAATACTACCAGAGGTTAGTAGTGTTCCTAATTAAATGCCTGGCATTGAATGAATTGAATGTTCAGTGCTATTCACAAAGTAGTTAAGCTCAGAGAGCAGGAAGATTTTTAAGGGGGAAGGTATGAGCAAACTCAGGTAGAAATCAGGCTAAAATCATACCAAATATTCTCTAAACTAGGGTGGCTATGGATTTTGTATATTTTAAGTTGATAAATTTCAGCTCTGTTGGTTAACTCTTTATCTGGTTACAGACAGAATTTTAAAATAACTTCATAAGGACAATACATGCATCAATAAGATTTGCATATTGGACTAAAATTAGATTACTATAATTGCCAGTTCTAAAGTTACAGAGACATATAAGAAGCACCTCTATGGAGAATTGACAATGAAGTTATTAGAAGAAGTTCCAGCCACATGAAGATGAGGCAAGGCAGCATTGCTGAAAAGCAACAAAATATTCAGGGGAAATAATATCACTAATATCAATGATAATAAGGGCTCCAGACTGTGGGGTGTAGCTTTTGAAACTGATCTATTTTAGGATGCAAAAAGTTCATTTAAAATCTTCCCAAACTTCTGTAGAAGGCAATAAAAAAATCCATACTGAAATAAAGTCTAAACTCAAAGCAAAAATCTTGCCCAGTTTTAGTTTATATGTTTTAAGTAGTAGTCCTCAACACTGTTTTGTTGGACTGCACAACAAACCACTGAATTTGAGATACTCTTTGAAGGAGACCCTCTTAAAGATGTTTACTGTGACAGACCTGGCCAAAACCAGGAAGAGAATGTTCTCATGTGAGTATATTTTGGAGAAACATTTCTCCTGAAGTTCACAGTGACTGGCAGATCAATTTAAAGGTGAGCTAAGAACAACTGCATATATCACAAACAAACTATAAGCTAGAATGAATTGCTTTAGTATACTGCTTTTTAATAAATATCCAGTTTACTCAAAGACACTGAGAACTCAGGATGAAAATCAAGAATAACATTTAATTTAAAGTAAGATAATGAAAACAACAAGTTGAGGGTATGTGTTTCAAGTAAGATAAGAAACAGTCATTAAGTTAGAGAGTGACACTGAACTGGAAGTAGCAATGGATCTCCTAAAGACAGGACTGATAGAAGGACCTAGGTGTGCTGGAACAAAGGGCCTTCAGGATCCCAATGGAATTCAGCAAAGACAGACATTAAGTCCCTTTTCTCAGAGCTCATTAAATGGCACCTATGCTCAATTTTTGGGCCTACAGTACAAAACCAGCTCTGATGAACTGGGGCAAGATCAGTGGAGGGCTATCAAGATGTTTTAGGGATGGAGCATCTGCCCTGCAGTGAGAATGTGAGGTTGTTCTTCCTGGAGCTGAGCTGGACATTCAGAGCAGCTGCCCAGTGCCGGTAATTAGGTCATAAAGAGAGAGAGCCAGGCTCTGTCAGGAGTCAGCAATGCATGGCAGCAGTACAAGAGATAACAGGCATAGGCTGAGACAAAAGAAAGTCAAACTGGATATAAATCAAAGCAAGCTCCTTCCCTGAGACAATGTCAAATAGCAGAACAAGTTGCCAAAGACACTCTGCACTCAATATCTTCTGGGGATTTTCAAGATCCAACAGGAAAAAATACTCAACAACTGGATCTGATCTCATAGCCTAGTTTCAGCACCACCTGAGACCTCCCAAGGTCCTTTCCAACCTGAATCTTCCAGTGTTCATTCTGTAAGTATATGAAATGTTTAATATATTTGTGAATGGCCTGGCTGAAAGTGTCTTCTCTTCACAGGAAAGGCTGATTTTCCTTATTCTTGACAGAGGGATAAATAATTGACTTGACCATCCCCATTCAGAATACTGATCAATGAGCAGTGCTAATCATACAATTGTGCTTTGTGAGGGCAAAACTTACATTGAGGACTAAACTGAAAAGAAATCTGAGTTGGAAGATTGGCTGGTTCTTTCCCTGCACTACACAGTCGGGTCTTGCACATTCACTGCACATCATTGTGGTCTCACAACAGAGCTCCATGGAACACAATTTGATGTGGCATAACACACAGAGACATCCCAAACTTTAAAATCCTGCAGTGGGTGCTACTGAGACTGAAGGCAGGAGAGAGTTTCAGACCTAGCCCTAGCTCTTCTCCTCTCATGAGTGTGGTACCTGAAGAACATGATTGCCTTTCCATTAAAAGCAGCAGTGTCCTGAGAACACAGTTTCTGCTCTCCCTGGAACTTTTTTACAGGATGATTGAAAAAGTCCTTTGGAGTGAGCACACCAAGGACTGAGACGCCCTCACTAGCCAAGAGCATTCTGTCTCACTCTGTGTGTGGCAGTAGGCACAAAAGGTGCCCAGGCAGAAATGGAAAACATAGCAATATTTCTAGTTTTTTGCAGAAGCAATGCACTCAATAAATTGTAAATGCAGCAATTTGGTTCATTTGTTCTTAATGACAATAAAGAAGATGCTTGGAAGGAGCCCATTCACCACCCAGATTTTTTCCCAAGATTTGTTAATCTCTAGCAAGAGAACAGACAAAATCATCACTAGCAAAACAGAGCTGGAGACATGAAAGAAGAAGGCTTCTCACTTCATTGTCAATGCCACAAGCTATTAATTTCTCTCTGAAAATCCAGTTTAACAATTTTGATTCAGGAAAGATGAATGGCCAAAACAGGGAAAGTAAACATGAGCTGTGGAAAGTTTTTCTGGTTAAGCTGGAAAGTCTGCACCCCAGATATTTCCCACTTAACCTTCATCAGGGAAAAGGTCAAAAAAGGCCAATGTGTTTAAGCAGGGCACAGGATGGAACAGAACAAAACTTCCTATGAGAAAGATTAAGTTCACATTCTTTTGGCCTATATTAAAACTATTCCACATCACTCCACACTTTCATTTAAAGCAGTTTCCTGACAGCATTGAACACAAGATCTTAAAGTACCTTTTTTATCAAAAGATAAAAGTGTAAATGGAAAACAATTTGTGTACTGTACATGAAATAGGGAAAAGTATGAAGGACACAGAAGAAACAGAAAAGAAAAATAATAACTTTATCCTTAGCAAATTATAAAATCAGTGCTGTGCAGGGTAATCATCCATCCTGTGTACTTCCACGTACAGGTACTCTAAGCTGAACAGTTTCCAAGGCATATGTGGCTATACCAAAGTGGAAAATTTTTGTTTTATATGAGGCTTCTAAGGAAGAAAAGATTTTCTTCAAGCACTACAAAAGAGATGGAAATTGATTTCTACAGGTATGTAATTTCCAAACTGCTTAGAAAACAGAATAGCTCTGCTTTGACACTCTCACCTCCCTGTGTCCATTACAGCAACTATGGTTACTGGACAATAGAATATAAAATATGGTAAATGCCACACTCAGGATTTCTCCTGGAAGAATAGATAAATAAACCTTTGAGCAGACTGATACTTGAATGGATCAATAGATATGTGCAACAAACACACAGAAATGCCACTGAGAGAGAAAAAGAATGTATTTTCTTCCCATCCTCCACTCACCAAATCTGGTCTGCCTTCCTTTGGGATGCATATCAGTCATGATTCAGACTCATACTCTGTCTATTTCAGAAGTTTCCTAGTCTCTCAGTCTAATACGTGATGTCTCTCTTGCCCTATAGTGTCAGCATGGCACTTTCCCACCTCAATTTTCACCCTTCATAGTTCACTATCATTGTTCATAATAACTGTATATGTTGGCAATTCATGATGAAAAAAGCAAAACCTTCTTCAAACAATGAGAGTGGCCCACAGAGAGCTTTGAAGATAAGGACTGAGGCATGGACTCCTCTTTTCATACCAGATGTGACTCAGGAAGGTGTGTGGAAGAGACAAGTGAGGCATTCTAGGAGACCTGCTCTGCCTCCCTGTGTTAGGCTCTCATCCAAAACACTTTTTTTAGAGATGAGTTGTTTGACAGTAGGGTATGACTTCAAAAACCCAGACTCATAAATACATGCATTACTGAGATCAATTCTGAACTGAAAAGCTCAGCATATCCTTTTACTGTAGGCAGGGAAACATAGCAACTCTGGCAACCACTGGTGGCTGGGGACTAAAACAAATGAGTGAATAGCTCAAATAGCTACCAGATTCAACACACTGGTACTCCACCTGTCTGTGTCTCCTTTCCACTGTCACGGCAGCACTGCTTTAACAGTTCAGGCTTCAGTACTGGGCTGTGATACTGCAGCAAATGTAGAATGGCTGAATTACTGTTGTCTGAATGGTCTGTGACTGAAGGGCAAATATTCTTGTGGGAAATTAAAATCTGCTCTGCACTGGATGTTGCCCTGGGGCTCCAGAGGTGTGTGCATGAGTAATCTCCAGTAGAGGAGTGAAGCAGACAGGTCAAAGCAGCAGCATCACTCATCTGAAGTCGAGCAGCTGATACTCATATTGATGATCTCATTAAACCATACACTGTATGTAGGAAACAGCTTTATTCAAAACAGCCTTGAACCAGCACCCAAAAGCAGTGTGATAGGTATATGAATATGATTGCAGAACTTCCTCAACACAGATTCAAGCTCCTCAGCAAGTGATTCTCCCCAATAGCCCTGTGGATTTCCTAACAACAACTAAGGATTCTTACACTGCATATAAAAGTAGGAACACACAAGATACACATGATATTCTCACACTACAAATAGTCCACAGCTAGCAGAGAGAGCAGTGAATTCTCCAGGCTTATATACACGGTAGACAGGGTCCTCAAAATGCACAAAATCAAGATGTAATTGCACAATGTCACTTGTCTAAGACAGCACATACATCAGTTCTACTTAGCCATGTCCTAGTTTTATCTGGTTTTTGCAGACCACTTTGCATGTTGGCAACTATTATACTCTCTAAAGGTTTTACAGGATTTGATAGATGTCCTCTTTGTGCTGTAGATATCCATGGTACCCAAGACCAAAACAGATAGCTGTAACACAGGCCTGTTTCTTGAGATATGGTTATATTGCATCTCAAACCTTCACAAGTTGATGATGTGCAAAACAGCAAAATTTGTGGAGAAGAAATGTTTGCAGAGCAATTTAGTAAAAGAGAAAACTGGATGTGAGCTGCAAAGGATGGGAAAAAAAATCTAGAAAATTATGTATATCTTTCAACAGCTCTCTGTAGCTGCACATCTTCCTATGTTGAACTGCTGTTTTTTTGAGGACTCTGGTGATCCCTGACTATTCATACAACAAAGTCTCTTCATTTTACCCTTCCTCACTTCAGAGGAGTTCTCCATACCAAGCAGAAGGAAAACCCAAAATCAGTGGTCTTTTTCACTTAGGAGTTGAGTTGCAGAGCAGTAGAGCACAGAAAGCTTTCCTCTCTAAGGCTACATATTGGCAATGGACTGAAGTTTACAGTGGTATAATAAATACCAACGTCCTACTGACATAGAGGTAAAAGAAACTATTGGTGCTCCTGTGCTCACTTCAGAACATTTTTATTGGTCTAAGTGGTAGTTGTCTCCCTAAATCCTACCACCTCCTGGTGGCCAAGCAGATAGTGTTACAGTCTCAGTTCATAAATTTGCCTTAGAGGTATAATAGATAACAACAAGGTAAATTCACATGTGCTTTACTAAGGACACATTCAAGATTTCAGGTGTTATAGCTAAAGTAAAATAGTGGGGAACGACACCAAAGGAACCTTTTCTCAATATTCCTACAAAGGTTGGATTAATGCAGAGTTCCTTATTGTCACAAAGTTACCAAAACCCAAACATTATTCTAAAATCTACGATTCTTAGCATTTTTTTGGTCCTTGAGGAAAATAAAAAAGGGGTGTTAAAAGATATCCTGTGCTGGTTATGTACAGGATTTTCAGTTTATTATTGCACTACTGTTCTCTAATTTGTGACTGGCATGCCACTAGGCAGTCAAGTCACTGAGAGATAATCCTCAAAAGATTTAGCATAGGGATATCCAGAAACATGGATACTCATCTTTTACATTTCTATCTTTCTTACATTCTTTGTCCAACCTCATATTCCTCTAAGATCATCAATTATTCCTCACTGTGATTTTACAGCCTGTAGGCACCACTACCACCATCTCTGATTCCCCTAAGCTTTATCTACCCCACAGGCCTTTGAAACATCCTTTGAGTAACAACACTGGATGATTTTTAAAACATTTTCCTGTAACCTATAGAATTTACATTTAGATTTTTTTTTGGCAGCATAACCCAACAATAAAACAAGTGACATTTTGGAGGAGTACAGTGTTCCATTTCTATAGTCAATACCAAAATTACATTTAGTCTAAGTATCCTAGTCTCTTCAAGTGAATCATTTCCCCAGGGTTCAAATGGAAGACCTGCTTCATGCATTCTTCTGAGGAAAGTGTAGGAGACACCTTAAAGAGCTGTGCAGGAATTACATCACTGCTGTTCAATTACAGTGTTTATCCATCTGTGGGCCAACCAAGAAACTCAAGATGATGTCAAGTTCTTTCAGTTTAAGCTCCTTAGCTATCTCAGCAAAGCAAGCAAGTTTCATCCCTACATACCGAAAGAGGCACGTGCCTTTGATGATTTACAAAAGGAAATCCTGCTTTCCTAACTGCAATGCCTGGAGGTCTTCAGGGGGACTTTCTTCATTGATCAGAGAGAAAACATGCCTCTAGGTAGCTGCTGTATAAGACCCAAGGGGCACCTTGGCTATGCAGGCTGGATCCCTCCCTCAGGATCTCACTCACCTTTTTAAAGCAGCAGGTGAGGAGTCATTTCTGTTTCTATCCTCTTTTCTCTCCACACTGCTAATTAGCTTCTCTCCAAAAGCTTATTTGTTGGGTTAGAAAGTCAGAAACGCTAAGGGAGGACTTTTCATATTCTGAGTGACACTGCAGCTATTCTCTAAATAAAAAGGGGTAGGCTTTAGCTAAAAGTGCACATTTAGCCCTGTGCTCACAGTGACACTGGCACGGTCCCACACATGTGTTATCACACTTCTACTGTAGACACACACAGTGCCCCAGTTTGTGGGTTGAGGAGGTATCACCAGGCAGTTGAGTATCTTACAGCTCACATTCCCATGAAGGGCTGGACACGTTTCCCCACCTCCTGCCAAGGCACCAGCTCCAACCACTTTCGTTGTTCCATGTGGACCCTCTGTCCACCTGCTGAGGTGAACAAACTCAGCAGGCAGGCAGCCAGGAGAGCTTCCCACTGCTCTGGTGAGTTCATTCCACGCTCCAGGAGGTGAGCCAAGAGCCAAACCCAGCACAAGGAAGGAGATGGTAACACACTGCTGGAGGCAGAGGTTGGGAGGATCAAGGATGGGTTTCTCCAGGGCAGCAAGTTATTCTGCTGTCTGAGAGGAGTCAAAAAACCTCACCCTCTGTTGCAATAAAACCTCTTGAACAAAATGGGAGTTATCAGATGACCGATCAGAAATTTCAGGGGGAACTGATTACAGTAAACCTCAGGAAAAAAAGTTAGGTTGTTTTAATTGCCAGGCACAACATGCACAAACCCACCTTGTTCACACAGCCTGTATGCATTTACATAGGGAGATTTGGGATTTCTGTGTTTCCTTCGTGTTTCTGAAGCTGCATGCAAGCCAGCTGTCTCAGCAACCAGGAGGATTAGGTTTAAAAAACGAGAAACCAGAGATCTGAACTTTTCACGTTATATCTTGACTCTTACACTTGAAGCTTTACAAAGAAGGCTAAATATCTTCAGACTACTGATAAAAGTCAGGAGGGCTGGCAGTTTTGCAGACATTTACAGTCTTGGCAACACATTTTTCTGTTTTTAAGTGAAAACAGACAAAACAGTGCACATGGTAGAATAACGAACATCTTGGCACGTTGCAATTACAATACTGGAACAGACCACTATTCAGTTTTAATAGATGCTTTTGAGAAAAACAGTCCCCTGTGTTCAGCTCCCCGTTACATTTATTCTCCAGAACTCTACAGCCAAAAGCTTCCCCATCTTCTCTGTGGGCTTTCCAAACAGAGTTCACCTCCTGTGAAGCACCACAAAAATACAGCTGCTGTCAAGCAGCTCCTCTCCTTGCTAAGATGGGTTAGAGTCACATCACAGAGAAATGGCAGCATGCAGTGCCATAATTACATTCAAACCAGGAAAGGATTTTTTTGAGAATATAACATCACTGACTTTCTAGTCTTTTGCTTCCATATAGAAACTCCACGAAATATTCTATGGATAATCTAGCACAGATCTACAGTCTGGATTTCTATAGCACAGTACCACATCTAGAAAGCTTCCAGTATATATTCCAGCAATATTACCAACTTTGCAGATATAAATATTATAATGCAACATTATATTTAATTGTAAGTTAATTTTTGCTATGAAATAAATTAAAAAAAAAGAAAAGATAAAACCTTTGTTGTAAAGGTCAACTATTACAAAAAAGGTTTCTGTGTAACCAAACCACTGATGATGGTTATGACAGGGAAAGTTCAGAGCTCCTTTATTAGAAC
This sequence comes from Chaetops frenatus, assembly GCA_013400775.1. Lineage (NCBI taxonomy): Eukaryota > Metazoa > Chordata > Aves > Passeriformes > Picathartidae > Chaetops > Chaetops frenatus. The sequence continues at coordinate 59,287 of VZTR01015045.1, read as the reverse complement.
TAATAAAGCCCACACAGTAACAAAGGCTTACCAGCTTTTCAGCCTTCTGGAAGTGGCAACTAAAGTTCTAGGAAAATCACTGACACTAAATCTGCTTTATGCATAAACCGTAAAATGAAACAAGTATGAGTTTTCTCAGAAAATAAGTCTTAAGACACCTAAAATTAAAATGGAATTACTCTCACCAGTTAACAAGTTTTGAGTATGAGCAAGCAATGCTGAACAAAGATCTTGCAGGGGCTCTCAAAAGCAGTCTATTCATGTAACTAAAATATGCTAAAATAATTCAGCTAAAAAAGTGTCTGGTTTGGCAATTCATTTATTAATTACAGAGCTGCACTCTGAGGTGACACTGCTCAGAGCCCTGAGCCTTTCCACTTTACAGCGTCCTCTCCAAGCACATGACAGCGTTGAACTTGCCCTTCTTGGTAAGAATAACAATGGAGTTACTCCACTCTGATCATATGGAAATGATGAATTAGCGTTGGAGCAAGAAAAGTGAAAGACAAAAAAAAATCCGAGGGGGGCAGGAGAGAACATTACACTGCTGATCCAGCTGGAAAGGCAGAGATGACTTAAAGCTTGTTAAAGGGAGAAGCAGAAAGACTGGCTGCCACTACTAGGGCACAGCACAGGGGACTGTAACCCCTCCCACTCCCTTCCACTGCTGCTTTCCACACATCAACTGCTCAGGGACAAGGTCTACAGGTAACTGCAGGGCAGGGACAGCCACAACTGAATGCATTATTCAGTATGTACCTACATACAGCCCTCCTATTTCATCTGTAGCCCACTTACAGCAGCTCTACCTGTGACGGAGGTGTTAGGAAATCCCAGTATGGGGAAGACAACTGCTGGGTGACATGGGTGTCACAAAGCTCTCTTGTGAGCTGTGCTATTCAGTGCCTTCTGATTTAATATCCTCAAAATCTCCAAAGACGGCAGTTAAAATTTAAACAGGCATTCTGAAAAGACACTCTTGATCCCATTATCAGTGTCGTGGATGGGATTACAATGAGGGTGGTAATGGTGGAAATGTTTTAGGAGAGATCTAGTATCAACAGCAGGAGTGGCCACTAATTGGATTCTTTCTGTGTCACCGCAGAGTTGTCACGGGACCCTCGTTCTCTGTTGAACACTGCAGCTCTCAAGGCTCTCAGAAAGGAGCTTTCTCAATTGTTATCGCATCAGTCTGCCTTCCCACTCAAACACAAATCCCCCAAAGCTCTTTCTAAAGCTAAGGAAATCATGAAACCTATGACTCCCATGACATCTGCAACAAGTGTCCAGCCACATCAGTGTGAGAATGGGCCCTGACATTACACGAGGCTCAAAAATTCCTGATGCTGCATGAACATTTGGTCATTTATATATATATAATATCAAGTGCGCGATGTAAGTTAAACAAAGCTAGATAAAAAACCTGCAAACTGTCAAAATAATCTGCAATAAAGTGTTCTAGCCAGAAGAGAATTTGCAAATATTTCAAAATATTTCTTTCCATAGTTGTCTAATGTCCACTGAGTGTGGGTTTTATAATGGCTTGCACATTTAGGAACACTGTCCCCAACATCACAACATTTTAAATCAACTGTTTTTATCAGTTCTTGAGTGGAATAAGAGCTGTTACAATCATTTTCACACTGTTACTTGCAAACTCTAGGATACTTCTGGATTTCTAGATGAAATTTTTTCCCTAACAACCTCTAATTTAGCCTACTTTTTGAAGATGCATTTACATGCCATTTGGAAATTCACCAAAGGTTTTTTTTTTCAATGTAAATTACACCAATCATAATTAATTTTTTTTCCCCTGAAACAGAGACAAAAATCAATGAGAGTCCAAGGAGACATGCCAAGAAGCAGAAACTGGAGTTGCATATTGTGATGTAACAAGCTCACCCACCTCGATTATAGAGTGCTAAGAAGAGGAAGCCCCTGACAAGCAATAAACTGACACATAATTAAGACGATTCAGGGCAGAACACATTCTGGCTGGAAAATATTTTCTTGTGCTCTACCTAACTGCTCAGAGCAGTGAGAGAAAAAAAAAAACAACACAGGGTGACACTTTAAAAACTCTATGAAGACAATAAGTATCCCACCTAATCTTCACTAGCTGGGGGAAAAAGAAACACATTAGCTTTTGTGCAGTGCAGGTTGCCTCACATCACAAACAGAGTTGATAGTACAGACATGCCTGGTATGTTCAGCATTCCATATCAAGCGAAGATGAATTAGCCGCAACAAAAATGTGTTACAGCTTTCATGCAGCAGTTTATGGATTTTTTTTTTTTGTACCTCTGGAATTTTTTACCTTGAGCATATCATGGAACTTGTACTGTCTCAGATCTTTTTCTAAGATTATTTTTATCTCACTGTGAGGAACATCTTTGTGAGCTCTGAACACTTTTACAGCTGCTAGGATGCTAATGGGAACTTCATGTGTGTACCCAGCACAAGTGCTCTCAGGAAAAAAAAGCCAATGTCAAAGGAAGGTATGTAGAAGTCACCATAAATACGTCTTTGAATGTTTACCATCTGGAACAGTAGATTACATTTTGACAAGAAGCTGGACTACCCCGTGGGCATTGTCTTTTAAACAGCCCCATCATTATAAAGGAAGGAAAAACATGATTTGCTGTTTCTAGTTTCTCAGCAAGATTTTCTGGCAGTGCAAGAGAAACTAGTTTGGTTTTTTTTCCCCTAGTAAAACAATAACAAGCTGGGCATGTGTAATTAGCTATGCACTTTCTTGAAAACATAGGGTTTCTTACAGATCATCTGATCTGTGATCCAGTGATACCCACACAGAGGGACAGGTATCAGTCAGGCAGTGACAGCAGCAAGCTCTGCAGCTCACAGTGCTGCACCTTAGCTTTGCTGGAAGTCTGAACCTCTGTGTGCTGAAGCTGGTGTACTGAGCTTCTTACAGGACACACTGGGAGAAAGAGGAGAAATCCAATATACAAGACTTTAACGTGGAGCTATAATGAGGTTTTCCTTTGGTTTTGTTTTTCATTTTAAGCTTGTAAAAGTTTCCATTGCTTTTTACAATGAGAAAGTGTAGACTGAGAGAAAAAATCAAAATGGTCAAATTTATTCACATAAATCTTGGTCAGGTTGTGCAGTGATTTTTGGGATTTAACTGATTCTCTGTTTCAAATTGCTGTGGATGACTTCTGAGGACACATTCATACTAAAGAGTGTGTTTGAAAATACAAGTTGAGAACAACATGTGAAGAGGCCAAATAATCTGTTCAAGGAATAAAAGTTAACAAAAAAGTTGGTTTGAGGCAAGAAATATATGTGCAACATGAAACATGGGTTTATGGGCATCGTTACACAGTTGAATACCAAAATCACAAAGCACCGGCTATAAATCCCCTTGCTCAGCCTACTAAACAGATCTTATTTCAGAACACATTATATACAGTATTTTATATAGAATATCTCACCTGTAAGTGGTGAGGACAGTGTTAGATTTCTTTCACAAGTAGCAGGCCAATAATTCATAAGCACCAGAGGTACGTGACAGTTAGTATGAAGATCTGTTATAGTGCAAAAGAAGCAAATAATTTTGTTACTCTGCACAGGAAAACAGCATATATATATACAGCAAATTTTTAACTATACAACCCCAAACCAAATAAAAAGAAAAATAATCCACCCTCTAATTTCCCCATCTAGATAATTTAGAATAAAACAATGCAACATCTTTTCTGATAAGCTAATATACTGTAATTAGTGATAACATTTCTGATTTAGTTAATTTGCTGGGCTTCCCACGCTCCAGACATCAATGAACTTAATAGCGGAATTAAATGAAAATGATAGCAGAGTACTTCCATAACTAATTTCTAATTATATTTCTGCCCCTCTTCCTTCCGAAACATAAATTTTTGCCTACTTCTAATTAACACTTCAGATCGCTAGTTTAGAATCTATAAATATAGCGAGTCTTTAATGATCCATTATAGTGATGCTACATAGTTTTCAATGACTTGTAAAACTTTCACAAACAGATCTGCAAATGAATTACACCCATCTGCTCTGCTGCAGCTGCAAGAGCAGCATTACATTGTACCTTGCCTTTCCCTACTTTCCTGATTTTCTCTTAACTTTACGCCCATGTGTAAGCCAAACCATCTCGATGCCGATTATCAAGAGACCAGGCAGGTCTCTAAAAAGGAGTCTTCAAACTTTACAGACAACGCACTTTCAAAGCAGTCCGGTTTGCCTTCCAGCTGAGCCCCAGACAGGCTGCACGCTGCTGAAGCATCCTGCTCAAAACCTAGGAAATGCTCTGCTCTGCCGCGCTTCCTTCTCCCGCCCGACCAGGCAGTTTCCAGGGCTCCGCCGGAGCACGGAGGCGTTTGCCCCCGCAGCCACAGCACCCACCCGAGCCCGGCTGCCGCTTCCCCGGCGCCGCTCCGGGCACACAGCACACGTGTGTGCCGAGCCGAGAGCCGTGCCTGCGGGGGGAGCCGAGGGGGCACCCGCAGGGCTGGCATACACAGCTCCAGGGGAGATTTTCCAATCTACACCTCCGAAAGCGTGACCTTAGCGGCGTTAAGAGTGTTAGCTCTATGAAGACAGCCGAGCATCAGGCTGTGCTCGCTGTTATCTGTCAGCCGTACAATAGCAGCATTGATAAGGCAGCAGCAACTGGCTTTGACAAGTGTGCTGTGCTAGCATTCCTCTGAAAACCGTGAAGGAAAAAAAGAGAGAGAGAGAGAGAGAGAGGGAGGGAGAGAGAGAGAGAGGCATGAGGTGCCTTTTACTTTACCTGAACAAAGTGTGGGGTTTTATTTTTCCCTCTGAGCTGCTGGAAACGATTCTTCCCGTTTCTCCCCCAAAGCTAGGTATTTCTTCTTTTGCTTGCAGCTCAGACTTGGGGAAGACCACACAGCTCCAGCAAGGCTGCCTCTCTCCCCTAATCCCCACTCGAGTGTGATGACACACACTAACCCCAACCATCTGTTGAAACACGTCCTCAAGCACTCAGCACAGTGGTGTGTCAAGACGGGCTGCCCAATCCAATCGCTGGGGTTGGGTGGCTCTTAAGGAGCTGGAGGCAGAGACAAGGGCAGAAACTATAAGGCTGAGAACTCTTAGCAAAGTAACCTGAGATTTTGAGAAAGGGCTGCTATTGAAAAAAAAAGAGCAGAAGGGGGAGGTACTCGCGGGAAGGTAGAGGGAGTGGATTAGTCCGGTGGCCAGTTGTGTAACTTCTCACAACTCCTTGTATTCCCAAGGGACCACTGGGACCCCTTCGCAGCGGGACGCACAGAAGCACAAGAGCAACACTAAAATGTTCTTTATGGCGGGTCTATTGAGGGCAATCTCCTCCGAGAAACGCTTTTCTAAAAGAGATAAAAAGATGCACTTTGAAATCCTGATAAAGTGCTGCTGCGGGAGTCGTTTGCACGGCGATGTGACATCTGCATCCCGAAATCCCAACGCCTTACCGTGCCGCGGCTACCCCGTGGCTGCTTCCAGCCTTCCTGGGAGGACGGCGGAGAGAGGCTAGAGGAAAGCCGGGGTGGGGGACGAGGCGGGGAGAAGAGGGGATAGATAATCCGAAGGGCAAATATTTCTGCTTCTGCACACAGAGGTCCGCGAGTCGCTCCCCCGAGCCCGGGCTTCCCGGGTGGCGGGGTGGCCGCCTCTGCTCCCCGGCGCGCCCAGCCGCTCGCTGGCCCAGCGGCACACGCTGCTCGCCCGCCCGGGCTGCTGCAGCCCGCGGCCTTGGTGTGACAGCTCCTGCCCCGCTCCGCAGCCCCGGCTGCAGCCCCTCTGCCGGGAAGCTGCCACCAGCCTGTTGCTTCCCCCCTTCCCGCCCGCTTCCGCCCCCGCCGCCTCGCCCCGCGGTGTCTTGCGGGATGCAGCCGCAGTTTCGGGATCGCTGCCCTTCCCCCGGGGACCTGTCACCGCCCCAGTCGGGGCTGGGGGCTCCAGGCAGTGCCGCGGCGGGTCTGGACTGTGTCTAGTCTGCACCTCAGCTTCCCTCGGCCACCAAGCAAACATTATCACACCTTCCTCCCTCTCAGGGACACTGCCAGGAAAAATCCACTAATTTACAGAAGATGTCCGGGAAGGATAGATAAGGGACACAGAAAAGCTGCTAAGTGCCAAAGAAACAGTTCTTTCCTTTCCCCTCCCTGTAACAGGATAGCGTGGAAGAGAGACTTAAAATCTCAAGGGTTTTTACCTCATTACCAAGTGCCTGACTTGACACTTGCATTAAATCTACATTTCACATTATGACAGATGTTGTGTTTTCTTTGAACTGAAAGGGAAGGACGTTGTTTTGGCATTAAAAGTTACCCTGAAAGTGTTAACATCCAACTTGAAGAAAGGTTTGCAATTGTGAAAAGACACACTCTGCCCAGCTATATGAAAGCCATATGAGAGTCTTGAAATGTTGATTTGGCTTACTCGTTCTTTAATACCTTACACAAGGCTGTTTCTGAAAGACTAGTGGCAAAGTGAATACTTAATAAAATGTGAGATTCAAGAGCTGGGGTCTGAGCCCAGATAGCTGTTAGCAAAGCTGACCTGGAAAAGAAAGGAAAAGGAAGAAACTAGTCACAACTGTATTTGCATAAGTTCTTCCCCAAAGTGATGATACAGTGTCTTTTTCAGCCTATTACTCTGAAAATGCTATCACAGATGTTTGGTATCCACTAAAACACTACTCCCTAATCTGCTAATTCCAGATAAATAAACAGCTGAATAATATTTTCAACAATAATATGTGGTGAAGTAGAGATGCAACTACTGTCCCTAGGGTATTATAAGATTTTTAACGTTGCCAGTTTTATCTTCAGGGCAAGGGTTTGGTTTGATTTTGTTTCATTCTAGCAGACTGTGGTCTGTAAACAGGCTGGATACCCTTACATACTCAAAAAGCCCTGGAGACTTCATTGAGCTCATTTGCATTTTCTTTAACTCTACTTCTTACCAGTATTGTATAGTAACAGCATTAAAAATCTATAACGATCAAAGATGTGGAATATCAAAAAACCCCTCAAACTGTGCTGCATCATCCTGTGTACTGACTCATTTTTTTAAAATGCAGCTCATCTCACATGATCTATTTTGTATTGGTTGGGTGAGAGGAAAAGTCAGCAAAATTCAACCTCTAACCAACAAGAATGACAGTTATATGCATACAATTATTGTGTGTTGTACATGCTTACACAATGTTGTGCATTATATCTGAGTATAAATACACCTAAGCAAGTTACTGAGCATTTGTGTGACTCATAGGCCCAGATGTGTTGGTTTTTTATGCCTGTGTAAGTCAGGGATGCCTCTGCTGATACCTGTCAAGTCACAATACTGTAAAATTGACATGTTTAAAAGGTGCACTAATTGAGTTTTGTATACAGAGACACACACATCCCCACATTTCTCTTCAAAGGCTCTGCAATGACTTGAAATACAAATTTTTGTCTCCATAACCAATGTTAGTAATAGCCCTCAAACATCACACATGATCATGTTTTCACTTTAAAAGCTACTGCTGATGTTGCAGGATAATTTAACTGCTACTTGTGTGACTACAGCCAGATTTAGTTTGCTGTGACAGCTTATAACAGACTTTTCCACCACTTCTCCTCTATGCACACTGCCATCTGCAAAGAGTTTAGGTTTTAAAGGCTGAAATGAAAGCTGCACTGGAAGAGTCATACCCGAAATGCTGTTAAAATTATGCATCATAAAACAGGTTCTCGAGTTGACTGTCAAACCCTTGAACTCTTGCTAAGGTCAGGCTGCCCCCACTCACATAAGACTTGTAGCAAAGTGAATAATGCTTTATGCAAATAACTCAAGACAATCCTAATATGCAAGATTAATTGTAGGTAATTGTGATATTGAGAAATAGTCACTCCTGTTTTGTTCCCACAGATAACATGTCCTTACATAGTAGTTCCAATTGGTTTCCATGGTAGCCAACAGCATCTTTAAGCCAGGGCACTGAGCTTCACTCTGTGTTGCCTAGACTTAAACTCACCACCTTTCCTTCAGCACAGACAGCCTTGGCAGATTTGTGTGTCAGTGTGAAAACATGCACACAATCACACACATGCACCTCTGCCCAAGAACCTCGTGTAATTCTCAACTCTGGTATTTTCAGCTGTCAAAATTAATTAAAGGGGATTTTTGATGATTCCTGCAGCAACCTCAGTCTATCTCTCCCACCAATATGAGTGGAAGATGACTTTTTATTTCCTTGAATCATTTTATGTCTGCCCTAGATTCAATTATTTTTGAAGAGTTTATATAGGAGCAGAAGAGGTTCTAGAACATGATTATAAATCCACAGACAAGTTTACTGTTAAATTCTAGCGTGGAATGCAGTCACGCTCCTGTTGAGTTTCAATGATATCTCATCAGTTATGAGATATAATAAAAAAGCCTTTGAAATACTGAATAGCAAAGAAAAGCTGAATAGTTAAAAACCAAAGTTTCTTTCTAAAGATCCCAGGAAACAGCAGGTTCCAAGAAGAACAGGAAGATATACCTCTTCATGTGGAACACAGTGAAGCCTTGGAGCTACTTGCTGCAGGATGCAGTGGGGATAAAAGTGACATGTATTCAAGTGTTTGGACAAGTTCATGGAGAAAAAATTCTGGTACAGGGAATTCCTGAATTGCCTGGAGTGCATCCTGGGCAAATATCATTCAGTGCTAGTCCTGTTCTTACAATTTAGCCCAAACATCCTCTATTCTCCGCTATTGGAGGGTGCCAAGCCTAGTATACCCATGACTTTGTGTGGCATAGCTGCTCTTTCTTTCTTAGAAAATTTAACCATTGGCAGTTTTGGGGCCTCATGCTGGGTAGTACAAGAGAGATGAATTCCTTTTAAGAACTTCAGCCAAGAGTTTTAGAGGTTGGCTCATAAATCCATGTTCAGGAACCTTAGAAAATAAGGTCTGATCAAAAGTATTGAGTATACAGCAGCTGCTAGTGAAGGCAGCAGTTCATTTTATTTTTCTCCATGTGTGGACATTCCAAAGTCAGACATAGGCTCATGTAAAATTTGTGTGCTAAATCCCAAATTGTATTCCATGCAAAATTCTGCTCAACTGTTTCTTAACCTGAAGTCACCCAAATTCCAGAAACATGTGGTCTTCTAAAAGCGTTTCCTCCATGCTGGAGGAAATGGTCTTACACGTCCGGTGCCACGTAAGACCCAGGAGTCAGGCACCCCTTCACTACAGTTGTCTAAATTGCTTCAGTGGGCTCTCAGAACTCATCTACAAAACCTGGAGAGCTTTGAGTGGCATAGCTGAAGATCCATTGTTCTAAAACCTGGCCAGAGGAAGAAATAAATAACTTTTAGGACATGCAACTGTATACCCACTGGGTAACTTTCCTCTCAGTGCCCCTGCTCAAACCCATTCACCAGAACAAAATATTCCAACACTGATTATTTTGTGTAAAGACACAATGGGATTAATATACAAAAATATTGAGAAATTTGGTGAGTTACATGCAGCACACATGAAAATGCAGAATTCTGTGTCCTGGAAGCATGGATGCTAATTCAGGTATTGCAGAACAATTTCCATATTTTCTGGGGAAATGTCCATGGGTGTATACATGCACTCTCTTAGTATGAAACCATATATATCCTGTCTGCAAAAGGGCTGCTTTAGAAACGCATTAAGGGCACAGTTCCAGAATCAGGATTACCTGCCTGTGTGTAGCTCTTGTGGGATGGAAGGGTCTAGACTTTTTCAATTTTTTAAGGAAGCCCTTCTGCCCTACTCCATCTTCCCTGCAATGGAATCAGATGGTATGGAAGTTATACCCAGCTATAATTTGTCTTAGGACTGCAATACTAAAAATAGTTCCCCTGAGGGTAACCAGAACAGAGGATAGAATGCAGGTGAGGCAGACAAAAGATCAGAATTGACTCAATTCATCACAGGGCTTTACAATTTGTCAGATTGTTGTCATCACTATCACTTGCCTCCAGAAGAATATTAATGGTTGAAATAATTGTTGGTCTCAAATTTGTGTTTCTTCACTTACAATCCCTCTCAAAATGCTGGTTCTTTTTGGTTACCATTTCTTCTAAGGTAACTGCCTCATTAGTGGTTGCGTAGTAATTCAGTACCAAACAAGGTATTGCAATAAAAAGACACGTGTCTTACTCTACCAGAAGAGCTGGTTAGATTTGTCATAGCTAAACTTTTTTTTCTTTTTTTTTTTCAGTATCCCAGAATTAAATCAAGAAGACCAAAAAATCCCAACAAATGAAAACCCAGTATATTTGTCATGTCATTCTTAGGGAAAAAGAAAACAAAGCCAGCAAAAATTTTTCCAAGCTAGAGCCTAATATGACAATTTAATGCACCAAGAAGCTGTGGTTCTTCTTTTCTCAGCTGCCAGCTGGCCAAGAGTTTCAACTCCAGCTCAGTAAACAAGTGATCACTGAGTCTGGGAGGAGCTCAACACACCAGAGAGCTGGAAAATAGGGGCAAATAAAGGCAGGAAAATCGACAGATTTAACCAGTCTGTGCAAGGTAGGTGATCCCATTCTCAGCAGTAGGGAACACACCAAGGAGAGAGTATATATGGAGTCTATAAGGCTTTAAAAGTGTGAGAACTCAGAGAGCAATGTGCTCTCAGAACTTGTGCTGACTTCACATTTCTGGATAGAGTTCAATTTCATTACTGAAAAAATCTGAGGTAAACCATCCAATACTTAACAAAAATTGAAAAAATGCCAAAAATTTAGAAGCCAGAATATCTCATAGCTTTTAATGTAAATTATTAGTAAAGAGATGACCAGTGGTAATCTTGAAGTCCCTCCCTCTTACATAATTTTCATCTTTGCTCCTACTCAAAACCTTCAGCCTGAAAATGTTGCAATAACAAAGAATGAAGGATTTCAATGACTCCAAGTTAAACCCATCAAAATCAGGAAAATTTTAATTATGAAGGTTTAATATTACCCTTCCCCCTTTGAGCATGCCTTTAATATTGCACATAATCAAGGTACCACTTGCCTAAAAAAACAACTATGTTCATGATGATGTTCTGGGCAGAGCGTGGGAATACACATAGTTTAACATACAGATTCATTTTTTCCTAGAGAGTCAAGGAAGCAACAGCCCCTGTAGCCCTCTTATTTTTATAACAACAAAGTATCAGCAAATCCCATAACACTTTAGGAGAACATTTCATTTAACTCTTTTGTGATCTCATCTCAGGCACAATGATGAGAATATTTGGGAGCAGAACGAGCGGACACATTGCAGGACCAGCTATACCTCTGTGTACAGAAATTTTTGTATAGTAGCAGGGACCTTTCAGTCTCACTTCTTCTGTTCTCTCTGAGAAAAGAGGCCAATATGCTTAGCTTGCCTCACACATAATTAACTTTAGATTTACATCTGCTAAGACAATTAACCTCAAAGAAATTGGCATCTCATGTAAGGACATACAAATAAACAGGTAGGATAATGCAGCCATAATAGCTGGCAGACTCAATCAAGGCCCTCTTGATCATAAACTGTGACATAGTCATAACACCTAAGGTAAGCATGTACTAAAGTCATAATGGAGTTTTATGACATCAAAAGAATGATAAGGCAGTATTCTTTGCATGGAGAATACTTTTGCTGGAGTCAAGTTTTCTTAGAATTGTCTTGGGTGTAGCTAGTACCTTCTCCTGTCCATGTGAGTCACTTAAATGCCAATATCCATCCCTAAAAAAAGTATGTGTAGACATGTATAGGTAATGTTGATATGCTGAATTAAATATATATGCATATAAAATATATATGTTTACATGTGTATATAATTCTATATCTAAATTCTTATTAGTGCACCTAAATTAGGGATATCATAGATTGAAAGCAAAATAAAACCATAGCAAACCAGCATATTTAGAAACATGACCTGCAGACAGCAATTCTAATGTAGCTACTCTAAGACAAAAGAAAGAAGGAAAAAAGAAGGAAAGTTACCATGCCTATCCTACCAGGCCAAGCCACTTGCCATTCTTTTCATAGGTGCCAAAAGCCTGTAAGCTCCTCACTCTACTGCCAAAACTTCTAATTCACCTCCTGAAAACATCTACGTCTCGCATCCTGAGTCAGTAAAATAAATTTTAAAAAATTCATTGTAGAGAAAACTGAAAAAGTGAAAACAGAGTGAAAACTGAAATGTAACATTGAGAAAGGCCAAGAGAGAAGAGTTAATGTGGGGTGGTGAGTTGCTGGCAGAGATCATGATTTCTTTGTAGGCCAGAACAATCATTCAAGATCTATAAAAATCCCAGTAGGAGGTGTAGGTCCTGTGTTGGTGTTGTTGAGGGTGTTCAGTGATAAAGAAAAGAGAGTTCTCGTTCCTTTCCAGGCAGGGCTAGTTTGGGCACAGTGAGTGGTACCATCTGAGGGTGTCACTGTGCAGCAGGTTGTTCAACTGTATTGACTAGTTGTAATTGTGTTCTCCTGAGGATAGGCAAAATTCAGGATTGTAGCAGTGGCAGAAGGATTTGGGCAAGGAGGAAAGGAAAAAGGCATGGTACTTTGTAGAACAAGAAGATATTAGTCAAATTCCTGGAAAACAAGAGGCTAAGGGCATTCAAGCTGATCGGCAGGGAGTTGAAAGTCTTCAAAGAAAGAGTAAAGGTTTGGAGGGGCTAGGAAAAGGTCTTAGGGGAACATCCATCCTTGGTCCATCTCAAGGAGGTTTTCACAAAAGTCAGAATTTGGAAAAAAAACAAAATTGGGGTGCAGAGTCTGCTGGATGTGGCATTTTTGAAAGGCTGTGGATCAGAAGAGAGATTCCTGACCCTTTTCCTGGTCTGTTCCTCTCTATGCTTTCTCTTCAGCTGTGGCACAGGAGGATCTTGTTCTTCATCCTCATGGCTTCCCCCTTTCTCTCGCAGTACCCACCACTCTCCTCCACTGCCCTTTAGCACAGCAGCCACATTCCCTCTCTCTCCTTAGACTGTCAGATGGCAGTTCCCAGACTGGGAGCACTAAAGGGCAAGGGACACAGGGTCCTTGAGAGGAAAGGGTCAGGACTGAAAGAGACAGAATGGAATTCTGGCTGAAAAAGCATTTTTCTGCTTCTGATGCCACCATGGGCCTGAGTACCCCTTCAGTCCTCCTTTGCTCTCCCTTCCACAGCAGCAAGGGAAAACTCCCAACAGATACTCTCATCTGCTGTCCTTAGGCTGACACTTACCCAGAATCTCCTGTCATGGCAAATGTAATTATTATTTACTCTCAGTGGTAATTTAGGGCACTGAATCTTTTCCAAGCTTGCGTCAGTAAAGTTGAATTTTAGAGGGACTGCAGCAGGAAGTTGTACTATTTGCCTGGCTGGTTTACTTTGTTTTTATTTGAATTCCATGTTCGGTTGAAGGGAGGGATAAATATTTTTCCTCTTCATTCTGGTATCGATGAGTGGGAAGGTAGAACCTGGTTAGGTAGACTAATGGAGAAAGGCAGAGCTGTTCTTTCTTCTTTACTGTCCTAAGGGATTCAGACTACATTTTATATTTGGCTCATTCTCTTCCTGAGGCTGTACACATGGTTCTAAAAAAAGGACAGAAATGCCATTTTGCAACTAGTTTCGAAACTTGTTTTTATTCTGCACTTTAATAAATCCAAGGCCTTTCTAACATTTTCTTCAAACTGGATGTTATCAGGGAGTCACTGAAAAATCAGAATTTGCAAAAGAACTGTAGTAAGGGCTGTTGTTTGACGAACAGTCCAATAATTGGCTCCACAGAGGTAGCTAGAGCTACACTCCAACTGCAGGTGATGCAGCTTCCAAGGACAGGTTCACACCCAGCAAAAACCTCTGGAAGGAACAATCCATCCTTTTCCCTCTCTCTGCTCACATGGTTCTTGTTCTTGCTGTCTCCTTTGGGTAAACATTAGCTAACCACTTTGGTGGTTTTTTGAGTGGCTAAATTTTACTCAGTTTCAATCCAACCATTCAGTCCAAGCTACCAAAATGCTAGTGCTGACACAAGAAAAGGCACAGAATCATCGAACCAAGGGAGAGAAAAAATGAAATGCATCTTCCTTAAGAGACAATCTCATCTTAAATGGGCTCAAGTTGATCTTAAAATACAATTTTGGAACTCATACCAACTCAAGATGAGTCAAACTGGAGAGACTTCACAATGGTCACCTACTCTAGGATGGCACTAGGGACAGAAAATGTTCTACTAATGTGCAGTTGTCCTACTACAGGGTATGAAACCTGTCCCTGAGATGCTGAATTATCTCAAGACACAATCGTCAGATAACAAGCATTATTTTTAGGTTTTAGCCCAGATGCTATTTAAACCAGTCTCATCAACAGTAAAAAAGTTTTCATTGAAGTTGAGCTTGATTTCCTCATAATGATAGACTTTGACTGAGGTTAGAGTCTCTGTCATGCTTGTTTGAGACATGAGGAGGCTGACCTTTCCTGTCAGGAAGATAGCCTGACACAGGAACTCCATAAATAACCTTCGTTTTTGCTGGAGGTGTATTCTGCCAAAGAGTGCCCTTTTGAAGACATCTTCTTTGGGTCTCAAGAAGGCCAAGATGGTATTTTCCAGATAAATGAATATAGAGGTTTTTAAACCCACTGTCAGGGTTTTAAAACCTGTTTACATCCACTGTGTGCTTTCATCACTTTGCATCATAGGTGGTAAAGTGGTCTACCTGAACTTTCTCAGAAGAAAAAGAAACTTTATTTTATATATATGTAAATATATACATGTATATATGCACACCATATTTTATTACATTTAAGATTTTTCCTATTAGTTGAGAGTCCCTGAGCAAAAGAAAAAGGCTTTTAACCTGCAGTTTTTCCAGAAGCAGCTGACAGCCTGACTAAGCTCCATGCTTTTACAGCCTCTCCCTGCGGTGGGACCAAGCAGACAGATCATTTCACTGAAATAAATCATGCTTACCCTTCTACAAAAATTCCTTTCACACACACCAATCCACAGCTAAGTTTTAAGACAGCAGTACCTGAATTATAAGTAGCAATGTGATGGCTAATCAATAACTGTGTCACAGAACTAATAAATAAAGACGTGCCAACAAATGACTAATTGCAGATCTTGATCCTTGCCTGTCTTGTGCTGATGTGAAATCCCCCTAAGTGAGAGTGGTGGAATTCTCTGCCTAGTTCAGAAGCAATTTTGAGCTAGAGATCTGGTCTGCTCTCTTGTGATCTTTCTTACGAAAAACGAGAGAAGTATTTTATCACTGAGTGGCAGTAATCATTGGCATATAATCAGGTTTTTTTAAAAAACTTTCCACTTGTGGTGATTTACTCACTAAAATAAAAATTGGTCATTTTTATTGGGACAGCATAGTTTCCTGCAAATTTTTTTTCCATTCAACTGTTATTCCCAAAATTAGCACAACGTAAGGCAGCCTGTGTTAACTCTTTCTTATGCTAAACAGCCCTTGTTAGTTTAACAGAACAAAAGCTTTGATTGTAAGTGCAAATATGTGTGAGAATCTAGAGTCAAAGCACATTGGTGGCTTTTTTTTTACTGAATGACTTGCTTTGGTGCAAGTTTCCAAATAAAGATTTAATTGCACCCACTTGCATCAATTACAATATCAAAGCACATAAGTTATAAAAACAGAAGGTGGGGACACAATGGCTATTTCAGAGTCTGTTTTGAAAACAGATTAGACAGAGTTATAATGATCATTTCTTCAAAAGAATTTAGAGATTATCAGAAACAGAACGGTCTGTGGATTTTAATTGAAAACTCACTCCAAATTCTTTGTATCCCTCTACCCCAGCCTGGTCTCCTTCACAGCTTTTAACGAAATAGTTAATGAGTGGGTTTAACAGGGGTGATTTGAAACCTGGAGATAAATACAGTTGCAGTACCCAGTTCTTAATATTGCAGTGCCTGTGGTACCTTTGGGTGATCTCATTTCCTGTACTTGCACTTTGACGTAATCACACTTAGCACCTGTATGTACAACTCAGCAATTCATTCCAGAATCCCAGACATTCTTTGTGGGCCCCTCGGATTTGAAAATTGCTATCTGTACCTTTCCAAGGAGAAATCTCACTTCCATATTCTTTGAAAGCCCTTTGTGATTCTGAAATTTCAATTTCTCTTTCCAGAGAGCAAAAAAAATAAGCAAAAAGAAGAGAGTGTCTTTTTATATTTTCAATATTAATAATCTCAAAGACATTTGTTTAGATCACGGAAATTCCCTGGAAGGTGTTCTGATAAACATTGTACATATTAAAAGATGTGGCATCAGTAATGTTTTTGGGAAACAGGCCTACATTTCACCCTCACCCTCACCAGAAGTGTTTAACTAGTATAGCTTAGTAGTTGTTAGCTTAAGATATGAACACACGTGTTCCTCTACATATTGTTTGTTGAAAAGTCAGGAATACATTGAAAAATACAGCAAAAATTGATATACTGATTGACAGAAGGTACTCCTTTATGAACATGATTTGTTAATTATGTCACACCATTTTTTCTTATGCAAAGATTGTATTCTGAGGTTCTTTATTTTCACAAGCAGAATGGCATTGCAGAACTCCCAGGAAAGGCCCTTCATGTACCATGCTTTCTGAAGAGTCTATCATTGGAGATGAATTTGGATCATTTTGGCAAAGCAAGAGTCATTGCAAAGGGAGCCTCCCATCCCAAATTAAGCCTCAGCTCTTGTCCATGGGTGAGATCTGGGCCACTCTGATTCTTGTTAAACACACAGATTTGGTTTCTCAACTGCTGCCAGCTCCGTGTCAGGGCACACCACTGCTTTGCTGTGACAGTCCCTTCAGCTGCTTAGAAACTCTGTGCTGCCCTGCATCCCCACTCCTGGGGCACCCCACTTTTATAAATGCAGAAGACATCCCCTGTATCCATACAGTACTCATATTGTGTTTGCCTCTGCAAAAAATCTCTCCCAATGTTTTAGGAGACTGAACAAACCTTTTGGAAAAATTGTTGCCTCCTAAAGTTGCTTGACTTCTTGCTCTTCTTAAACTTAGAGCTGATTTCTATCCATGGTTTCTGTCATTGCAAATTTCTCTGAGGAGATTAAGCATTTTAATTGTACTGGCATAAAAATATTCAGTGATATGTCTATTGCATAACTGATAATAAAAATTGAAATATTCTAAAAATATCAGCTAATTTAAAGTACAAAGGACACCTTCAAGGATACTGAAAGATTAGCAGTCACAATCAAAGACAGCTAGGTGGCCAATTCAAACACATTACAAAACCTTTCTAAAAAGTAAAAAAGCACCGTGGTTTTACATCAGATTGTATTTCCATGCAGTTCTGTCACTGTCTTTTTTTATATAACAAGCAGTGTCAGAAACAACTTTAGCAGTCACCTACATCTCACACAAATACAGGCTCTGGCCTGACAGGAGCTGGGGTGGACACTCTCCCTGCAGTCCCTGTGGAGCTGCTTTGCATCCTCTGGCAGGCAGAGATGGCTGCCCTGGCACACAGCAGCAGCTGGCATGGGATGAGTGCAGGGACACCTCTCACAGCAGAGCTACTGCGGGAAGGACAGGCAGAAAAACCTCTCCAGTGCATAGGGTTGGAGCAGCAGCATATTTTGTTCATGATAGACTTATCCCCAGTGACTCGAGTTTCAGGCAAAAGAAGGGATGTCCCTATGTAAACCTGATTCACCTGCTGTTACAAAGAGGAAGCATGCAGGGCACTCCAGGTGACAAGGGCTGTGATGACACCTAGCAATGTCTCCTAACTTTGGTGCATGGCAAGGAAGCTAAAAAGGTGTCAGAGGTAGGGTGGTGCCAAGAACAGGGTGCCTGACATGCTGGTGTGTCCCCCTCAGGGTCCATGAGCATGGGCCAGGCAAGCATCTCGTGTCTAAATGCTGCCACTGAGGTCACGACTTCTCATAATTTCCCTTCACTTCCATACTCTCCCCAAAGGCATCCAACTATTGCTTCTCTGATTTTAGATGCAATGCTTTGTCTTTGAAAAAATAAACAAACGGTAGGAGAAGGATACACTGTTTTAGAGAGGAGGTTATTGAGTATCCTGGAAAACTTTGAACAAAATAGCAGAAATTCTACCAAATCCCCTATCGGTTTTATTTACCTGGTATTCTGGGACTGAGAGGTTTCAAAGTTAAATGACTGTAATGAGCCTTTAAAATCCATATTTGAGTAGATAAACAGATAGTGCTGAGCACGCTGTTTTCTCCATCTGGTAAGTGATAAGTAAATGGCTTCCAGGGGTTGAGCAGCCTCTCACTCAGGTAAACAAGTCAGTGGCTCTGGTGAATATAAATACAAAGTGGGAATGAGAGTTAGCTCTGGGACAGACCCTGGCATAGAAGAGTCATACACTTTCTGCCTTTACATTTTCAAATTGAGCAGTGAAAACAGTGGTGAATCCCATCCTTCTGCCCCATAATGCTTGATTTTCCCTTTAAAACATAGAAAAAAATAAAACTTAAAGGAAAAGTACCTAAATAATAAGGGCTATTGGCAGAAGAAGGAGAACAATTTTGAGCTCCAAGTCGAATAGAAATGAGCACAGAGACACTTTGCTAACCAAACTGTGCAGCTAACCTCAAAGGCTGTGAGGTGCTATGCTTAAAAAATATATTGTAGAGGTTTTCTCATTTTACACATTTAGGGGCAAGTCCAGCAGGACAGCACTGGTGTGAAGCCAGAAGATTACTCTGAAATCACACCAGAGCTACACAGCAGAATTAACATTACAGTCTCTGGGGAACAGCTCCCTTTTGGTCAAAGTATTTTACATGTAGGTTGCCAGGAGCTGAAATCCAGTGGAAACAGCAGTTCCCAAACTAGGACTCACCCTCTCTGTGGGAAAGAATGGGGGGTATGAGAGATACTGGCAGGGCTGCAAACTGAGATGAGTGGCTCTAATCCTGAATGCTGGATGCTGAATGAGTTGGGGAGGAAAGGGGAGAGAAGGGTCATGAACGGTAGAACTCAGTTGGGAGAGGGGCACAGGAAAAATGGTTTGGGAAATGCTGCAGCAGAAGTCTTTTCTTTTTTCCCAAATCCCTCCTTTTCCATTGTTGCTTTCTTGAACAAAAGCAGCCCATGCAAAGACAAGGGCTTAAATCTAAAAGGCCTGACACATATTTCCTCATCTCAGTATCAAATATCTCCTGTGATATTTACAATTCTTATACCATAAATAGAAATGCTTGAACACAGAGCTCATTTCCTGGTTTCTCAGAAAATGACATCCTCTTCCTTCTTGCCAGTTTCCCACATCTCTCCCTGTTTAATGCTGGTGGCCTGCCTTTCCCCACCATTGTACTGGTTCTCTTTTCCAGCAGCCACAGCCTCACATTTGGTAACCTTTGCCCTTCCATTTGATCAGAGCCAAAATGCCACCTTTAGAAAACTAACATACCAGAGAAAATGGAAATATGAAGCTGGGCAACCCACCATGCTGTTATCTTACTCTGTTTCCACTGAGGTTTATTTTCTGGAATACACCTGTTGCTCTTAAATCCATGAAAAATTTTCTAAAGGGACTGGAGCATCTGAAGACTCAGGATCTCCTTAGGAGCAGAGCCCCTTTTAAAACTGAACCTCTATCAATGTGGTAACTTCGAGGCAGAGCAACTACTTTCTGAAAAAGTATAGTACTTTACCTGCAGTCTTCTTTGAAGTCCTCTCGTCATTACTAGAAATTTCACGGAATTATCTTTCATTCCCCAAATCAGCTTTCTGCTGACACAAGAGAGCTTCACCTTCTTTTTGATCCTACAAGTGAAGCCATGTGGAAATGATTGAGAGTGACGTCACAAGTTCAGCATTATGATTTAAATTTAGGATCGAGCAGAAGGAGGGGAAAAACATTACACGCATCCATGATTACTATGTTTGGGTCATTCAGATGCAGGCTTGAAAAAATAAGGTCTTGTCTCAGTGAATATGGAATGAACCATGGAATCTTTTAATAGGAACTGTTCTTTGCCTATATATACACATATATAGGCAAAGAATATATCTCCAAAACTTTGGCTTCTTCCTCAGTCTTTCCTTGTTCATGTGACTTTTTGATTGCTGTTGCCAGTACCATAGGCAATAGTATTTTGGTGATGCTGTATGTAAATAAGTTTTAGACCTTTCAAAAGGAGAAGAATATGTTTCCATAAGTTCCAGGTGCCTTTTATCCTCACAAATTAAGTACCCAGAGATTGAAAAACTCAAAACCACTGAGTTTAAAATACTCACCCATAATTATTACTAATTAATGTAAAATTCAGGTAAGTGGAAGGTAACATTTTTAGAATGAGTATTCATACTCAGAATATATTGAATAAGTAAATCAAGGGTAAGAGAAAACAGCTTGAAGGGAGAAACTTATGGAAGTCTATATGTTTAGCTCATTACAACAGATGACTAAGAGAGGACTGACCAACTTTGAATCAGGAGGCCACCAGCAAGGAATCTCCTCATTTCCCCAGCAGAGCTGGGAGCTCTAACAGAGCATGGTGCTGGAGGTGGAATGGCAAGGAGGTACATTCATGTCTTCTGAGCTGAAGTAATGCTCCACTGGAACGCACTACTGTGAAAATACCATCTCCATATGTCATGAAGGATAGAAGTGGCCTCTTTTAGGAGACTTGTATTAGCCAGTCAATTTTGCTTTATTCTCTGATTTTTATTGCATTCACAGAATGACAGAATCATTTAGGTTGGAAAAGACATCTAAAACCATAGAGTTCAGATCAGAGGAAGCTGGGGAAAATGTGATACGTGGGCTTGTTTGTTCACATTAAATAGTATTCACTTAGAGTGATTGTGGGAATTTTATATTTATTATTTAATTTAATTTTATTTTATTTTATTTAATTTCATTTTATTTTTAAGCCAGAGATCATTGGCATGTGAAGAGTATTCCTAGAAGGGTTTTATTTCAATATGAGCAGTGAGGGTTGAGGACACAATAGACCATCCAGAATCATGATAGCAGGCGCAAAAGTGACATGAGACCTATAGAGAGTTCAGTTCTTTGAATTTTCAGACAAGATAATAGATACATATGTTTTCTTGAGCAGAGGTCAGTATCTTTTGCTACCAATGAATAATGTTAATCTCTAACCTCTGATTCAACAGTAAGCTCATACCAAAAGTATACAAATATTTCTCTGTATGCGAATATCTAGATTCATATACAGTCTTTGAATTGCAGTATTCATTAAAGCTTCCTTGCACCACTCAAACACATCACCAGCAGATAAAGGAATTAGACAAATATGTTCAGCCTCAAGCCTCACTTCAGTGTTTAAGCTTTTCCTTGCTCCTCTAGGGATATTCACGTTCATGTCTTAATAAGGCAAGGACAGCCATTTCCAAACCTGAATATACATGCTCAAACTCAGGAAACAAGTGCATGAAGTGGGGTAGGACTCATATATTTTCTCAGAGGGAAGAAATGTGGTAGTTCCTTATTGTGCAGCATGAGCTTCAGTTCTCTGTTACCTTTAGCAAGCAATCAAACAGACACTAGCCAAAAAACCAGACATATCACAAATTAATAAAGTGGCTTTGGAAGTACCTGCTGTACTAATTCACAGCTGATATTGTTGCTTGATCATTAAGGAAGTTAAAGTAAGATGTGGTCTTTATGAAAGCAATGTTTCCAAATGGAATAATTAGGGAGAAGTTTTACAACAAGCAAGTTTCAAAAAGTAAAGATATGTATTATATATTATATATGAACAATAATGTGGATATTTGCATTGGTTTCACTATCTACTAAATATAAAAGATGGCATGCAAATTTATTTTGTCCCTTTCCAGGCACCTCTTGGTACCTTTAGTTAGAGAGATGACAACATGTCAACCTTCAGGACCAACAGCTGGCCATAGGATGAGGTCCCTTCTCCATCTGTGCTAAGCAAATTAAAACACTTTCCTTGCTGGAGTTGCAGCACCCTTCCAGTGGGAATTTCCATGTGGTGTCAGCCCAAAGCAGAGCATGTACAATGTGTGGTTGCTTCCGCACAATGAGAAGTTATCTGGGACTCTAAGCCCAGGGCCATCTTTGCTCTGCTTTTAAATCACCACAATGGCACTCAGGCTTCCTTCTTTGCCACCAGTTTTCTTCCACATCTATGCTGGCTTTCTTAAGCTTACCAGCCCATAGGTCTTTGATGGACTCACCCCAGTGTATGTCCCACCCATCCCTGGGCTGTAGCCTTGAATCTAACTGCTGTAGAAATTTAATTTGAGCCATATATTCTCTGTGACAGAAATGCCATACTTCTTTAAAGGCATCCAGTGAAAGAGAAGACTCTGAACTTAGACATTGACTTCAGTGAGGATTTTGCCTGTGTATGCACAGCAGAACTGAGCTATTAACTGCTGATAAAGGACTAGCTCTTTGAAATATGGTTTTTACTTTGATGGTTTTTTAAGGGGAAGTTAAAAGAATTTAAAAGAACATTTAGATTTAATGATCAAGTATTCAAGGCACTTAGAAGCTCTCAAATTAAGGTGTCACTTAATAAGGCATGGGTCACATACAAGTTTAAGAATAGTTGGGAAGAATCCTGGAGAGAATTTTGAAGTTTTCCAGATTATCTAAAGTTTGGCTGAAGTAATTTGCCTGAGATTTCATGTGGTTTCAACAGTTTTGACACCATCTATCTGGTGTCAATATTTTATGCACATATTTTGAAAAAAAAAAAAAAANATGGCAAGGAGGTACATTCATGTCTTCTGAGCTGAAGTAATGCTCCACTGGAACGCACTACTGTGAAAATACCATCTCCATATGTCATGAAGGATAGAAGTGGCCTCTTTTAGGAGACTTGTATTAGCCAGTCAATTTTGCTTTATTCTCTGATTTTTATTGCATTCACAGAATGACAGAATCATTTAGGTTGGAAAAGACATCTAAAACCATAGAGTTCAGATCAGAGGAAGCTGGGGAAAATGTGATACGTGGGCTTGTTTGTTCACATTAAATAGTATTCACTTAGAGTGATTGTGGGAATTTTATATTTATTATTTAATTTAATTTTATTTTATTTTATTTAATTTCATTTTATTTTTAAGCCAGAGATCATTGGCATGTGAAGAGTATTCCTAGAAGGGTTTTATTTCAATATGAGCAGTGAGGGTTGAGGACACAATAGACCATCCAGAATCATGATAGCAGGCGCAAAAGTGACATGAGACCTATAGAGAGTTCAGTTCTTTGAATTTTCAGACAAGATAATAGATACATATGTTTTCTTGAGCAGAGGTCAGTATCTTTTGCTACCAATGAATAATGTTAATCTCTAACCTCTGATTCAACAGTAAGCTCATACCAAAAGTATACAAATATTTCTCTGTATGCGAATATCTAGATTCATATACAGTCTTTGAATTGCAGTATTCATTAAAGCTTCCTTGCACCACTCAAACACATCACCAGCAGATAAAGGAATTAGACAAATATGTTCAGCCTCAAGCCTCACTTCAGTGTTTAAGCTTTTCCTTGCTCCTCTAGGGATATTCACGTTCATGTCTTAATAAGGCAAGGACAGCCATTTCCAAACCTGAATATACATGCTCAAACTCAGGAAACAAGTGCATGAAGTGGGGTAGGACTCATATATTTTCTCAGAGGGAAGAAATGTGGTAGTTCCTTATTGTGCAGCATGAGCTTCAGTTCTCTGTTACCTTTAGCAAGCAATCAAACAGACACTAGCCAAAAAACCAGACATATCACAAATTAATAAAGTGGCTTTGGAAGTACCTGCTGTACTAATTCACAGCTGATATTGTTGCTTGATCATTAAGGAAGTTAAAGTAAGATGTGGTCTTTATGAAAGCAATGTTTCCAAATGGAATAATTAGGGAGAAGTTTTACAACAAGCAAGTTTCAAAAAGTAAAGATATGTATTATATATTATATATGAACAATAATGTGGATATTTGCATTGGTTTCACTATCTACTAAATATAAAAGATGGCATGCAAATTTATTTTGTCCCTTTCCAGGCACCTCTTGGTACCTTTAGTTAGAGAGATGACAACATGTCAACCTTCAGGACCAACAGCTGGCCAT